>CM053559.1:68037891-68057512 GCA_028646485.1 Cryptoprocta ferox | reverse complement strand
TTCTCCATTTCTAAGCTTTTTGAGCTAGGACATTAGAGAATTGATTTTAAACCTTTATTCTGCCCAATATATGTACTTGAAGTTACAACATTCCCACTTAGCACTGCTCTAACTACATATTACAAATTTTGTTATGTTGTGTTCCTTATTTTCATCTGTATCAAATTATATTCCAGTTTCCTCAGTGAATTTTAAAACCAGTTCAATATTTAGATGTGTGCAACTTAATTTCCAAATATTCAGGGATTTGCAGATATCTAATTGTTACTGATTTCCAACTCAATTCTGCTGTGGTTAGAGAACATGTATCTGAGAAATATATAGGTGATTGTTTTCTGTAGGTGAGCGATATTGATGAGAAGAGGAATATTTGAAATGAACCCAGTGATTTCAATAGGGTAACAAGAGTGACATAGGCTAAATAGTGGTACTTGTTTTTCTGCCTTCTATTGTTTGTGATTCAATTTTTTGAAATTTATTGAGACTTGTTTCATGATCAGCACAGGTATGTCTTGGTGATTATTCTGCATACACTTGAAAAAATTATTTATTCTGAAGTTGTGTTTAGTGTTCTCTCAATGTCATTTGGTCAAATTTGTTAATATATTTGTTCAAATTTTCTATACTCTTAATGACATTCTTTTCCCTGCATGTCCTATAAATTACTGAGAATGCAGTGTTAAGTTCTCCAACTATGATTTTGGGTTATTTATTTTTCCCTTTATATCTGACAATTATTGTTTTCACCTTACTCTTTGTTATTTTCCCCATCTTTTTTGTTTCCCTTTTCTTAGTTCCTTTTATATTAATTGGGTATGTTGTAGTATTCCATTTCTCTCCTTTTTGGATTCTAGCAGTAAATCATTTTTTTATTGCTTTTAGTTTCTGGGAATAATAATAGACAGACCTATGTATTACAGTCTAACTTGAATTACGTTTATATTAATTCACATATAATATAAGCTTATAAGAGCTCCTGTCATTTTTGGTACTATCATCATGTATTTACTTCTGCATATATTATAAACCCCACCATACATTGCTAGTATTTTAGAGAGCCAATATTCTATTTAAAAATTAAGAAAAAATCTTTTACACATACTCACACATTTCTGTTACTATTGTTCTTTCCTATAGATCAAGTTTTCTGCCTGGTGGTATTTCCTTTGAAACTGTAGAGCTTCCACTGTGTCATCAAGGTAACAGAGCAACATAGTGCCTTGTGGTAAGGGAACAAGGTTATGGTGCCTGTGTACTAACTTATGAAGGAAAGCTGAAGAGGTAGCATAAGCCTACAGTAAGACAGGGAAGATGTGCTTCGATCCCAGTCAGGTAATTCCACCTACTTCTGATGTTCTTTGCTCACTGATAGAAAGAAAAATGCATTATCTGTCAAAATGACTAGATATACACCAGTGGCAAAGGGCAGTATTGATTTCCTCCACTAAAGAACCCACATCTGAAACAGCAGCTACATTTGGAATTACAATCTGATTAAGCTTCCAAGAATCCATTGTCATTCTCTATGATTCATCCAGATTAATTAAATAAGGTGATAGGAATTGCCATCCCTATATTTTTCAAGTCTTTGAGGACAGTACTAATATCTTTGATTTATCCAAGAATGCTACTGTTTTTGCTTTACTATTTCAGCATGATTTAAGAAGTTCCAGTAGCTTCTACTCTCTCTGATGATGGTTCTGACTCCATGGGTCAAGGAGACAGAGTGAGGCCTCTGCCAATTTCTAATTGTTCCTATTTAAGTGTTATACTTGGGTACAAAAGTAACCACAGGATGGTGTTACAGACCCACTGAGACAACTGCAAGGTAAACACCGAGCAAAGTCCATTTTCATCTGGCCAGTGATGTTCTTTGTCTCTAAGGATTTGTGCTAGTTCAGAGCCAAAGTCCCACGATCTTGAACGTACTGGGTATTTCCTTTTATCCGGTGCTTAGTCACTCTAATAAATAGCTACAAGTGGAGGAAGATTTATAGGACTATAATATAGAAGTTTTATAGTAAAGTTATATTATATACATCATGAAGACATCTTCTCCCATCTATATCCACTTTCCCAGTAATTTAATTCTGATAATTGCATAACCAATGTAACTCTCTTTCATGGAACTTAGGTCAAGGTATTTTTCACCAAACCTAAAGTTATATTCGCTAAAAAGACTAAGTAGTGCTTTAGTGTACTTTTCATTTATTTCATTCTTAGAGACCATATGATCCATTAGCCACTAGCAAAGATCCCCATGGATGAAACAATGGTCACTCTTATTCCCACACTGTGTCTGTCATAGTACCTCTGCTTTCATTGTCTCTGGTAGTAAAAAACACTACCATGAGGATTTCATAAGTCCCATTGAAAACTAGGGGGAGACCATAGTTAGAGGGTGAGTAGATTGCACTGGATATATTTATTTCAACACTGCTATCTCCCTATATATTGGTGTCCTTCTTGCATATAACATCACAGAATTTTTACTTCATTCAGTGTAGACCACAGATGAGTTCTGCTTTCAGTTAACCAACCAAGGAACCACTCATAACTATACAAGGCAAAACAGTAAATCCAGAAACTTTGCTAAATGCCCTCTATTGATAAATTTTGCCGTATCTAAAAATTTGTTATTTTCTCCGTGGTATATAAATCACCGAAGAATCTATATACATATTCCCCAGGTTTTGCCAATACAAATTAGCTCAGATATGAATTCTTTTGACATGTAAATTTTCTTTTCTTGGTTTTCCTTGGCAATTGATCCCACTGGGCATGTTGAGATATGATTCTAGCTAACAGATTGGAAATAGTGGAGGCATAATAGTGGTAGAGCATAAAGATAACTAGCAATAACCCTTGGTGAAGTTGTTATAGGACCTCCAAACTAGGTAAACCAGCCTCTTCAGGTTGGAAAGTGGGGCTGCTTCTGCTAAGTGCTGTTTGGGGTTGGGTACTCACTCACCTGAATTCCCCCAAATTTCATTATTCTAATTCTGAAGGCCTTAATTTCCCCTCCAATTTAAGCCCTTATCTTCACATTTAAAATTTAGCTATAATTAAATATATACTTTAGATTCTCCAGTTTGTAAAAGCAGATTCTGTGTGTAAATCTGAGATACAAAAGATGAAAGGATTTTTCTTCCTCTGACACTGCCTTGAGCTGAGAATATAGAGCCTTGAGTTTGTCATATTCTTCCTTTAGCTCTCAAGTACAGTTAAACACAGCCAAGCTATCCAAAATTTTGTATTCTTCATGTGCATCATCCTATGATCTCATAGTTGCCACACTTGGTCAGCCCAAGCCATGCTTTTAACAGGCACTTTATTCCAGCCAGACATTTCTTCTTAAGAAGCTGTTTTGCCACTGGTTGGCAAAGACTACTGGTATTCTATATTCTACTCTAAACATGTCCTCATGCCTTCAAATCCAATCAGGTCACATGAGCATTCCAGATTCCACTGATTCCCTGTTTAAATGTCTCTTGACTCTAACAAGCTAAATATGACATCAGTCTGAGCTCGGTTGCAAAAATAAAAAATAACTTGCCATTTTTTTTTTTTTAGCTAATAAGGGGTTTGTGAAAAATTAGTACTTTACAAAATAGATGAAAGTGTTGAAGAGAATGCTCTGGGCTATATCTCTAGGAATTATTACTTTAAAAACACCACAGAATGGACGAAATGAAGAAACATTTACTTGTGACATAATCTGGAAGTTGAGGTACCTCAGCTATATCAGTTATTAGCATGAAGATGTCACTGCATTAATCACAATCCATGGAACAGAAAGCTGCTCCTAGTCTTCTTTTAGGAGGGACAATACTTTGGATGTGATAATGAATTGATTAGGAAGTCGCTGCCAGAATTTTAGATTCCAGAATGATACTACATTTGCTGCATTTGTATAAGAAAAAAATTTTCTGTCTCACTGCCACCTCTCTCCACTTACTCAGTTTAAAATCCACCTCAGCATGACAGAACATAATTCATAAAATCTAAATAACATCCAGAAATGAATCTGCATGGAAACAAAGCACTTATCATTATGTTTTCTATTGAACAGAAGGATACACTAGATGCTGAGCCAAGGCAGTCTAGAATATTTGCCACAAGTATCTTTCTGTCTTTCTCAGTATTTGAATTGAGGATCATATCCTTCTTTTTGAATCATCATCCTTTCCTGAGTTATGTAATATTATTATTTCAGGTTTCCCCTCACCTCCAAAACACATCTTTTCATTCTCCATTGCTGTCTCATTTTCCTCTATTTACCAGTAAATAATGGAAGTTTCATAGACCTCCATCTCAGACAATCATTTCGTCTCCTTCTCCAGATAATCTTGTCCATTTTTCAAAATTCCATATTTCCAACTCAATATGCTATTATAGCTACCGTTTAGTATATCAATTGTCTACCGGGTAAGTCCAATTGCACATCTCTTCAAGATCCCTCATTTAATGGAAGGAAAGTGAACTTTTACATGGTCCCCTATTGTTCCCATTCTGTCTCAAGGTCCTCAATTTCTTGGTTATTATTTTACAACAACTAGACCCTACTTTCAGTTTGAAACCAGATCATGCTCTTCCCCACCTCAGGGCCTTTTTACATGCCCTTTTGGATTTTTGCATGACTGGTTCATTTATATCCTTTTAGTTTCATCTAAAATTTCATTTTCTCTGTGAGGCCAAGGAATGTTTCAGCCACTTTAAATGAGTAATTCCATTATTCTCTACCTCAGAAATTTTTACCTGCATCCACTTCCTTTACTTTGAATTTTTTACTTGCTATGTGTGTTAGGTGTCTCCCCCATCTTACTGCAAGGGGTGGGTAACAAATTCATCCACCATGTTCAACACTATAACCCTGGTGCCAAGCATAGTACATTGAAAACAGTTAATTTTTATTATTTGTTTGATGAATGAAAAACAATAAAAGTAGAAAAAGTAAAGATTTCCCCAGATACTAACTGTATGAGTCAGGAGAATTATGAAACATTTAGTAATTAAGTAATTACTGTAAGCAACTCTCTCATTAAACTCTAAAGTATAAACCATTCATTTATCTACTCATTCATCCATAAATACGTACTGAGAATTTATTATATTCCAGATATACAAGCCTTAAAAAAAGGGATGGGAGGCTATAACATCTGGTTTCATAGAACCTACATTTATAATACAATCCAATATAATATGATAAGATATATGGCATGACATGACCTAATGTAACATAAGAAAACCATACTATCAGGTAGTATGAAAATTAAAGGTGTCCCTAGATTCATTTTGCTCCTAAGAATGTCAGGGATACTATTTTTGAAATATAAAAGATTCTTTCCAAGGCAAAGAAAATCCTGAAAGTATATTCCTCTTGCTGATTCTGTATGATTTACATCCTTGAAAAAATTAACATTTGTAAATATTATTTCATACTTAATTAAACTATTTTATAAACTTTAAGTAGGTTGGTGTGTTGTGAAGTTAAAGGACTAAGTGGAAAATGAGTGAAAATGTTAAAACAAATGAATAATTTACTTGCATTCTCTGTGAACTTTAAATAGTTAATCATTCCTAGACTGTGTCTCATTTCAGCAAGTGCACCCTCCTTCTGGAGGTTGGGCTGGTCATACCACCCACACGCTTTGATCATTACCTAGATATGCAGTGGTCATGTCAGTAGCTAATTGCCCACGTTACCTTCTTCATTTTTCTTGTTAAAGAGAGATTTTTTAAATGAGCTCAATATATCTGCCTTTTTAACGGAATTATTAATAATACGTACACCCTCATTTATTATTTGGTCTTTTTTTCCTGAGCTCTTCTTTCTTTGATAAATCTGTAGAGCCCCGGAAGACTGTTAGAAGTCATTTTGCTCTGACTTTACCTTGCTAACACCTTTACCTAACACTACAACAAACACATACCTTACAGTTTATTCTTTCTTAGTTATTTTGGCCTGGAGTTGACCAAATTTTCCAAATTTATTCCATTCAGTTTTAAAACTTAAAATAAAGCACATTTGATCATAAGCAGAATGAGATAAGACTTTGTTAATGGGTAAAGCATGAACAATGTGAAATAAAATAAGCAAAGCATTAGGATCAATGATAACAAATTGCAGTGATTCATATGAAAATATGGCTATAAGTTCTCAGAAGCAACGTTTAAGAAGAAAATATGAACTTAAAAAAATCTCTTTCATTATAGTCCCCAAACTGATATTTTTCGCCTGGTGCTTAAAGTCTAAAAGAAATTGCCCCATTAAGCTATGATATAGGAACATCGAATAATCTAAGTATGTAATTTTCACTAAGCTACTTAACTTTGCTGCCTCCTGTTCCTCATCTGCAAAATGGCTTAAATATTGTACGTCTTATAGTCTTCCAAGGTTGGTGAAACAATGGATTACAAAATTGATTTTACTCTTATGAGTTTATGTTCTACAGGAAAAGGGAGGAAATAAACAGATGAAGAGTTTTTAGCATGTCAGATAATGGTAAGTGCTTTAAAGAAAAATAGCAGCGTCCAAGGGGAAGATGGGAAGGTGTACATGTTTTGAATAAGGTGCTCAGGCAAAAACTCTTTAAGAGTGTGGCATTTGACTAGAGACCTGAATGAAGTAGGGGAGACAAACACATAGAGATCTAGGGAAGGATTTCTGCAAGAAGAAATGGCAAGGACAATGTCCTTGAAGTAAAAATAAAAATAATAGGTTTGGGTAGCGGTGAGAATGCTAGTTGGCCAAAAAAGAATATATGAGAGAGGCACGGACTAAGTGAAGGGGTTAGAGACATAGGCTGGGGCTAAATGAAGTAGACCCTTTTTGCCTATAAGACTTTATTCTGAATGGAATGGAAACTATTTGTGGACTTTGAACTGTGACATGATTTTATTTCTATTTTTAAAAAAGATCACTAGGATGATTCTGTTGAGAACTGGCTATAATGGAACAAGAATAGACCTGTGGGATATTGACAAGTTGGCTTTTAGAGGAGTTTAAGGGCCTTAACCTAGGAAGGCTCCTGAAAATTGTGGGAAGGGGTTGAGTTTATGCTGTTATTTTGAGTGTAAATGTGAAATCTGATGTTGATGTGACTTGTATTGGAGAGGATTCAGGTATGACACCATGGAGAAGCAGGTTTCCAGAGGAAAATCCACAGTTTTGGTTTAGCCATTTTAAGTGAGGCATACTCATTATTCATTCAGTTGGAGACAGCATGAAGGCAATTGAATGAATATACCAACTGGAGGTCAGGGAAGAGTCAGGGCTACCAGTGGCATCTAAAGCTATAGGATTATGTAACATCAGCTAATGAGTAAACACACATAGAAAAGAGAAGAAGGTGAAAGACTTAGCAGTGGGGCACTCCAAAATTTAGCCTTGACTCACAAGAACAGAAAGAAGATGAGAATCCTAAAGTAGTGACTTAAAACTAGTATTCAGTGTAATAAAAGGGAAACCAAAGGAGTTAGATACCTGAGAACACATGTGAAAAAAAACGTTTCAAGAACAAAGAAGTGACAATTAATGAATGTCAAATGTTTTTGAGATCAAGTAAATAAAGCTAAGAACAGACCTCGGATTTGGCAACACATGAACCACTAATGACCTTACGAGTGAAATGGTGAGATTGAAAGCCTAAAGGAAGGAAGCATAGGAGAACATGGGAGGTAAGGAAATGAAACACAATGTATACACAACTGTGATGAGTTTTGCAGGAAAGGTCTTCCTTACACACGTTAATTGCTGAGAAATTATCTGAAACACCAATATGTAAATTTGGAATTGAACCAACCTTTCCATTTTTAAATCATATAATCTCAAATCTAGAATCTATCTGTCTGGCCAATGGAGAAAGAGAGTTCTAGAAGTTGGACCCTCAATTTTGACGTTTTGTATTTTTTATATATGGAAAACTACCAATCATTAATTACATCGCTAGTCAATTTATTTAACATAATGCTATTTTGCTAAAAAATTCATGTGACATAAAAGAAATATTTATAGAATAAAAGACAGTAATTGAATGCTTAATCATATTATCTTTAGAAAATATCATAACTCCAATATATAATTTTAAAGTCAAAATTTCCAAAATAAAGAATGTTGCATAAGTTTTAACCTACAGAGATGACCCTATAAAGTCTCTCAGTTCAAGAAAAAGAAAAACATTTCACTTCCAGTTAATCAGTAGATTACTGACAGTAAAATTGCTAATAATATCTTGAGCTCTAAAAATTTGGATTTCTTTATCTGCTAGATCAACCAATGATTTTCAAAATAGGTGGTAAGAGAAGGTAAAAATACATTTGTCATGGCCAAATTCAATCCAGTATCTATAAACAAAAGAACACTGCTTTCATCTGTTGTACATTGTAGGCTCTTGAAAATGTGTACCTCTAAAAGATGATCTTGGAAAGCAAAGAAGTATTTTGTGTACCATTGTCCTAAGTCTATTGCATTGTACGTATAGTTGAGTCGATCTATGATGATATTGTAAATTTATATAAACCTATTATCTTTGGTCAAAAACCTGTATTAAAGATTTGAGAGTTACAATCAATATCTCTATAATAGTTGATCTTCTTGATTACATTCATCAGAGGTTTAGGTGGAGAGAAAGGAAGACATCCTGAACATAGGTTTTGTATACAGAAGCCCATTCCAAATTTTATTTGGACAACTAAGAGCTGTTATTCAATTTAATAAACACATTTAAAACTCCGATTTTCCCTTAATCTTTTAGTTCAACTTTTTTAAAGTTTATTTATTTATTTAGAGAGAGAGAGAGAGACCCCCATGTCAGGAAGGGCAGAGGGAGAAGGAGAGAGAATCCTAAGCAAGCTCCATGCTGTCAGCACAGAGCCTGACATGGGGCTCAATCTCACAACTGTGAAATCATGACCTGAGCTGAAATCAAGAGTCAGTTGCTTAACCGACTGAGCCACCCAGGTGTCCCTCTTTTAGTTCAACTTTTAAAAGTTCAGCAAATTTTTAATTTCAGCAAATTTTAATATTGTATTTGTTATTGTGAAGATTGTAATGAACATTTTGAAAGGGCTTTGGCTAATGTTTGATTTAACTTATGTCTATGTATACACACATATACATATATATGTATATGTATATATACATGTATCTTCTGACATATTTTGAATGGCATTCAAATTTAGATATTCTTTTTTATTTTAAAACACTTTAATAACAATTAATAAACCAGATCTTCCCAAATACTAAAATTATTCCATTAATCTAAAATTTAAACATAAAAATGTAGTGAGGTTTCCAGTTTCTTGAAAGTTCTAGTTCTGTAAAGAAACCAGTAAGACTTCAAATAAAATCATTTCTAAATAAACTACTCAATTATACATTTTAAATTGAAGTTATAAGGCTTTATTTAAATGCCAAGATTCTCCTAAGTATCAGAGTAAATAAGGTATCAGTCGTACCCAAATTCTTCCCATAAAAATATTTATACTATGATTTTCATTTCTTTTTGCAAATAGATTTTATGATGTACTGTTGTGGCAGATTATATTCTCCAAAAATGGTGACAGCAATATTTCTGGCCATACCATTTCTGGCAGAGTCTATTTCCCTACTTCCTAAACTTAGGCAAGATTTTGTCATTGCCTCAAGAACAAGGATACAGATGGTGTCATATGGTCACCATGTTGTAAGGATGCCCAGGTCACATAGAGAGGCTGACAGCCTAAGCTCAGGTCCTGACCAAAAGCCAGCATTGACTACCATACCTGTGAATGAGCAAGTCTTCAATAATTTCAGCCTCCCAACCTTTAAATTATTGCAGCTGATGTTGAGTGGTACAGAAAAGTGTTATCGCCACTGAATCCCACCCAAATTGCCAATCTGTGACCAGAATACAAGTTGTCATTATGTTAAGTCACTGAATTTTGGGTAGGTTTGTTAAGCAGCAGTAGATAACTAATACATCTACTCAGAAACCTTCTTTAGTACTGTGGTACCCATTTCCCCAGCTTCTGAGAGTGTGGGCAGTTGATGCAGCAGAGTCACTCTCCAGAAATTGCCTTTACCTAAAGAGATTTGCCACACAAGGCCCTAGGTGACTTGCCCTCCTGGAGTCAGCTTACATCCAATGATTGGTTAATGTAGAAGTATTAACTAACATGCCTTTGTCCTAAACATCATCAAGGTGGATGAGTTTGAATTGCTATCCCAGTTCCTGAGCTCTCCATGAGATCCTATAAGACCTTCTATGGGGGCATCATACATTGACTTCTTTCTTTCCTCACTGAAGCTTTCTTTACTGCCCAAGAGTGTTGATTCTGAGAGCACTCCCCAAGAGAATCCCTGTACACAAATCTCTATATCATCTGTTTCCCTGGATTCCAACCTCAGATGCTTTTACATATTTATTTAAAATCTTCCCAGAGTTAAAGATGCATTATCACTAGTGAAAACAATTATCAAGCTTTTGAACGAGAGACTGACTGGATTCTTCTTGGTGTAACATACTAAACTCTACTTATTTTTACTGTGTCAGTAATTTTATTACTCAATAGAGATGATCATGCACTTTAAATCTTTTGGTTCAGTATTCACAGAAGTCTGCAAGACCTACATAGGTACAGCATTCAGGGTCCAGTCAGGAGACAGTAACCATAGTGGTTATTTGAATTTAATAAAAAGAATTGTTAACTAGTAGAAGGCAGATAAAGGGGTAATAGACAATTAAGAAGTAGCAGACACACACAAAAAAAAAAACTACTACCTCTATGCTGCGGGAATGTGGACAATAAAACAAAAACAAAAACAAATCAAGACCCAACAAACAAAAAAATGAAGGATTAGGAAGGCACTGCCCCCAAGGTTGAGATTTAGATCCCTGCCAATAGGGGGAACAAGGAAACTACTGGTGGCAAAGAAACTTCCCAGGGACTGTAAATTGGGAGCTAGTCTGTAGAAGTGGTCTGTGTTGCAGGCGGGTGTGGCCAGGAAAGAGCTGCTCAGAAGTGACCCTTAGGAGGGAGACCATAAACAAAGGGTGCAGCTGGATTGCTTCCATAGGAGGCTCCTGGGTTCTTGAATTCAAAAATAATGGAAGACCAGAACTGACAAGGGAGGGATCACCCTTTGTTATAGCCTTGTAGTACTGGAGTGTCCTCTACTGATGATGCCTAGGATTTTTGCCAGTTGTCAAAGTAAATATGTTAACAGGGTCCAGTTTCATTATTATAAAGCATGGGAAAGAGACAGATTTAGAGCTGAAAGAAAATAATTGACTACTGGCATACCAGTAATTGATTGGATTTTCTATTTCTTTTGATCTTTATACCTGCCTAACTAAAAGCTTAAAGACGTTTGAAATTGACAGAATACTGCATAATATTAAATTCTAGCATTATATAATGCCAAATGCATTTAAAATGATATCTGATTGAATTTTGGTTAATTCACATGGCTTTTTTATAACTGACTTTTGCACCTTATGAGACCAGGTTATAGTCATGCTTCATAGTACAGTTTTTGTTACCTCAATTAACTAATTTATTTTAAGGAAGTAGATGAGAATAATACAGGAATAGGGATCTTAGCCATGTGATGAGTCTTCATAAATATGTAGGAAAAAGAGACATGAAGTTAGTTGCTCTGAAACAAGAACTCAACATCAGGTCATAGAAGAAGCCAATGTTGGACTAGTGGCTATATTATCTCATTGTCCCCTCAAGAGCGGTAATTGATGATTCTTCCACAATGCAGTCTCTCAGTTGATCTCTATCTTTTCATCTGCACCTACAAGTATCCTACTTTTTACTTTTTGTAATGATTTTTCCAACTTCACAGTATATTCAAATTTAGAATTTAACCTTTACTGTGGCTTCTTATCCCTTCTAGCATCTGCATGTTGCCTTTTCTTTGTAGGTCCTTTAGCTTCTGTTTTTGTTACTAACATGTTGATGTTTCCTCCATATCACTAGTTCAAATTACAAATTACAAGGAAATAGACTTCTATTTGTTTGACCAATTAATAATATCTCATTTTGAAAGTGACTAAATTTTAAGTCACCCATCTCATAAGCCCCTGGTTATCTTATACATTGGTTGTCATTGAGTTAATGGTCAAACCCTGAAATAATCAGCTATAATCAGTGGTGTGGGTTTATATGGTAGAGAATATGGTCACCAGCTCTAAGTTAGAAATCAAATAGAGTTGCTTTTCTCAGCAAAGTACTGTCCACATGAAAGGGGTATTTGAATGGTGGAGCCCACCAGAGACTTTGAAAGGCCCTCCCTAGCACAACACTCAATCTAAAAATTCTGATTAAGGGGAGTTCTGTAAAGAAGTTGTAGTCAATGGTTTCCAACAGTAGTGTTTATTACTTCCTGTCAGCACCATCACTTGTTTCTGTTGACTGTGCTGACCAAAGATGATAGGGTCTCCCATGATTTTCTCTTTTTGACAGCACCCTCTGTGCCTTGCCAATAGCTTGCAAGCCCTTTGGAGTATGAACAATTCATAATTGCTTTCTCAGCATAACTCACAACTGAGGCACTGCTAAGGCACAGCTTTTTCAAGGTTATTTTTTTTATAGCCATCTAATATTGCAATTGGACATGAGCCATTTCTCAGAATCTTCCTCGGTTCATAGTCCCCTTACTGTCACAAAGTACAATATGATCTTTTAGTGGGAGGGTTTCATGATATAGATCTCCCTCAACACAAATTATAAAGAATGGAAACTGCTGTGATGGAAGGAACGTATTGGTTTAATGTAAATCCTACTAATGTGAATTTGGATTTGGCTTAAATTTTTACCTTTTCGCAAACTATTTCTAAAAAGGGGCAAATTACACAGAGGCTTGGAGTTTGAAGGGCCCCATTGGATTGCATGGTCAATACCCCTCATTTTGTAGATGGATTTTTAAAAAGTCAGAAAAATAGTTTAGAGGATTATTCTCTTTGTCAATAAATAACCAAGATTAGAACCCAGACTCCTTGAAGCTAAACCTAGTCCTCTTTCTAGTTACCATGCTGCCCCCTAGTGTCATCCATATTCATAAGGTCTAGTGATTTCATTCATAAGAGCAAATTTCAATTAAAGATCTATTTGCAAACCAAAAATGCATGAGCTAATTTAAAATGATCAAAAGGAAATCTTATATAAAACTCCATTTCCAAGTATTTTATCATTTGTTAGTATTCCTGTGCATACTTGAAAAAAATGTTTGCCTTATCTTCTAAAATAATCTTTCTAAGATGAAATTGAGGGCCTAACTAATAAAGAACAAAGTTATGTATTGGGTTGGAGGTAAAGAGGAAGACTCACTTAAAAAAATAACAACACTATAATTAATACGCAATCTTTCTTAATATATCAATGTGTCCCTTTTTCTGCAGTTATAGATAGGGTTAATTGGTGTCCTGAGGAATTTGGGGGGTCTATGAGAAAAATCACAAAATAAGAGGAAGTGAGGAATCACTTTTATAATACTAAAAATGTAAGAAATAAGAGAAAAAGCTACATTAAAATATCATAGTTAGCTTTACCTTATATTACCATTTATCCCCCTTCTAAAAAATATAAAGAGAATAAAAGAAATCAATTAAAAATAAGCAGATCAAAAATACTGACATCATACATTTTAAGAAGAAAAAGAGTTAAAAAGTGTGTAACAGATATTTCAGGGGGAAGACAGAAACAGAAGAGAAAATAGGGCAACTAATAAATGAGAGGAAGCAAAGAATTAATTATTACGCTAAGAAGGCTGATATATTGGGCTCATTTAAAAATTGTCTTTAAAAAAGAATGAAGAAGGAAAATTTAAATAAGGGTAAAGTAATGAAGACAATGAAAATTGCTAATAAAAATGTTGAGAAAGAAAATGTGGAATACATTGTAAAATAGAGAATAGTCACTCAGAGGATCTCAAGTACAAAGAAAACATTGTGACCAAACACAGGCAAACATCTGAGTACTGTATTGGATGTACTGAATTGAATTTACTGAAATTCTAAAAACATGTAAATCATACTTTAAAATATACATTATTCAAGAAGGATTTCACAGTACACAGATCTCTATTGTCCTTTTCCTCTTAGCTCTGTGATTCTTTTCTGATCATCTTTCAAGAGATGTCTGGTATAAATGGCATTTGACCAGTACTCTCCCATACAACCCACTCCAGCCCTATACCAAGTATCAGGAAGACCAGAAAACAAAAAAATTAACAACATTGAGAACTACAACTGATTAGAGCACTACCGCAAAAAATGTTGAGAAACACCTGTTTAGATACTGTGGCATAGCCACTTTGTTAAATGGAGTCCACGTGTTTAAATGGTAGCAATATGTTTTGTACTTATTCATTGTCTAATCTTTGAATCATGGGCTGTACGAATTCAAAAGCTTTCCACACACTTTTAATTCTTTGTGAGTGAGAATGCTCACATCAACATTATATGTCCGCATCCCAATTCCTACTTTTACACTTATTTAGAAATGACAAGTCTTGGGAAACCACAGAGCAAGAATGGATGGGGAGGAAACAGTTGAATTACAGTTAAGGAGCATCTAGTTTCCTATAAGCAATGTATTCTTGATAGAATCAGAAACTGAAAAAATCTTGGGGCTCCTGGGTGGCTCAGTTGCATAGGCATCCAACTCTTGATATCAGCTCAGGTTATGATCTCACAATCATGATATGGGACCTTGTGTTGCGCTGAGTGTGGAGCCTGTTTGGGATCCTTTCTCTCCCTTGCTCTCTGCCCCTCCCCTGCTCGTGTTCACTCTCCCTTTCACACTCTCTCAATCTCTCTCAAAATAAATAAATAAACATTAAACAAAAGAAACTAAAAAATCTTGGTGTACTACATCCTGAGAGATGTATCTATTCACTTAAATCATTGCTTTCAATTGCCAGAGGACGAAAACGTGAAGTAGAAGATTGCACTTCAGTACTGTCCAAGATGTCAGTGCTGTGCAAGATGAGTACCTTCAAATACTGAAGAATTAGGCTGAGAGCTTTGAAAATGAGTCTTTACTAATAAAAAAGAAATATAACCATTCTTCAAGAAAACAATGATTGGAACCAAGACATCAATAGGAAACTAAGAGTGCATAAGCAGAATTAAAATGCATATTAATGTTGCAAAAATTTTAAATTAGTTGATGAGAAGTACAACTTTGAAGAACTTTACTAAAATGCAGAAAACATGTATAGGCTGGAAAAGATACTAGAGAAGATGACTGATATGGAGAACAAACTCAATACCATTTCTAGACATTATATATACTCCAAAAAAGTAACCAGAGCAACTGGAACATTACCAACTACAGAACCCATGTCTGCAGGTTGAAAATCTCTCCTCTAGGGAAACTCCGTGAGGTGGATACTGTGGGGAGGCTCACCAAATATCCATTTCAACTCTCTTCTTTCTGCCCTTCTTTGCTTTTGGTACTATAAAGAAAAATGTTTGGATCTCTATCTCTTCTTGAATCTGGATACGGCCATGAGACTTAGTTATAGCTACAAGGTACAAACAGAGCCTAGGTAAGGGCTTACCTTACTGAATACAAAGGCAAAGGCAATATCTTAATTATTTTTATATTCCTAGTACCAGTAGAGGACCTGGTTTATTGATTCAAATATACCACTCTGTGTAGTTATTTTTAATTTGTTGACTTTCTAGGAAATTCTTTAGTTTATAGCTCTAAATTATGATTACTCTTCTTTGTTTTTTTGACAAGTTCCCAAGGCAATTCAATGGGGAAAGAATTGTCTGGTATTTTTTACCCTAAATTATTTTATAAATTTAGTTTTAAATTTTCAATTTGGCAAATAAATTTAGCAACTGAATTAGCTCAAACCTAGATCTTTCAAGGATTTGAAAGTAAAGTGTTTTAATAGAATAAAAACTGTTAACATTGAACTGACAAATTGGGTCTCTGGGTTTAAGGAATTTTCACAGAACTGATTACAACATAAGCAAGCAAGAATTACAAACTCAGCAGAACATTGGCAGTAAATACTTTTTTTCTTTGTTATTTCTATAAAGAAAAGGCTACACAATCAAAAATTACCACTCTCAGGAGTGAGATAATCAGGATGGTGATCAAGATGGCTCTTATTCCCCCTTACAGGAAAACCAGCTAGAAATTACCCATAGACAAGACAACATTGTGAAAATCCCAGAACCTAGGTGTGAGACTGAAGCACTCTGCTGGATAACAGAGACCAAGAAGAACCATATTAGAAAGGTAAGAGAAGTGGTTTTACTTTGACCTCATTGTCCCTTCCCTAGGCCAGCAATGTTCAACCAAGAAGGCCCCTGGAACATACAGTATCTCCTGTGATGGAAAGGGGACCAAAGGTGGAAGTTCTGCTTCCCTAGGGTTTGGGAGGTTTCTAGGGAAGCTTATTCAGATCTTACCTTGTTGGAAGCCATTTCTGAACTCACTAAAGTTGAGAAAACTCCTTGTGAGGTAAGGCAGGATTGCAAGGCCTCCCGCCATCAGATGGTGACTGATATCCACCCCCACTCAATTATTTTTGCTTGAGCACTGACCCCCAAGGCACCTTGGGTACCTTGGATACCACTCCTGACTGGTATCAGGAGTGGCTTGTCCCCTTATCCTAAAATATGCTAACGGCACCTTGTGAAGGAACTTATCGTAGAAATTTCTTCTTTTGTGATTATAGGAGCAAGTATTACATTTCCTAAGAAACCTCTTTTACTTCCCCTCAAGAAAACAGGCTATTGACCCCTGCTGACAAAGAACTAACTTTTTCTTTTGCTATGCTAAAAACATTGCCTTATATTTGAATGCTGAAGATACCTTCCTTTCCCCATATGATAAGCATCTAAATCATCTACATCATTCACTATTGATAAAGATTATGTATGAGTCTTCTACCAATCTATGTTCTGGGAAATTCTTACAAACCAAAGATATTTGTCATTAGAAATCATTGTCTAAGGCAAATGCCACTTCTGTTTTGTACCCCATACATTTTTTTTTTCTGTAAATAAAGCTGACTCTCCAGTCAGTGCAGAGATGCCTGCCTGGTGATCAGAAAGAAACTTGAGGCTCTCTCACTCTCTCTTGCCGACACCATCCATCCTTCAGGGAACCCTGGACCTGCTGGAGCTGGACTCCGGCATTACCTCATAGGGATCACCTGGGGAACCCGAGGAACTCAACAATTAGGGATGCGATTGAAATGGAGAAGGAGGACAGGCTTATAGCAATCAGCCCTAAGATCTTGGCAGACCACACACCTGATTGGAGATCTGAGCCACAGATCTGCTCATCTGCAGAGCTCAGTGGCCCTGACTGCCAGAGAGCTCCATTAGCTGTTATTATGGATTTGGATGCCCAGCTAACAGGGCTATATCAGCCATGGAGCACATCCTTTGGCTTGTTCAGTGAGGGGGACCAAATTTGTACCTCCACCCAACTGCTGAGCATAGCCTCCAAACCTATCCCTCCATGAAGCATGGCCACAGATGGCAGGCAACCATGGAGCACATCCTATAGCCTGCCTAGTCAGGGAACCAAGCCAGCAGCCCTACCCAACTGTTGAGCATAGCCTCTGACCCCACTTAACTAGGTAGCCTGAATAGTGTGCTCCTGAGCAAACCTACAGGCCAGCCTAAATCCCACCAGCCTGAATGCTAAACACAGCCAGGAGCCCCACCTAGGCAGGGACCCCAGACAGTGACTACACCCAATTACAAAGCATAGCTTGAATAACAAATGTATCCAAAAAATCAAAATGGAAATAAAAGTTTATCTTAAGAAAAATTAAAATGGAAGCAGAACATATCAAAACTTCGAGGATGTAGATATAAGAGGGAAGTTTATAATATAAATACTTGAATCAAGAAAAAAAGATCTCAAATAAACAACCCAACTTTACACTTCAAGGAACTAAAAAAGCAAAATAAAGCCTGAAGTTAGTGGAAAGAAGGAAATAATAAAGATTAGAGCAGAAATAAATGAGATACAGAAGAAGAAAATGATAGAAAAGATTACAAAACTAAGAGCTGATTATTTGAAAACATAAACAAAACTGAAAAACTTTCAGCTAGACTAGTCAAGAAAAAAGAGAGAAGACCCAAATAAATAAAATGAAAAGGAGCCATTACAATGGATACCACAGGTATACAAAGGACCATGAGAGACTACTGTGTACAGTTATATGCCAACAATTTGGACAATCTAGAAGAAATGAATAAATTCCTAGACATATAAAACCTACCAAGACTGAATCATGAAGAAATAGAAAATCTGAACAGATCAACAATGAATAGTCCAATACAGGAGATTGAATCAGTAATTAAACTCCCTTCCCCCCAAAAAAGAAAAGCTCACATCTAGATGGTTTTACTGGAGAATTCTACCAAAAATTTCAAGAAGAATTAATGCCAATCCTGTCAAACTCCTCCAAAAAATTGAAGATGAAGGAATACTCCCAAATTCATTTATGAAGCCATCATTATCCTGGTACCAAAGACAGATAAGGACACTACAAGAAAGAAAACTATAGACCAATATTCCTGATGAATATAAACACAAAATTTCTCAACAAAACACTTAACAAAACAAATTCAGCAGCATATTAAAAGTATATTACATGATGATCAAGTAGGACTCATCCCCAGTATGCAAAAATCGTTCAAGTTAGAAATCAATACATGTGATACATCACATTAACAGAATGGAAAATAAAAATCATATGATAATCTCAATAGATACAGAAAAATCATTGAACAACATTTAAAATCTATTTATGATAAAACTCTCAACAAATTGGTAATAGAAGGAATATACCTCGACATATTAAAGGCCATATACAGCAAGACCACAGCTAACATCATATTCAACGGTGAAAATTTAAAAGGCTTTTTCTCTAAGGTTAGGAACAAGACAATGGTGTCCATTCTCACCATTCCTATACATCATAGTACTGGAAGTATTAACCAGAGTAATCAGGCAAGAAAAAGAAATAAAAGGCATCCAAATCAGAAGGGAAGAAATAAAATTATCTCTTTTTGCAGGTGAAATGATCTGATACATTAAAAAAATGCTAAAGATTTCACCATAATGGTTATAACTAATAAACTAATTTAGCAAGTTGTGGGATATAAAATCAACATGCAAAATTCAGTTGTATTTCGATACACTTTCAACAAACCATCTGAAAAAGAAATAAAATATCTCATTTATAAAAGCATCAAAACAATAAAATACTGAGGAATAAGTTTCACCAAGGAGGTGAAAGATCTGTATGCTGCAAACTCTAAGACTTTGATAAAAGAAACTGAAGAAGACACAAATAAATGGAAAGATATCTTGTGTTCATGAACTGGAAGAATTAAATTAATTATTGTTAAAACATCATACTACCCAAAGCCATTTATAGATTCAATGCAATCCTTATCAAGATTCTAATGGCGGAGGAGAGGACAAGATGGCGGAGAGGCAGGGAGCTCTGTAATCTGCGCACGCCCATATGGATTGAACTGAGAAGGACTGAAGGGATAAAACTCAGATTTGCAAGTGGGGGAAAGAAGAAACAGACGCCAGAAAGAAGACAACCTCAAAGATGCCTGAGTGAGTGACT
>CM053559.1:68004728-68037391 GCA_028646485.1 Cryptoprocta ferox | reverse complement strand
CAGTTTTTCTCCATTGAGGATGATATTAGCTGTGGGCTTTTCATAGATGGCTTTTATAAAGTTTAAGTAAGTTCCTTCAATCCCGACTTTCTCGAGGGTTTTTATTAAGAAAGGATGCTGTATTTTGTCAAATGCTTTTTCTGCATCTATCGACAGGATCATATGGTTTTTATCTTTTCTTTTGTTGATGTGATGTATCCCATTGATGGATTTGCGAATATTGAATCAGCCCTGTAACCCAGGAATGAATCCCACCTGATCATGGTGGATAATTCTTTTTATATGCTGTTGAATTAGATTTGCTAGTATCTTGTTGATTGCATCTGTATTCATTAAGGATATTGGCCTGTAGTTTTCTTTTTTTGTTGGGTCTCTGTCTGGTTTGGGAATCAAAGTGATGCTGGCTTCATAGAATGAGTTTGGAAGTTTTCCTTCTATTATTTATTCTATTATTTAAAAAATAATTGGTGGGACACCTGGGTGGCTCAGTTGCTTAAGCATCTGACTTCAGCTCAGGTCATGATCTCATGGTTCATGAGAGCCCATGTCCGGCTCTGTGCTGACAGCTTAGAGCCTGGAGCCTGCTTCAGATCCTGTGTCTACCTACCTCTTTCTCTGCCCCTTGCCTGCTCACATTCTCTCTCTCTCTCTCTCTCTCTCTCTCTCTCTCTCTCTCTCAAAAATAAATAATCATTAAAAACATTTTTTTAAATAATAATTGGTTAGTGGCACCTGGGTGAGTTAGTAAGTTAAGCATCTGACTCTTGATTTTGGCTTAGGTCATGATCTCATGGTCGTGAGATTGAGCCACACTCAGTGCGGACCTTGCTTAAGAGTCTCTTTATCTCTCCTTCTGCCCCTCTTTCCCACTCATGTGCTCTCTCTCTTTCTCAAGTAAAAAAATTAATAAATAAAAATGATAAAATTGTAAAAAGGGGAACATCAAAGAGTCCTCAGACAATGAAAGGATAATAATGAGAAGTTGTGAGCATCTTTATGCCTATAAATCCATGTGTCCATTAATATGAAGCTCAAAAACATGCAAATCTAACCCATAGTCATATAAGTCAGAATAGTCATTGACTTTGGGTGGGGAAATTAACTAAAAAACATGAGAGAAATTTTGAAGATGCTAGAAAGAGTCTGCATCTTGATTTGAGTGTTGGTTACATAGTATTCTTAAATAAAAATTCATATTAAGTATACACAATATTAGGTTCCTTTAAATACATTATTGGATATGTGTGTTGTGTGTATTATCTCAAAGACCAATGACATATACTTATGGGTCCTGTCTACAGGACTACTTAACGTTGTAGTTAAATCTTATACCAAGTGTCTTTACTGAGTTCCTATGCTTCTTGACCATGTATTTATTTATATAGGTTCAGTGAGACTCTATTCTTCTTTCCAAAGAAAAAAAAGTTAAAAAAATTTACAACCCTGGGGCGCCTGGGTGGCTCAGTCAGTTAAGCATCCGGCTTCGGCTCAGGTCATGATCTCACGGTTCGTGAGTTCAAGCCCCGCATCGGGCTCTGTGCTGAGAGCTAGCTCAGAGCCTGGAACCTGCTTTCAGATTCTGTATCTCCCTCTCTCTCTGACCCTCCCCTGCTCGCACTGTCTCTCTCTGTCTCTCAAAAATAAAAAATAAAAAAAAGAACAAAACATAAAAAAAAGCAATATTTAAAAAAAAAAATTTACAACCCTATCATGACAAAGATCTTGTTTAATTAGGTATGACAATCTTTATAAGAAATGAGAGTTTTGCTTCATGTGTTGCAATTATGCTTTTAATATTCTCCTAGGAAAATGGCCTAGTTTTGTTTCATGACACATATAATCCCATATCCACAAATAGTCAAGAATGTTACTTTCAGATAGATAGGTCAGGAATATTGGCAAACAAGAGGATCTCTAAGAAAGCACTGGTCAGATGTTTTATAGGTAATAATAGATTTCATAGACAAAATGTAGTTGGTATAATTTTGAGGATTCTTGGTTCCTGATCTTGGTAGATAAGCTTATAAAGACAGAAAAATATTTCTGATCCATACCAGTAAATTATAGTCCTCGCGGTTTTACAAATCCTCCACGTGGATATTAACTCATAACATCTGTGGTTCCCTTTTTAAAGCCACATTACTACAGAGGCTTATATATATTAATTAATACCTCTCCTAGCTCCTATAAATAAAACTGATCAAATAAAATATGAAATTAATTATATTAATTTTTTTAAATGTGCATGGTCAAATACATGCCATAGGGATAAAGATCTGCCTGCAATGAGAGACCTCAGAAGAAAAGCTAACCCTTGGTCCTATGGAGTGTGCACAGACATGCACGATATGTCCTATGGTCCCAGAGTCAGCAAAAAATACACACTTTGAACCTTTAGATAACAAAAAATAATAATAATAGAAGGATTAGCCTGTTTAGTTCTAGTACCCGATGTAAGGGTACCAGAGCTTTTCCTGCAAGTTACTGCTACCATAATGAAAATATTACCATTGACTTTTACAATTTGGTGGTTAGAGGATACGTCATTATTTTCATACACATGATAATGAGAAAAAATGGCTTTTTTTTGCACCACGAATTAATGTAAACTTCCTAACTTTGGTTTTTTAATTCCTTTAAATGCCTCTTGTGTTTTTTATTTGGCAAATTGTAACTTCTCAATACTGTACAAACCAACTTATTTCCTTTTCCACTTGATATTGTTTCTGAATATTCCTTTCACAAAAGTGAAATAGTCACATCATTATTAGTGTCTTAAATGCCTTCCAAATCCTAAAGAGAGAACCTTTTGAAGGCAGCTGGGGTTCATGTACAACAGAAAGAATAGGTTAATGTAGATATATTCACAGAATATCTGATACCTTTCAATGCCAATAGTTAAATACATTAGTTTCAGTAAAAGATACTATTTCAAAAAGCATAAAAACAGTTTCACAATCCTTGTGACTGTAGTTTAATAAATAATGTTATGTTACATGATGACCATAACTTAGCTATCATAATACATTCAATTAAATTACAATGTAGTTTGGCTTGATTCTTTGTCAGTGGAATCCATAATTGAATCACATACTGTTAATACTGTAGCTGGAAGGACATGGATTTTAAAGGCAAATGTCTCCTTGAGTAGGGTATGACAAAAACCCACGAAATCTGCAATGAGTATAAACATTTAGGTGTCAAATAATATTTAATGTCTCTTTGGAAATAATCTACTCTATAACAAACAAAAATCAGAACATATAAAGCTTTCAGAAACCCAAAAGTCATAAACTCCAATATTTTAACCAAAGGAAAAAAGTTTTAACTATGAAACAATATTACTGAAAGCTTTGAAATACAGTACAATCATCCTAATTGGCATGGTCTGATAGAAATAGAAATGTGCCAATTAAAAAATGATAATGCTAATTGGTGGCTCAGAAAAACACATAGTTCTTCAGTAATCTCATTTTTATTACATTATTTTAATTTTGAGAGAAAGTGCATTTAAAAATTTCCAACATTTTATAAAGTATATCAAGGTATAAAACAAAAGGGAAGATGTGCCCCAAAGAAAGTAACTGAATCCAAGATTAGCTGGCTGGGCAGAGGAGTAAAAGACTTTCTAATTAGCCCTCTGATGGATCTACAATCACTAGTTTTTATAGTTCATACAGCAGGATCTAGCCTACACTAGTGTCAGGGTTTATGTGTGATCTTCGTGTGATCTTCAGGTGTCATTGAATAAAAATCTCAGTGAAAATCATGGTGATAGTCAAGAAATGAGCCCTTACTTCAATTCTGAGCAACATACTGGAAAAACATCATAAGAGTTTGAAAAGAAGAGAGTTTTTTTTCTCTCTGCTAGATGGAGAGTGTTTTTTTCAGTCTTTCTTCTTACCAAACTGACAATGATATAAAATTTTCTAACTTAAAAGATTTCTCTTTCATTTTTAGCCAGCTTACTTGATCCAGGGGTTAAGAATAGCTTCCTCTAATGGTGTCAATCTGGAAAAAGAGAAAGACTTTCTCAGAGGAAGTAACTAGTCAGTTGCTGTCTGGGCAAAGTGTAATGTAAAGAGAGTGGGATCATCCAGAATCCTCCTCCTCTGTCTCCTCTTCCTTCCACCACGTCCAGCTGCTTTTTCCTCAAACTATGGCTTGAGACTGAAAAAAAAAAAAAAAAAAAAAGGGACCTGGCAGGAGCATGTGACAAAAGCTCTATGGAAAACTACCTTTCCTACAACACTGACTCTGTAGCTCACAGCTAATTAATCCCACAATAGAATGTGAGTTGGCTGGTTGTATTTTGAATGTCCTCATGTGGCCTCTCTTGACGGGACTTGAACCAAGGGTTTTAAGCTTTCACCCTATTTAATATTCATGTCTAAAGAAGCAAAGTGCCTTGGGATATTAAGAATTTTTTAAAAATTGGTCCTTTAGGTTTAGATTATAATGGAAAATTCAACAGCTATACCTGCTAGAGACAAAAGGTGAAAAATTCACATTCTGGAAGTAAACTATCAACTATATGCTGAATAGGAAAAGTCATAATTATTGGACAGTGAAGTGACAGTTTTTGCGGTTGAATGGTTTAGTAAATGGTACCCACAAAAAGCTAATATCCCACATGCTATGATTCTGGAGAGCAAAGTTCTTCACAGTAGGAACAATATTTCAGTGAAAGAGTTAGTTTGGACAGAGGGAGTAGAATCAGATTTCAAAAATATATTTTTAAAATTCATGATACTTTATTAATGAAGCACCAATCCTCATGTATAACTCATTGCTCATTAGTCATCCAGGTCTCTGACATATATATTGTGACTTAAACTATATTTAATCTATGGAAAGCAGATTCAAAGTTTGCTAAGAAATTTTCAAAGTTTGCTACCAATCCTTGTCTAGTTTCATGGCATGTGAATATAGCATGAAACTGGTACAGATGAAAATAAATATACTACAGCAACTCTTGGGTTAATATTTGCGATGTGCCCCATGGTTGTTTCTCGCCAGGGTGCACATTTTGGAAAAACTCCCAAATGATGCTGAAAGGCACCCTTGGTTAAGAAACACCATAATGAGAAGTTAGAAGGGAAAGTGGATGCTTCTCTGCTCTTTTATTTTAGGGACAATAAATTTGGAAAAATTTTTTTCCACTTCCCTGTAGCATTTTCTTATCTTTCCCACCTCACTCCCATACTCTATGTTTTTATCCTCCAAATTTCTTCTTCTTAGTAATATCCACTTTCTTTTCTAAATGTTACTAATGAGAGAAATGGGAGACAACAGGGTAAAAAAATAAGATTTAAGGTATACTGATAGCAAATGGTGTTTTTTGATGCTGTAATTTTCCAAATTCCATGCTACTTCTAGTGTAGTACATTGTTTGGATTTATTGTTGCCTATAATTAAATAGGATTCATTCCATGTTTTAAAATAAGTGCCAGCTCCCAGCAAAGGCTACTTTGTGGAGGGAATCGTCATCTCAGGATGACTCAATATTGGGCATAGACAACTACTTTACATTGTGAAGGCCAAATGTATCTTTTCTTTACCTTTGTTATATTGGGAATTTAATAAAATTTCTCCTACATTCCGAAAGTTTGTAATAATGGATAAAATGACTCATATTTCTTTGTATTTAGAAAATGTAGATAAGAATACACTGTTAAGACTTCCCTGGGAAATATAGTATATAAATTCTATATGAGGTATTAAAACTTACAGTTGAACTAATTTTCCTTGTAATCTTTCATCACTTTGGCAAATAGAAGGCAAAACAGTCAATGTATAGAAAACCTGAACTTTAAGATTTTAACAATCCAGTGTGTATGAGAAAGCTACAGAAACTGGAAGGGTCCCAAAACGTGGACAGGACTGGGGAAATACAGAGAATCCTAGACAGCATGTTAGCTCTTGGCATCTGAAAGAGAAAGTGGCTGGGTATACCAAAAATGGAAGAGAAGAAGGGATAGGTAGAAGGGTATTAAAGAAAAACACTAATTACTTCATGTAATTTGAACAAACTAATATGGCATCCAAGCTCAGGCTACGTAGGTACCTGAGGCAAAGAACCTGAGACTTGGGAGAAGCATAGCATCCTTTTTCTAATTTGAACTCTACAGACAAGGAAATCTGAGTTTCAGTGATATTAAATGGAGCACAAGGTAATATCTTTCATACATGGTAAGCAGTTTTTGTTCAGCTCCTTGCATCGTACACACAACCTACTAGATCTTGCTAAATACATGTTGATTGATTGTTCAGCTGTCAGTCATTTATACTTTGACTTGAGTGAGTTGTTATCAGTGTTTTCATTTTTACAGAGTCCTTCTTTGATAAGTAGTATGCCTGGATATAATTTAAAATCATTTATACTGTGGTTAAAATGTTTCAGATTTCAACAGATTTGGAGAGTGGAAGCTCTTATTTTAGAAAATGAATAGATAACTAACACTGTATATCAGATATAGAATCCAGAATCCAGGCTATTTCTTTTCTCTGTGTTGGTATCAAACATGTGAGGAACATGAATTCACATCAGTATGTGAATATCCAGCATGATAACTGGTATCACTGAGAGAAGATCCTCCAAAAAGGTACATGGAATTATTTCAAGTTACTATTGGTGGACATTTTGAAATCCATATTTTTATTGCTGGATTAAGGTTTTCAAATGAGGCAGTAGAAAGAAAGGGATTTCTATAATCCTTTGACCAAAGGACATCTGCCATGAAGAATCATGAATGCTGATTCTTTGTTATTATAAATATTGTAATTTTTATTCTATAAAAATTAACTAGGATGTTAAGTGACTCAATCCCCATAGTAAACTCTATCATTGAATTGGCCATGTGTTTTTATTAGAATTATGAACCTAAAACTCAAGAGTTTTGCCTCCTGTTTAGGTATACACTGAAAATGTATAGCCTTTAAAAAACTGTGAAAAAAGCAACTTTGAATGACAGTCTTTATGATTAGAGAAAACAAAAGCTTGCTCACCTTATCAAGGTATTTTTTTTTCACATTGTCCTCTTTTTTCCCCCATGAAAAAACTGACTTCTACAACTCGAGAACAATCTTTCAAAATCATTCTCATTTCATAAAAACTATAAATATAATGACTACTTGAACAACTTTTTTAGGAGTCTTTTTTCAGACACTTCCTTTCTATTAAACACACCAAGAGTGAATGTGAAAATGCTTTGAATCAAGGTGCTGGTGCCCTTAGAGGGGCCCATGTCTGTCCTTTAGATTATGACCTATCGTCTATCTTTCATGTGTAGATCCCACTTGGGAGACAATTCTCCAGTGATCTTTTCTCCAGTGATCTTTCTGCAAGACTTGTGAGCAGACCCACTGATGGCCTTTGTTTTGGAATACCTTTTCAAGGATGTTTGTATAATGACTAACCTTGGAAGAGTAGAGAGAGTGTCTATCAGACCAAATGGGTAGATTTGTTTACTGTCCAGTATAATAAAGACAATGCCGCCCTCTGGGAAAAGGTCAGTAAGGTTTCCTTGCAGACTATCATAAAAGGTTGTGACCCCTAAACTCGGGACTCCTCAGCTGTAACATGAACCATCTGCATGTGCAGCATCCCCTTGGATGCCTCCACTCACCCCTGTGAGATTGCTGATGCAAGGGAAGATGATACACATATGGTGATGCTCATGCTACTTTCTGTGCCTTCAGTAAATAACAGCTTTCTTCTGTGATTCAGGGGTCCTCGGTCTCCTGCCAGCATCCACGAAGCTGTGGCAGGCTAACTTGTTAACTTGCAAGTAAAGTAAAATCTCCGAACCTTCAGTTCTTGACAGTGCTTAAATTTTTAAAAGTCAATTCTATACTTACTAAAAATTACATCTTATAGATGTATGTTCAATGATATTTTTAAAAATTTGTTATACAAATATTTGAGAAAACAAACCTTGAGCATCTTCTCAGAGGTTCCTAACTGCATCTTTCTTTCTCATGGGCAGCACATTGCCTAGGCTGGGTCACACCCCTCCACACCACAGGGTGTAACATCTGCCTTTCCAAGAATCTGCCAAAAAACCTGATGATGAAACCTTCAAGTTAGATTGAAGTGGCTCCCCTTGCAATGGAAAAACTTTGGCTATAATTCTTCAAATATTTCTTCTGCCTTGTTCTCTCTGTCTCCACCTTCTAGTGTTCCAACTACACTGATTTTATACCATGTGATATCATATCACAGTTTTTAAAGCTATGTTCTCTTGTTTCTATTTTGTTTTTCTCTTTGTTTCTATTTTGTTTTTCTCTTTGTCTTTCTGCTTGGACAATTTCCATTGAAATTGAAGCTCACTGATTCTTTTCTCATCTGTGTTGAGTCCCTGGGTACCCAGGCATTCTTCTTGCTTCTGTATTTTTCATTTCTGGCATTTACTTTTGACCCTTTCTTATGGCTTCCATCTCTTTGTTGATATTACCCAACTAGTCTTGCTTGTTCTCTACCTTTTCTGTTAAATTAGTCAAACAAGGGGGCTTCTCCAAATAAGGCAAACATAGTCAATTAAATATTCTCTGTGCTTGGCTTCCGACTTTTCTCTATAAAAATCTCTCCCTGAGCTCGTGGCTGTGCCGCACTTCTTACTAATTCCGGTTTGGCGCTGCCAGATAGGAATTGATTATTGCTCAATAAACACTTAAAAATTTTAATATGCCTCAGTTAGCCTTTTAACATTCCTTTAGAGCCTTTGACATGTTATTCATAATAATGTTTAAAACCCTGTCTGATTAGTCTAACTTCTGTCATATCTGCATATGTTTCTGATGATTGCTTTCTCTCTTCAGCCTTTGTTTTTCCTGCCTTTTGGCGTACCTTGTAATTTATTGTTGACAGCAAAGCACCTTGTATGGGGCAGTAGAAACTGAGGTAAATATGTGTTCAATGTGAAGATTTATGTTCATCTGGCCGATAGCTGGGCTATGCTTTATGTTCATTGTAACCCTGAGCGTCAGAGGTTTCGAATTCTTTCCATCACCTTGTCACCTTATTTTTGTCTCACTGATTGGTTTTGGGGCTTCCTTTTGTGCTGATTCTCATAAAAAGTCTGCCTCTCACTGGTCTCCCAGCTATACTCCACTGTTACTGTTACTGAGGTCTTATCAGCTTGGTGGTAGGATGTGAAGAACAGGACATTTTCTAATCTCCTAAGTCTCAATCTTTGGACTGCACAAAGGGTCTGTGTCTCAGGGGTGGGCCTTTCCCCCCTGCCCTCTAACCCCTTCCTCAGGGCCAGCAGGTACCTTTCAGTCTTCTCTGTCTATATCCTTAAAGCCCTTCTTTCCCTACAAGGGAAGCCGGGCTTTACCTGCATGTTTGATTGTGCTGCAATGTCATTGGTCCCATCAAGCTCTCTCTTTGTTGCTATAAAACATTCTGGTGATTTTTCTTCCAAACCTGAAAGTCCCTTAAAAGAGGAAAGCTTGAGTGCAGGATGTTCAGGATGATTTCATATGAAAATTACCAGAGTTTCAAAATTTTAGTCTCAGAATCATAGAATACACATTTTAAGTAGGTGTCTAAGTATATCCTATACCTTTTTAAATTGAAGCAAACTCCTTGCCATAGATAAATTAATCATCGTAGGGGCAATTTAGCCTCATCTTCCTTGCCACCTTCATTGTTAGGAGCCTAGATGAGAGCATCTGATCTGACATAACTCTGGATTTTCAGTTGTTTTGAATTTCTCTTACTCGTTTGTTTTATATGTTAATAAACTAGGCATAGCATATATTCTGTCTGTTTTTATGAACTCATATATGTTCACTGTTGGAAATTTAATTTAGACATAATCACACCTTTTATAGGGTAGGTAAAGATTGATAAAAGTACATTTATATAAACAGAATTATTGGTGCTATTAAAATTATATGGAGCCTTGGATACTCTATTCCTGTGTTCAGAACAATTGTGACAGAAGTTAAACTAATTTAGGGGAGGCAATAGTTGCGTGTGTATGCATTTATATGTGTAAACAAAACAAATGAGTCCACTGGTTTATTAAGTTATAAACTCAGTTAGCAAAAATCAGCTTCTCAGCCTGATCCAGCTTCTAGCTCCTGGGGTGAGGGAGATCTGGAGGAATTTACATCAGCATGGCAGAATTTACTTCCATTTTGAGGCCCCTTCACTGTGATATCACTACTATACTTGTATTATTGGTCTCCACCCTAATAGATCATTTCATTCATACAGTTATTTTAGATTTTTAAAATTATTTTACTAAAATTCTTTAGACTGGCCTGACCTGCCTGATTAGAATTCTGTAGCTCTTGCTAGTGTGAAAATGTGATTATAGCTGTTAAAAATACAAAAATATTCCTCCTACCAAGTCACTGCTAAAATTTGTTCTCTAGAATGGTTGGCCATAGAAAGCTTACTCTGCAGAAATGTGTGTGTAGGATTTGGAAACACAGATCTAGAGAATGTTTTAGGGATTCACATCTGGGAATCCAGGAAAATGCAATCCCTGAGTGAAGAGCAACTTAAACTTTTCAAGGTCCATGAATATTGGTAGGGTTTGTCAAATAAAAAACAAAACTAGACTTACTAAGGAAAGACTGCATTCAAAAGGCTTATGGCAAGAGGAGGGAAAAGGGGCTATTGTAGCAGGGAGAACACTGTGACCATGAGATCCACATGCACCTCAAGGATTTGGCAAAAAAAAAAAAAATTTTCTTTTATATTAAAAGAGATAATTTTTTGATGTTTATTTATTTTTGAGAGAGAGAGAGAGTGAGAGAAAGAGAGAAAGAATAGCATGAGCAGGGGAGGAACAGAAAGAGATGGAGACACAGAACTCGAAGCAGGCTCCAGGCTCTGAGCTGTCAGCACAGAGCCCAACTAAGGGTGAACTCTTGAACTGCGAAATCATGACCTGAGGCAAAGTTCGTGCTTAACTGAGCCACCCAGGCACCACCCATGCTCCCCCCCACCCCAAAAAAGGTTTCTTTTACATTGAAAGAGGTAAGCAACTGGCTAGGGGGAAATGGAATGAGAGAGGGGCATGGTTTGAGGGTAGCAGATCAGAGAATGTTTTTCCGAGGCCTGCCTGTTCTTATGAGGAATTGTATGCTGGCAGAGGATGAAGGTGGGCCAAATTTCAGGGCCCCGAGAAGCGTAACCAAATGTTGATTAAACCAGTATTTTTTCCTGATTGGTCCATGGCAACAAGCAGCTCAGCTAATCATTTATGGGGTAAAAACAATGGAATTTGGAGGGTCTGTGTATGACCCTGTTCTAGGTAAACAAAGGTAGGAGTGGAGCGTGGACATGGGTGAGTTCTGTGTAAGTCTCCAGAACACACGAGTGAGGGGATTTCCTAACCTTTACTATTTTTCAGGAGTATTAGGCTTGAGTAAATTTCAACATTGTAAGATTAGAAATTGTTTCTTTTAGCTAGATTTAAGATTTTCTTGACTCTGCTGCACTCATGCTTGTATCTCCTGGGCTTCCTGGGCCTTTAGAACCGGTAGTGTTGTGTATAACAACTCTGGGTTGTGTTAGGCCTAAAGAGAATAGACCTAGGACTGCAACAGAGGTGAAAAGTGCTCCCTGACTGCCATGTAGCCAATGACATGGAACTTGTTTAATACTTTTCTTCAGGGTAAAGACTGCAGTGAATGCCAAGAACAGCCTTCCCTTAAAGACTGTCCTCTGACCCTTTGAGGTTTGAGATGTTTGGACATAGGGAGCTAAGGCTTTCTTGGACTTTGTTGCAAATTGAATATTCAGTTTGAATAGTTTTCTATTTTTTTAACTGACTTTTAAATCCTTCCATAATTCTAATTAAGCTCATCTTCATCTCCGGAGGTTGGCTAGCTCTAAGGCAAGAAATAAAGGAAGCTTGCTTGCCAGGCCAGTTCCTAAGCTCTCACATCTCTACTTGAATTGATTTGCATTATAATGCACATGGGCAGGAAGATAGGTAAATTGAATGTGTGATTAACTGAGCAAAGAATAAAGCCCATATAGAGTTAACATTATTGCTCAACTACTTGCAGGTCATTTCTGAAGGATGGAAACAGGCACTCTCTAAGAATGAATGTATGAAATATGATGATTATCTTATTGAATATAAAACATTTATTACATCATCCAGTTCCTTTTTATTTAACTTGAAATGTGTTAAACAATTTCTAAGATGAGAGCTAATCATGCCATGTGGAGGTAGCCCAGTGCTAGCAAAATGGGAAACCCACTGGATCTGGAAATGATCCTTTTAGTACTAGCCAGGAGATAGTGTAAAATAATAATACAACCCTACCTGGGACACTAGGAGTTTTATACAGTTCTACAAAAATTGAGTTAATGTGCGTTTATTATATTTGGTAAAAATATATCCTATTCTTGCCTTTTCGGGAGTATTGGTGTCGCCCAAAACATTTATCTTAAAAATAATGAACCCTAGATGATAAGAAGTAGCTTTGTGAAGATGTTTTAAAACATTACCCTGTTCAGAAGCAAGGTTTTTTCTCTCACCATGTGATAGCCATGTCACATGACCCTAGCACACAGAGTAAACATTCTTTTGACATTCATCGTGAATTCTAGTTTTCACATTCTTGACATTTTGAATAATGCTTTGATAATTTCAATATCACCTGTAGACTTTCACAATACAATTGCTCAGATAAAGTTTGTATTAATCATAACAATACATATATAAACACTTTTATTCCGTTGTCTCTTTTTATGTAAGGGTGTCCATGGGCAGATTTTGCATAATCAAGTTAATAGTGTTCGTGAATCTGCATGATACTTCTGGTTTATTCTCAGTCTTGGTTCTTTCCACTTTATTAAAACCAATCATAACAACAAAATGTTTATTTCATAGGGAAAAATCCTATTTATAATTATTAGTATACCGTATAGCATGAGATTAAGCAGTACTTTATAATTGAATTACATCCAATAAAAATGTGCTGGAAATAATGTTTCTATCCCTTTAGTATAAAATAATATTTCTAAAAATAGTGACTAGTAATTTTTAAGAAGTAAATTAAAGTTTATCTTAAATCATTTCTGGAAATCATTGTTGCCGATGTTATATGTGCTAAAGACAACATAAGTATAAGAAAATGATAGCAAAGAATGTTTTTTTTTTTGGTTAAAGAATTTCCAGACTTCTGGTAGATATGATTTTTTTTTATGGAAAGGCATAAGAATGGTCAATTCTGACATCTAATTCAGCATTCAGCTATGACTTAAGGGACATACAATTAATGTGTGGATTTAAAAACATTAAGGTTGATGATGCTCCTTTCTTTTTGCAAAAGTAATTTTTAACTTCTTGCCAGGTAACTCAGAATATTAACTTTAACATGTAAGTGAAAACTTACATGATATATCATTTCCCTACTTTAATAGATGGGATTTTAATTAGATTAAATTCCACTTTTTTATACAAGTATTCCTAATTATGAAGGGTAGAAATAAAATTTCGGCCAATCAAAATACAGCACACATAGTCAAGATAGTATGGTTCAATAATGCAATTCAAGGACTCCATGAGACTCCCCTGTTAATTCCACAGATTCCCATGTCTGTTAATAAGAACATGAAATGGTACAAAATAAATTCAATCATGTGGTAGTAATTCTAATAATAATTTTAAATTCTACAAACTTAATTCTTTTTTTTTTATTTTTTTAATGTCTATTTATTTATTTTTGAGAGCGAGAGCGAGCGAGCAGGGGAGGGGCAGAGAGAGAGAGAGAGAGAGAGAGAATCCCAAACAGGCCCTCACCCTCAGTGCAGAGCCCAATGTGGAGCTCAAACTCAGGAACTATGAGATCATGACCTGAGCAGAGATCAAGCGTTTGACACTCAACCGACTGGGCCGCCCAGGTACTCCCTGGCGCCTTTTTTTTTTTTTTTTTTTTTTGGTTTTAGAATCAAATTCAGAATCGCGTCCTCCTGCTTTGACTTTGGCTTCCCAAACTGGTGAGTGTATGTATTCACCTTGTTAAAGAGAATTATCTAAAACTTTGGAACTAAAACAGAAACAATTGTGTTTCCTTAATGTCATGCTAGAGAATTACTCAACAAGATTGCCTGAGGCTGAGTGAGGATCATCTGATTTTCTCTGGGAATGTAACTTTGTTTTATTTAGAATTCACACTTGACTAGAGCCAGGCAGTTTTATAACTCTGAAAAGTGAGAAGTTAACTTTTAGGGAACTAAGGTGTGGTCATTTTCTTTTCTGTCTAGTGGAAAATTTAACTCTAAACGTAATATATTCATTGAGCCATAGGATTAATTAATTTTGTAATTTCCTAATCTTGTTTCACTGTTCTTGTTTCCATAACTGTCTACAAGTTCTGTTCCTTTCATCTTTTCTGAACTAGCTCTGCCATCCTGCTGGCTCCCTAGCTGATTAGTTAAATAAAACATTGACAGGTGTTTGCTATTTATTGGTGAGAATTATATTTCTTTTAATATTTTTAAAAGTGTGCTTTAATAACTAAAGGCTTTTAAAGAGAAAATAAAGAAATAAGGTAAGTAGAAATATAAGCAGAGAAAGAAGCAAAAAAAGGAGAGGGGGTAAGGGGGAGATGGAATTGGGCACTGATCTGTGAGACTATGCCGGATGGTGCATTTATTCCAGTGATGTGATAAAATATTATAAATCTTTAAAATTGTTTAATGTTTGTTTATTTTTGAGAGAGACAGAGACAGACACAGAGACAGAGCATGAGCAGGGCAGGAACAGAAGGAAGGGAGACACAGAAACCAAAGCAGGCTCCAGGCTCTGTGCTGTCAGCACAGGGCCAGACCTGAGGCTCCAACCCAGGAACTGTGAGATCATGACCCCAGCAGAAGTTGGACGCTTAACCGACTGAGCCCTCCAGGCGCCCTTATAAATCTTTTAAATCTTCTAATTGATAAACTGAAATTATGCTGTGCAAGAATACTGCCTTCTTTTTTTCAATGTATAATCCACAATTGGAGCATATAATTAAACATACGGAGAGTAGACTTGTGTTAAATCAAGTAATATTTGGTATAAAACTTTGTGGAAAAGAGGCTTTTTACTCCTTATTCAATCTAGCTATTATTATACTGGACAGGTTCTGTTGAACACTCCCGTCATCAGTTTTATCAATTGTGTTTTATCAATGATGTTTATACATTCATGTATACTTTGTTATTAAATTTAAGATGTTGATTGCCCACATAAAGCCTTTATGGATAAGGAGAAAAGTTTTCAAATGATGTTTAAAATTGCATTGCTGATCAAATCAAAAGAAAAAAAAGACAGCAAATATTGGAGTTTAAAGACAGGACTGCTTTGATATAAACCAGGAGAACTTTCGTTAAATTCTTTCTACACCAGTATGAATGGTACCATACCTCCCTGAAAATAATATTGAAACACACACACACACACACACACACACACACACACACATTTCCTCATTGAGGATCTCTTATATAAAAAAGGTCTGCATATAAAAGACAGTCCAGAGACATCTTTGAAGGTTCTCTTTCAAAGCAGCTCCACTTTCCCGTGTGTCTGGGGATTTCTGTTATTAATTGAAGTTAATTTTCTAGGATATCAGTTTGCAGTGCACGTGGGAAAGATTGATAGCCTCTTCGATTCTCAAGAGTGTTGAAAATGACACTGTTCCATCACCGGGTGCCTTCACTTTTATCATCACAAATCAAATTATAAACATCGGGGCAACCTTGCTGGAATCTGGCTTCGGGAGATTTCCATAAGATTAATTAGGCGGCCAAAGCAAAGATGGTAAAATAGAAAGGGGGAGGGGGGAGGGAGGAGGGAGAGTGGAACCATTCATTCCTCACAGAATGGAAAGTCAATTCAACAATGGGTAATTAGCGTGGGCCACGGATTCTCAAAGGCACTGAGGACACTGGACTCTTTCTGGCACTCTGATGTTTAGTGCCGTATTGTGGACCCCTCATTTAATTAGTGCACTTTGATACCCACAGGAGTTTGAGGCTCCAGGGCATGCTAAACACAGACTGACACCAGCAAGCTTCTGCCTCCTTCCACTCTAATTAGAGACACAATGAGCTGCAAAGACAATGTTTTACTCCAAGATTTCTTCTGCAGATACCGCTGGCAGGAAACAATCGTTTATTTTGTGTCTATATTGGTATTCAGATGAAATTGTTAGCATGCAAAAGATGAGCTAAGGGCACATATCTATTAAAAATGCTTAGCAGGGTTCAAAAATGATGGAAGCAATTTGTGGGGGAAAATGTATTTTCCCTCTTAGAAACTATTTATTTCGCTGTGCTCTAATTAGAAAGAAATTTAAACTCTAATGCACATTGCATTCTAAAGTAAATATCAGTACTTCTTAAAATAGCCATAAGTCCTATACCTTAAATAAATGGTTCTAAAATTATCCAAAAGCAGGAGGAAGGATAAGAGGGGAAACCCCTCTCCTCCTCTGAATTCAACTGCACTAAAATAACTAGTCAGCACTAGGGAAAATGACAGAGGTCATTTTTACAGGAAGATTGCTAATCTGTCTAGAGCTCTTTAAAGAAAGCCCTGAAACATTCGCAGTGCCAAGTTAAAAAAAATTTATAATGTTAGTTTTGATGGACAGTTCCATGCTGATTGGAAGAATATAAATATCCCAAGGGAGGCTGCATATTGAAAGTTAATCTCAGCATCCACAAAATACTAGTATGTGTTGCTTTAACTATACAAGGTAAATCCTGTGCCCCTAAAATTTAAACACAGGACAAAATGTTTCTCTATGGTATTGTTGTCTATGTATTTCTGCAACACACATCAGTTTGCAAAATAAAATGTCTCAAAGCATTGTCAACAAAATGAATCAGTGCTATTATCTCCTTATGTACCTGTATGTCAACCCAGCTACTGACCTGCCCACCAAACTTTTGAGAAAATGAAACCAAAAAGCCCCAACTTAAAAAACTCCATTCTGAGATTACATCTCCACAAAAGAAAAATGTCTTGATTAACTTTCTGTGCCTTTAGACACTCAAAATCTTCCCTCCCACACACCCTTGGCTATTCATCATGAAACAGTCAGAAAGGAAAGACACTGTTTTCTAGGAAAGTGTCGTTTTGCTGCTCAGTTTCCCTAATACCATCCGTGGACATTAGCTTTTCGAGCCCCATTCTGAATTTACATCTAAGTAAGGATCTGTGCAAGGATTGTTAAATAGGTTTCATCTCCAGTACCAAACCCAATAGATTGTGAGGATCCCCTGGGAGGACAGTTTTTAGACAGATTGTTAATTCAGTGGGAAAGAACACCATGATTATTTCACCATGCTTTTCATTGGTTTGACTTGAGGTGAAGCAAGAGAAAACATTGGGAGTGATGAAATCAGCAACATGATTTTGTCAACTCTTCCCTGGACTAAAGTACAGGATGTTTAGGCCTAATTTACCCACCCTGTCAGTTACCCGCTACTCTTTTATAGTTTAGAGAATCCATGCCCAAATCTAGGAATCTATTGGAGCCTGTCCTACCTGTTTAGTTATCTACTTCTCTGGGTAAACTCATAATAGCATTTTAGATTCTATTTTTTAAAACTGTAATCTTCTTTGAGCATCTTGGCAGGTTATGATCTGCTATTAATTTACCTTACACTAACCTTGCCTATGAATGGTGAACATGTCCCACATCTGACTTGAATCTCAAAGTCAGATATCCAGGCCAATAAACTTTGATAATTGTCTTGATGTGTTATTGATGAACTTTCCCATATGGAAATGTCTCCTTATGATTGAGCAGTTCAGAAAGTTCTGGGTTAGTCATTAATAAACCATTGTCCAGCTCTGTGTCCTCTCGTGTTCTTTGTTGGCATTCAGAAAATGATAAAAGAGTGTCCTGTTCAAGTGTCTGGAAAAGACTATATCAAAGAAAGCAATATTTAAAATTCAAAATTAAGCCTAAGGTAAAGAAAAGTCCCCTTTCTTTTCTTGTCTGTTTTAACCAAATAGATATTTTCTAAGCACTTGATGACTATGCCTATATTAAGCACTTTATATTTCAGACCAGAAAGCTATGTATCTGTACCTTTTGGGAGAGAGTTAGCAGTAACATATACTATATAACTTCTAGTAATAATACTTTAGCACCACTTGAAAGCTGAATCCTGTCTCCCAAAGGTAACCTATTCCCCATCTAAGCCACTGAAGTAACCACTGAATAATTAGCTAGCAATACCTTACATATTAATGTTTCAAATCATTCATCACTTGAAATCCTGTATTCAGCTTCAGCGCCCTTTCCTAAAAAAAGATTAATGCTTCCAGCTAAGAAGGCAGGGGGTTCTTTTCTGATATAACGGAAGACAGTGTGCTCAAAGAGAGACACTCAGTTCTATTATGAATAGTTTACAAATGGTTAATATGCCTTCACATTTTCTGCATGTCCTATTGAAAATCATCTCATCTATTATTAAGACATGCACTAGATTATAGGTGCTTATGAGCAATACTTAATTTATTTTTTTAAAGCAACAGACTAAGGAAAAATTCCTTGAATATGCAACATCTATAGAATAGTTGACTTCATTGGCCACAAAAGTGGGTAGTGTTCCCAAATTACCTATTTGCAGAGTAGAATTACGTTACATGGATTTGTATTTAGACATCCCTGAAGATAGAGGAATGTTAAATGCCATGTAGCATTTAGTTAAATGTGACAGCATGGAGCACCAAGCGATGACAGTATTTCAGATTACAGGCTATGCCAAAAGCCATTTAACAGCACTATCAGAAAGAAGTAAAGGGACCCCAATGAAAGGTTTCGTCTCTTGGCACACCTGCTTTTTAAAGTTTCCCTTATTTCCATTAGCCTATTTTCTTCCTGTTCTTCTCTATCTTCCCTTTTTATTTAGAAATTCATTTCATTCCCTCCTGTATTCAATGATGCTCCTTGCTTCAGGGGCCCTTTATAGTAATTTATTCCATATGCTTATTATCCTGTGTGTAAAGGAGTTTTGCCTTCTTATTTTTTGCCTTGTTCCCAGCTTTCTAATTTTCAGATCATATCTACTCCCTTCTCTGGTCTTGAAGCGTAAAGACTTTGCTTGGATCAATTTTATCAATCTACCTTATAATTTTTAAAACTTCAATTGGGTTACATGAAGTCTTTTCTTTTCCACTGAGAATTTACTCAACTTTCCCCATCTTTTCACATAACGAGATCTGGTATCATTCAAATAATTGCTCCTCACTGTTCCCCCAAAGAGCAATTAAACCTTGCAAAGGTTTGGTGACCAGAACTGTTTAAATTATATAAGGTGATATAAAAGGTCTAGAAAAGTTCTATCAATAACAATGCTATCATGCCTTCAACTGATAAAAGAACTGACTACCTCATTTTAAATTTACCATTACTAAAAAATATTGTATAACATAATTCAATAAACATTTATTATCTATCATTTTACAAGTAGAGGAGGGGTCTGTGTGTGTTTGTGTGTGTGTGTGCACCCTTTAATAATCCAATTAAGCCAGGTAAAGACATACCTTTTCTTTGCAAATCACACCAATGCCCAGATTTCCATTAGGTTCATTCCCATACAGTTTGGAAAACTGATTTTTTAAAAAATAACATTAATCTATCTCCCAGGAGGCGTATTCAAGTTTCCCCTGCCCCATTAGGTAGTAATGGTACACTTTATGTTATGTTATGTTATGTTATGTTACGTTATTTTATTTTATTTTTTTAGTACTGGTACATTTTAAGTAAATAGATATTTCACAAAATCTTCTGCCTATACCTATGAGTCCTTCATTTCCAAGTGGTAAAAAAGTGGGATATTTATGCACAAGGCAGCCAAGTAAACAAGAAATATGCCCTCAAAAAGCAATAATTTAGATAAGGCATTCCTAATTTTTTATCATTTACTACTTACACATTTAATGTAGAACAAGTTTTGATTTATAATAAATATTGAAACGAAGTCTTAAAGGTATTAGATGACAGAAGCTTTAAAAACATCTTTGTTAACGGTGGATTCTTTCTCAAAGAGAAGAATAATACTTATTTTTAAAAGCCTTGCTATGACCTTTACTTAGTCTGAATTAGGTGACTTGGGAAAAACTAGTTCTCTGATAACTGCATTTACTTAAAAATTGTTCAAATGAAGTTAAATTATAAAATGATTATTTTTAAAGACAATGAAAAACCTTTTAGAGGTTTTTCTACACCTTTTAGAGGTTTTTCTACAAATTGCCTATGTTTAATATCCAGTTTTAGAGCTGTGAATGAATATGGATGGAGGGCAGTGTGCAAAATGCCCAGACCCTCATATTATCTTAATGACTCAGAGCAGCAATTCTCAACCAACTCACTGGCCTCTACTTTCTGAAATACCACTTTGATGTACACTAGTACTCCAGAGAGAGACAAAGGCCCTAAATAAGAAATTTCAGCATAGACATTCTTTTGACTAATATCCACCACTGAAATGACTTTATTTTTTTACTCTAGAACAAAATGGTAGGTAGTTTTAGCAACAGGGTCAAGGGAACACTGTTATTTCTTAGACGAGTGGTTCACAACTCATGCTGCACATTGTCACCTGCGAAGCTTTAAAACATGCCGATGCCCAAGTCTAACTTCAGGCCAATTAAATCAGTCTGCAGAGGTGGGCCTTGGAAATTGGTATTTTTTTTAAGTTTATTTATTTATTTTGAGAGAGAGAGTGCATGAACAGGGGAGGGGTATATAGAGAGAGGGAGAGAGAGAGAGAATCCCAAGCAGTCTCCGCACTGTCAGCGCAGAGCTCAGTGCAGGGCTTCATCTAATAAACCATGAGATCATGACCTGAGCTGAAATCAAGAGTCAGATGCTTAACCGACAGAGCCACCCAGGCACCCAGAAAGTGGTATTTTTAAGCCTGAGTGATACTAATGTGCAATCTGAGCTGAGAAGCATTTATTTAAACCAAGAGTTTTCACCTGGATGGAAGTGGATACTGTAATCACTAGAATATATTTTTCAGAACGCACAGAAGATATCTTTCAGTATATGAACTGAGGGCCAGAAATGGTATTTCTGAAAGTTCCTATAGTGTATATTGCCATTCTTGTTTCTCCAAAGAGTCTGAATGACAAATCAATATGTATTTTTACAAAACTCACCATGTACTTCTAATATGCCCTTCACTCACATTTGAGGATCACTTACTTGGGTTATTTGTCCAAACCCATATGTATTAATTGGGTCAACCTATCAAATTAATTTGTTCTAAGATCTGTAATTATATCCTGAAGACTTATCCTGAACTTAAAATTTCTGGAATGTGCCAGGGGATATCCAAAAATTTTATTCAGAAATGGGGAGATTTGCTACAGTTATGTTTCTCAAGGTGTTTTCTTTGAACAAAGGCTTGCAGTAAGATAATAATTATGTCTTGCCTTCCCCCAAAAAACATATTTTGGGGAGAAGTTCTTTGATCTAATAAGATTGGAAGATGTACCTTCAAGCAGAGCTAAACAGTTATATTTAATGCATAATTTATCAAGCTTTGCATGTGCTGATATACACTGGGAATCTTCTAGAACAGTGCTCCTCAAACTTTAACAGCATACAAATCTGTTTGGTAGCATAGTAGAAAAAATACTAGCTAGAAATAATGCTGGTAATAATTAGTCAAAGCAGGGAAGAAGAGGACATGAAGGGAATTAATATTTACTGATTAATTACCATTAAATAATTTAATATGATTAATATACCTATGAGGTAGGTGATATTTCCTTAGTTTCCTTAGTTATTAAAAGCGATCTAAGATTCTGAATCCAGAAGTTTTATTTCCAAACCTGTGCTCTTTTCACCATATCTTCTTTTATTCATTCCCTTTTTCTTTTTTAAAAGTTTATTTATTTATTTTTGAGATGGGGGAGAGGCAGAGAGAGAGAGAGAGAGAGAGAGAGAGAGCATCCCAAACAGGCTCTGTACTGTCAGCACAGAGTCCAATGTGGGGCTCAATTATCCATCACTCAAAGCAAACTAGTATATTTTAATTGTCCAAAAAATGTCTTCATACTCCTTGCTAGACAGTAACCATCCTCCAAGAGTAGGCTCTATCCTGATTCCTATCACTGATTATTTTGTGCCTATTCCTGAACTTCATACAAATGGAAATATACTTTACTCATTCATGTCTGGCTTCTTTCACTTAATACAGCACAATTATTTTGAGATCCATCCATATTGTTGTATCTGTGATTTGTTTACTCATTTTCCTGTTAGTAGACATTCAGATTGTTGTCAGTCTCTTGTCTATGATGAATAGAGAATTTATGAATATTCTTGTACAAATCTTTTTTGAAGACATAAACACTCATTCCTTTGGTAAAAATACCTAGCAATGGGATTGCTATGTCATAGAGTCGGCACCTATTGAACTTTATTAAAGCCTCTTAAGCCGTTTTCCAAAGTTGCAGTATCATTTTTACAAAGTCTTTGTACCATCAGCAATGAAGGGCACCTCCAATTATTCTATTTTTTACTATAACTGCACTCCACCCCACTCTTTTAAGGGATAACTTGCTTCAAGCTTATACATTCCTAGCTTGGTGACCCAAACCTCATTGTTTGTGGACTTCCCTTAAGATTTTACAGATCAATGGCCTTGAGGAACAAAGAACCAGACTTTTCTGAAACATAAGGCCTGACCACACTTGATAACAGCCACCATTGATCATGGTATCCTTTACTAAGAGATACCTGGGAGCCTTGATTATTGGGAAAGCAGGGGAATCTGGAAGCCTTGCAAGGACAAATTAATTGCTGAGCACCAGCTTCTTTTGGACTTAGTCCCCTCACCATTTCCTGTGCCTTCCCCTTTAATAGCTTCCCACTCTGCCCGGATGTGGAGATGGTCTTTGAGACATTAGTTGGCCATCTTCCCAAGTTGCCTGGTCTTCTGAAGAAAGTGATCACCTTTCCCACCAATACTTAATCTCTCGCATATTGGCTTCAAACAGGGAGCAGCCAAACCTGAGTTTGGAATGGGTCCTCTATCCTGTAACATTAACTCCTTTTATTTCTTTATTTACTTTTTAAAAATTTTTAAACGTTTATTTATTTTTGAAGGAGAGAGAGACAGTGCAAGTGAGGGAGGGGCATAGAGAGACACACAGAATCCAAAGCATGCTCCAGACTCCAAGCTGTCAGCACAGAGCCCAATGTGGGGCTCAAATTCATGAGCTGTGAGATCATGACCTGAGCTGAAGTCAGATGCCCAACTGACTGAGCCACCCAAGCACCCCAACCTCATTTTATTTATAACTTTTAATCCATTTCATCCTAGTTATGTAAAATCAAGTAATGGGAATGTGTAACCCTTCTAAGAGACTATCTTGGAATAGTGTGCAAAATTATTAGAAAAAATTCCGCTAACAACTGGATGTGTGCCCACCCTACCCAATTTTAATAGAGTGATTTGTCAAACCAAAGAAATAAACACTCAGTGAAATGGTCAGCAGAGAAGGCAGAATAAGGGCTGAATGCAGCTACTGATAAGGAAAAGATGAAAAGGAATACAGACAGAAAAGATGCCTTAGAAGGAAAAGGATGGATAAGCATAGGGGAATAGGAGGCATCAGAGACAAATACAAATGTGGATAGAACAAGGAAGGCATTTTGTAAGGTGACTGGAATCCAAGATAGGTCAATGCCCAGAAAGCCTTGGTTGGTAGAGCAGACACTGAGCAAAGGACAAGTGGCAGCCAGGGAACAGGCAGGAATTGCCTACTGTGAATGGGTTCTGTTTACAAATCAAATATGGAATTATACTTTTATACAATTATTTCCCAAGACCAATCACATTTACTCCCTCACTTGCTAATAGACTAATATGATTTTTAGCCCCCATTTTTGTTAATCAACTCCTCCTATTCATCAACATGACTTTGGTTCAGGTGCCAAATTTACTTGGTTCTTTCCTCCCAAGTGTGCTGAACTCCTCAAATGCAGACTCGCTTTGGTTTGCCCTCTGCAAGGCTACCTCAGTGCTGTGGCCTCTCTTTATATAACATGCTTCTGTTTCTAGGCCAAATATTCAACAACTTCTCTCAGTCAATTTTAAGAGCTCAGCAGTATCACCTAAATCTGGAGCTCTAAATCAGTCTCCCCAAGCTAAAATTAATCACAAATCTCCCCCCACAAAAAGCATTTTAAAGACATTCACAGCATGAGCTTAAAAGTGACTCTTTGAACAACTAAAAAATAAATACTACTCAGCTGCAGTTACTGACTTCCTATTCTTATCTATTGGCTTAATTTGCTCATGGATGTTATTTTACACTTGTGGAGAGCTTGCCATAAGCGGTGATATGGAATTTAGGCATGCCTGTTATGATCAGCTATCCCACTGGCCCAAGGAATTTCTCATAAGCCATTGACAAGACTAGAGTGTATTGGGAAGCAATGGTGTTAAGCTTTTCGCTAGCCATCACCATATTAGAGGTGATCATTCATGCAAAGGTACATAGAAAGAAAATAGGCCTTGCCACCTGAATGACCTTGGAGTAGTCACCATTTGGTGATGCATGTCCAAGAAACACATATGATCTGCAAATAGCAGGGTAATTTATCTAATTTGTTCATCTCTCTTAACGTAACATACATTGCTGACTAGCAAACTTCTGATTATACTAAATACACAAAGCATTATAAACCAATGGCCCAGATTGTATCTGATTGTTTAGTTCTGGGTTGCTACCCATATGAGGTAATTAAAATTTTCTCAAAGGACTGATTTTTGAAAAACATGTTTAACCAAGAAGATTATCTTGCTCAAAGTTGCTAAATTACTGTCTTGTTTATTTTCATTAAAGGTTATACAGAGTTTCTGTCTTCTTAGATACTCTGTAATTGTTTAAAGTTAGCCCAATAAGAACACAATGCCTCTGACAGTTTTACTGTTTACATGGGGATTAAAATAAGAAATTTACTAATTAGGGTAAATAAAACAGAATTTAATCTAGGAAAGCCATATGTAGAATATAATTATATGAAAAAGGATATCAATAAACTTTTGAAAAAAGCCACCTAAATTTTTCAAGTTTTAAAAAATACCCAACCATTCTTTTTTTTAACATTTATATCTTAAATTTTATTTATTGAGAGAGAGAGTGGTAGAGAGAGAGAGCACATGAGAGCAGGGGAGGAGCAGAGAGAGAGGAAGAGAGAATCCTAAGCAGGCTCCACACTGTCAGCACAGAGCCTGATATGGGGCTCAATCTCATGAACTGTGAGATCATGACCTGAGGTGAAATCGAGAGTTAGACGCTTAACTGACTGAGCCACCCAGATGCCCCAATATCCAACCATTCTTAAAAGAAAAAAAAAACATTAAAAACCATAAAGGAGAAAGCAACACCTGCCTTTTACATATAAACTAATTCCCACAGCCTCATAAAATGTACACTGGAGTCACCATCCCCACATACTATTTATTTGAGTTTTATATTTAAAAACTCACTTATAGAAGAACTAAGAAAAGATCAATTATCATCTACTGCATAATACCTTTAAAATCCCTCAATACATCTTTACCTTTTCCCTTTTACACTGTGTGTCCACTTGTTACAATTTATGACTGCCAATTAATATGTGATGCAGGAAATACACATACTGTCAAAATCATTGACTTTTTAACTTTTTTCTCTCTGATTTTCTATTTGATATAAGTGAATCAAAGACCTTTTCTTCACTCTATTGTTTTTACTCTAAAAGCCACTCAGCTCTTAATGAAAAGGAATAAGTACTAGTTGTAAAATAATGTGTCAATCAGGCACTTATACTTTGCGTAGACCACTCATGGAGCTTCAGAAAAGAGTTTTTAAAAACACAAATAAAGGAAAATTGCAATTAAATTAAATCCAGATTGGAAACTCCATTTTATATTGATTTTATTACTAAAATTTGGAAAGAAGCCTGGTGACTATATTAAGCCAATGTTGAAATAGGTGCATTGAAAGAGACAAATAGAACCCTGACCAGTCAGTGGTTATGGAGTAGGTGTTCCCCTAAACTCTCCATTGAAGCATCTAGGAGGCAGAGCGTATCCCCTTCTACTTATTTGATCCCTGTAAATCTCTTGGCTAGTTTTGGTATTTGACTGTATTATCTATTATGTGGAAGATAAAAAAATCAAATCCCAAGGAATAAAATGGAAAATAATATGATGCCTTCCTTCTTTTGTGCAACTGATTTCAAATAACAGTGACTTGAGTGAAGATTTGAGGCCATCTGATGTATAGTATAAACTGTTTCTAAATTCTATCCTGCTTTTCCCCTTTTTTAGATAAAAACTGTGGATATGACTAAACATCCAGGTTTGCCAGGATTTTTTTGGAGGGGAAGGCTACTCTACCTTCCTGCAGCATGACCTCGAAAATTTTGTGCATCAAATGATTTACATATGCATTTTTATTTAACTACCAGAAATATTTGCCCAAATAATTTGTGTTTGCAAATTTAGAGGCTAGGTTAAGACCACTTGTAAAAATTGGCTCTGGAAATGTCAAGTACATACAGCCTTATATAGCATCATAAATATTAAAGGGTAGAAAATCTAAATCATTAATTTCTAGAGAAGTAGTACATCATATCTACTTAACACTCATATGGCAAGAGGCTTCGAATTTTGGTAGGGATACTTGGGTCTTCAGCTTTGAAATCCCTCACTTTAATTACAATTTATAACATACTATTATTCTTGTGTTCAAAGATAAACTGGGTGAATGTTTTTCTTTTTCCTTTTAAAAAATAGACATTTTGTGTTCTATTGACCTATTGGGATGTTTAATTGGACACAACTTGAGAGGGAGGCTGATCTTTAGATTTCCCTAGAATTGGCCTGTCAGGCATGGGTATGAGAAGCATCTACTCCTACGGTACAATTACGGCTGCAGCAAGTGAAAATGCCTGTTGCTTCCTATTACTTATTTAAAAAATACACAGTGAGAAGTAAAACACGCACAGTCTGAGGTGTTGTAAATAAAGAACATTAGATTTCATGACATATTTGTAAAAATTGTATTTAGAACATAATACAGCAAAGTTGTAACAGTGACCAAACCTAAGATTCTAGATGAGACTAGATTCTCAATGACAAAGAGACATTTGGTCAAACAATTTCAGAGAGAAAATTCCTTAAGGCCAGTTTTTTGCTTACTCAGAAGTAAATTTAAAAACATAATACCAAAGATAATATTCCTAATAGCATGTCTTATGGTTAACAAAATGGATTCGTGGCGCATCTGGGTGGCTCAATCAGTTGAGTCCAACTTCGGCTCAGGTCATGATCTCATGGCTTGTGAGATGGAGCCCTGCATCAGGCTCTGCTTCAGATTCTGTGTCTCCATCTCTACCAGTACCCCCCCACCCAAAAAAAAAGGTTTTTCATAAGATATCTTATTTGATTTTTATAATATCGTGTATGGTTTGCATTATTATTCTTGCATATTGAGAACACTGGAAGCCGTAGAAATAAAGTATTTCACAAAATGTTACACTATTGATAAGTTACATGTTCATGATTCAAACATATTGAAATTAATTTCAAAGCCTAGGACAGTTTAGTAAGTATCTAAAAACTCCCATTTTCATTTATCTTAATTATGAAAGCTATCCTCAAGTATACCTGAATTTATTAGAAATCCCACAACACTTGTATAAAAGGGAAATTTATATTTTTAGACTTTAATGTTTCTGACCAAATAAACAACTTTTTAGATTTTGACTTTACTTTTCTAATCACTTTTACTTATATAATATTTTATATTTCTCTGTGACAACTAGGAGGGAAAGTTTACACTGTGTGAATTTCTTTGAGAGCATCAATTATTATCTATGAGTTCTTAACAATGGAATGGGGACATTATTATTAAATTTGAGAATTTAAAAATCGTTAGTGTTATTATTTGGGCAACATTACGACCTGGTCATAACAAACTCCATTCCTGATGCACACTGGGTTACACATTTCTGAATACAACTCAAGACTAAGAAATAGACCAAGAGATAATCTCCTTTAGTATTATAGAGGGTATGACTCTGCATTTATTTCTTTCTAGGACTTACAAGGTCAATCTCTCTGATCTAATGATCTAAATTTCTGATTCTGATCTCTGGCCTGACCATAGGCTTGGCTGCAATGTCCCATCACATCTTAAATTTTAAAAATAAAAGTAAAAAGGTTTGGAAATTCAAGGAGGGAATGAGTTCAGGATTCCATACTTTCATTGTATACTTCTGTATTAGTTTGCTAGGGCTGTCAAAACAAAATACCACAGCCTGGGTAGCTTAGATAACAGAAATCTTTTTCTCACAGTTCTAGAGGTTAGAAACCTGAGATAAGTTGTCATCAGAATTGGTTTATTCTGTGGCTTCTGTCCCTGACTTACAGATTGACATCACCCTGTGTCCTCAACATGGTCTTCCCTTTGTGTAGGTTGGTCTCTTAATCTCTTTTTATAAAAACACCAGCCATATTGGATTCAGTTCCATACTAATGACCTCATTTTAACTTACCTCTTTGAAGACTCTCTAAATATAGTGAGATTCTGAGATACTGGGGTTTAGGAGTTCAACATGAATTTTAAAAATACACAATTAGCCCATAACAACCTCTTGCTTACTTCTTTACCATCTGTTCCCTTGAAAGAGAAGTTGCTTGTCTGGTTGCTCAGTACCTAGGACACTGATGGAGCCACTTTGCCAGATAGCATCACAGGGCAGTAGGAGGCCATGCATGTAGGTGCGGTTCTCCAACATCTTCTTGACACTCTCCCTTGCACTCACACTAACAAAACAGCACATGACCCAAGGCCTGACCGTAAATAGTTTCTTTTTCTGATTCCTTCATTTGTGTAGAGGAGGACAAAGAAAGAAAAGTATCATTTTAATGTTACATAGTGCCAAATAAAAATCACAAAATCTAAGCTTTTGTCCAAAACATGTCCAAGTTAAAAAAATAATAATAAACTTCTTGGCCCCATGTATCCTTCCAGCTTCTGTAATAGGTCTCCATCTCATGTCCCAGACACAGTTCTGAGGTTTCCACTTTCTTGTCTCTCCATTTTACTTCAAATAGCAGTTTGGTTCACTCTTCAATCAGTTCACAAATATTACTCTCTTGAAGACAACCACTGAATTCCCTAATACCACATCCACCTGACAATCTTCTTTCCTTATCTTCCTCACCAAACTTCACACTGCAATATTTTCCTCCCCCAGTCCATTCTCAAATCCCATTTGTGTGTTCTATAGTTTTGAGATTTTTATAACTTCCTAGTGGATTTTTAAAAATTATTATTATGTCTGGACATAGTAGATCATCTTTTTCCTTAAATTCTGTTTTGTCCTATATTAAAATTATTCAACTAGTTTGTTTGGTTAGTGTTTGGCTGGCATATATTTTCCCAAGACTTTAATATAAACTGTCCTCTATGGTTTTCTTTGGCATTCCTTTGAAAGTAATCTGTCTTTTGTCCCTGGTGATTTTCTTTATGTCATTAGTTACTGCTATTTCATTATTATGAATTATAATTTGTATTTTTTGCCAATTAACTCTCCTTAGAATTTTTTGGGCTATCTGCATTTCTCAATTGGTATATACATATGCTATATGTATATATGTGGGTAAATAAATATATGCCTATTTCTCACTTCATCCTTTGTGTCTCTTTATCATTCCTTAATATTTTCTTCATCTGTCTGCCTGTGCCATACTCTGGGTAATTTCTTAGTCTCTATCTTCAATTCACTAATTTTCTTATTTATCTATGCCTAAATTGCTGTTAATCATGCCCATTAATTTTTTCATTTAAACAATTATACTTTTTCCTCTTTAGAAGTTCTAATTGTTTCTATGTCAGATAATTTTCTTGTTCTTGAGCTTTGTTTCTATATCTAGTGCATTTTATATATTTAAGCATATTAAACATGCTTGTACTCTGTTTCCCAGTCACTCCTATAGCTGAAGAATTGGAATTTTATTTATTTGCTTCTTTGTTTCTAGTCTCTGATGCTCATGGTATCTTATTTCCTTGTTTGTTTTGTAGATTTTGACTGTGACCTTATTTTTCTTGAAACTTTATCTGTGGTAGCTCCATGAGAATGGAGATTGAGATAGGTTTCTCCACAAAGGCTGGAATTTGCTTTTGCAGACCCTGTGGGGGTGCCATCAGTCCAGCCATGCTTTATAAGTCTGTAATCCTTATTAGTTGTTTATTGGAGGCTCTTAATCTATCCTTCTTTATTCTCCTTTTTCTTAAAAAATTCTTTTTCTCTTTTCCTTCAGATGCTATATTCTGAGTTAATCCCTCAGAAATCTTTTGTTTCACCTCTTTATTTCTCTGTGTTCAATCTGGAGTTTATTCTAGGTATAGACCTTTGCTTTTAAACAGCTATTTTTCAACTGTTTCAATTCTAGTATTTAGAATTTGTTCTTTTTGGATCCTCATGCTAATTATTTTTGTATTGATATTAATGAGGGTTTTTAGCATCCTAAGCTTATTTTTTTTAAACATGCTTTTCCTGGGGCACCCGGGTGGTTCAGTTGGTTAAGCGTCCAACTTTGGCTCAGGTCATGATTTCATAATTCACCAGTTTGAGCCCGGAGTCAGACTCTGTGCTGACAGCTCAGAGACTGGACCTTGCTTCAGATTCTGTGTCTCCTTCTCTCTCTCTCTGCCCCTCCCCTGTTTGCACTCTATCTCACAAAAATAAATAAACAATTTAAGAAAAATTAAACATGCTTTTCCTACTGTTCTACTACTTTAATCTCATTTGAGATTGACTTCTGGTTGTATATTTTAGGCAATCCTATTAATGGTTTTCTACCATCTCGCTCCCTTTCTCTCTCTCTCTTTTCTTGTCTTCCTCTTATACTAGTTCTCACCTTCTCCTTTCTCTCTTCCTTCTCTCCCCCCTCCTCTCTCTTCTTCACATCCCCCCCAACCCTGTCCTTGCTTTCACTCTCACTCTTTCTCTCCTCATTAACCCTGTCTAATGGTTTTTCATTTACTGTAGTTCAAATCTTTAACCAAATCCTGAAACATCTTCTGCACCAAGGCACTATTGGAGCTCTTCGATACCAATCCCAACAAATTTTTCCGTTTCTTTATGATGTTATTTGTAATTTTACCTGGTTCTCTAGGATTGAAGCATTTCCTGTATCATCAGCATCTTGGAATGTATAATATCCTCTGATTTCAAGGAATCCTCCTACCAAATGTGAAGCATTTTAATGTCATGTCTCTACATGAGCTGAATCCCAGCTACGTCTGCTTTTCCTGTACTTTGCCTTTAGTAGGCTAATTGTTTCTGCCTATGCTTTACTTTGTTTGTATGATCTATGGTGAAGATTATCTTGTACCTTATTTATGTGTCAGTTTGAATCTTTATTCTTTTTTTTTTTAACTTTGTATATCATCAGTATATAGTTGGAACCATGGGGCTACACCAAAGCATGGACTTACACAGTTATCTTGGTTGAAGCCCAAACTGTTTCCTATATTACCATTTCTTAATTTTCTAAATTTACTTTCATGGAAAATTCATACTATAAGCAACAGCACTAAGCAAATTATGCCAATACCTTATCACAAAACACACATCTTACACAAAAAATAATTTAAAAATTTTCAAGTATCTACAACCACAAAATAAGAAATGTATAATCTGATTGGCTATCCCTCTGAAAACAACTTAAAATACTGGATAAAAAATATTTGGTAGAATGATATTGGGTGTTTTAGTGAGCTGACAAGGAAGAAAAGAAATATCAGGTCAAAAACTGAGGGAAGGTAGAACACTAGAAAGTTAGGCACAGCATGGAAACTGGCTTTGTGTGTGCTGAAAAAGATAATTTAATAGCTCTAATTTGTTATATTATAAAATTAAAAATTGTTATATTACAAAATTAAAAATTGCATACTTAAATCATAGATCAAAGGTAATATCAAACGGGAACTTAGAATATATTTAAAAATACCACTTATCCAAGCTTATAGAATTCAAATAAGCAGTCTTTAGAGGGACACTCATAGCTTTCAAATGCTTAAATTAGAAAAAAAAAAAAGAAGGGCTGAAAATTAATGAGCAAATTATCTACTTGAGTTAGAGAAGGAAAAGCAAAATACACCTAAACAAAGAAAAACCTTAAGAAGGAAAAGATAAAGATAGGAGAGAAATTAATAAAACCAAACAAACACAGAAAGGATCAACCATGGGTGCCTGGGTGACTCAGTAGGTTAAGCATCCGACTTTGGCTCTGGGCATGATCTCACGGTTTTGTGAGTTTGAACCCCTCATTGGGCTCTGTGCTAACAGTTCAGAGCCTAGAGCCTGCTTCAGAATCTGTGTCTCTGTCTCTGCCTTCCCTGCTCACACTCTGCCTCTCTCTCTCTCTCTCAAATATAAATAATAAACATTAAAAAAAAAAGGATCAACCAAGCCATATATTGCCTCCCCATGCCCCTAAAAAAAAAAAACTGATAAAATTCATAAACCTCAGGAGAATTTCTAGATAAAAAAACCAAAAACAACTTTAGTAATTTAAAAACTGTAAAAAGGGACATACATACAAAATATAGGTGATAAAAAGATAATAGTAAAAACATCTTCATAACAAAAAA
>CM053559.1:67943908-68004628 GCA_028646485.1 Cryptoprocta ferox | reverse complement strand
TGATTTGATTTAGTAATTTTATACCAACTTTTCCAAGAATATTACAAAAATAATTTATTGCCTAATTCATTTAAAAAAACTGACTCAACCTTGATAGCAAAGCTCAGTGAAGATGCAAAAGAAAATTATAAGCTGAATTTCACATAAACATAAATGCAAAAACTCCTAAAGAAAATATTAGGTATTAAACTCAAGTGTAACCAAACAGCAGGAGGAAGGGAGAAAGGGAGGAAGGGTAGAGAGAGAGAGAGAGAAAAAAAAGAGACAGATAGGGAAAGACAAAGTTGAGTTTGCTAAGCAATGGATGGTTGTTTTAATATTTTTAAAAATCAATTATTGTAATATATCACATTAAAAGTTAAAAAGAGGGAAGCCATATGTTAACATCAAGCAATGTAAAATAAGTATTTGATAAATATTTTCACAAGAGAAATCTGTTGTAACCTCGACATAAAAGAGGATTTGCTTGCCCTGATAAAGAACTGCTGGTAGATTACCTAAACACTGTATTTTAATGTTCCAATATTCCAGAATGACCTTTCAGATCAATGGCAAAAGGAGGAGTTTTCAAAAATGATTCTGTGACAATTGGTTTATTCACTTGGAAAGAATAAAATTTGGCCATTACCTCACTGATATTTGAAAATAACTTTCAAGCGAATTAAATAATAAAGAGTAGGTGACAAATCTGTAAAATGTATGGCAATAGGGCAAAATAACTGATGATCTTAGGATATGGAAGCAAAATGTAAAAAGCATGAACCATGAAAGGAAAGATGATATCAAACTACATTAAAATTCTAGTTATTTTCATCAGACTATACAATGAAGAGAGTAAAAAGATAAGCTACAAAAAGGAGAAGATATTTCCAATCTATATCACCGAGAAATGATTAATATCCAGAATATTCATATAATCCTTATAAATTAATATGAACAAGATAAACAATTCAATAGAAAACGGAGCAATAGACTTGAATATTCATTTCATAGAGAGAGCCCCAAAAACCAAATAAGCAAAAGCTCTTAGTGAAAACTTTATAGAACTTGTACTTAATGTTCCAGTGTTGCAACCTTACGTTTGATGTTCAGAAAAAGATAATGGTGTCCATGATCATCATTTATTCAACAAATACTAGAGAGAGGAATATTTGAGAAGGCCAAGAATTAAGCAGTCTTTCACAAATCTAATAAAAAGACAAAATCCAAATACAAAAAATGAGAATGTTTTGAAGGATATAACACCAGATGTGGATACTAAGTGGAAAAAAAAAAGGAAGGAAAGGTAGTTTTTAGGAAATATTAATTATAGTAAACCAAGCTCAATTAGAAAATCAGACCTGATCAATAGGTCTTTAGACAATATTTTTATACAATGGTATCTTTTCTTTTAAAATTATTTCCCTCTATAAGTTGATTCTCTCAAACTTTATTTTGTATTATTTCTCAGTTGGCTGGAAATAGACTTCCATTTCCATCTGAGGAAGAATTATACTTTCTAAGTTTCTATATGTTTACTTCATATGACATTTTTAGATCTTGCTCCATTTTTTTTTCTGCTTGTATAGTGTAGATGCTGATCTCTATGAGTTGCTTTTGTTTATTTTCTTCCTAAATGTCTATAGAATTTTTTACTTTATTTTTTAGGGTTAAACTTTCACTTAGTATCCCAGTATCCTCTTTGATATTTTTTTCATGTTTTTTATATTTTATTTTCAAAAGTTTTAATTTACAGAAAGTTGCAAGATTACACCAAACAACCTTATATCTTTCATCTAAATTCATTAATTGACAGTATTGCCACATCTATTGTTTATATTTTGCTGAACCATTTGAAAGTTACAGACATCATGACCTTTCACTCCTAAATACGTCAATATGTGTCTTTTAAGAATAAGGAATTCTTACATCCCCAAAACATAATTATCAAATAAAATTTCACACTGATACATTATTATCCTGTATTTAGTTCAAATGGTAATTTTACAAAAAATGTCCTTTATAACTTTTTTCCTAATCCAATATCCAGTCCAGCCGTGCATTTAACTGTCATGTTTAATAAATGTTTTCCTGGTTCCCAGGAGAGTCTTTCTGTTGGTTTGTTTATATCTAAGATTCTATTATATAAATATTGGGTAATCTAGATGTTTTCGGTGACTCTAGTATTTTTATTATCTATCTCTCTCCCTTTGCCCACTTTTCTTTCTCTTTCTTTCTTTCTCTTTCCTTCTTTCTTTCACTCCTTTCTCCCTCCCTCCCTCCCTTCATTTCCTCCCTTCTTTCCTTTCTTTTCTATTTTTTACTTTAGGTGCCCATTGGAGACATAATGGAGGGTGGGAGTGATTTTCTTCAGAAACAGCAAAGTACTGCACGGGCTCCTGCAAGCCTACAAGCTTAAGTGCCTGAACTGCCACTGTTCAAGGTAATTTCTCAGTTCAGGCCCCGGATATTAGTCTTCCAAGAATGCATGATTCAGCCTCCATGGACACAGTGATTGTATCCTGTCTGTGGAGGAGCATGGCGTCCCCAGTCTCTTTTGCAGCACTCTGGTCAAGGTGGTGCCACAAAATCTCCCCAGTCCAAGAACCTAACTGTAAAATCTCATTATCTTCTGCGGCCACAACCAACTTCTTGTAGCCAGGTAAAGAGCTTCACAGCCTACTGCTGCCTACAAGCTTTCCCACCTGGTCCTAGCAGAAGGCAGCCACAGGGGCAATCAGTGCAGCTCTTAGCCTCAAGCCAGAAACTTTCGAGAGACCCCAGGGTGGAGCCAGGCCCCGCCCTCCACGATCCCGTCATGCTTTGGGCCCAGGCTCCGCAGCGGCAGAGGAATCTTATTGCGGGCAGCGCTCCAAGAGCTTGGTGAGGCTCCCTTGACACTGATTTTCTTCGTGTTTACATCTTTACCCGTGTGAAATCGCTGTCTTGGGGTTTTCTTTATGGCGTTAATTTGATTTTTTGCTGTACCAACATGAGGCTCAATCCATCCATTGTACTTTTTAATTGAACAGATCGTTCTCTTGTGTTTTAAAATATCTATTTTGTCTTTACAAAACTTGGGTTCTTTCATTTTTGTAAGTACGTGCTATAGTTTTATATATGCAATGCCCTATTGAGCATTGCTTAAGAATATTAATCTTCTAGTTCTTAAGAATATATATATATATATACATTTTTTTTTCCTTTCCTGAGAGAAAAATTACTTTGAGTCTTCAAAGCAATGCCCCCCTTTTCTGGCTGCGTTTTCTCTACATATATTGAGTACTCTCTCTCTGTTTTGTCACTTGGTATAATATAAAACTCCTCTGTGCTGGCCTTTTGCTTACGGTGACCACCTAGGAAGAAAACTAGTTAGACTGAGCTTACTGTTAGAGATTATAGGATGGTGTTTGCACAGTTTTCCTTAATAATTTTATACATACACACATGTGGGTCTGTGTATGATATGTCATTTTTTTGTGAAAATATTCGGTGTGAAAGAGTGAAGAGTTACATATCTATATTCCTACTGACATTTTACCTGAAAGAATTTCTTGAGAAATCACTGTGTATCTCTACTTTGCCTTAAAGGACTTCATATTATATGGCTTCATAATTCCATTTCTAGACTTTTCTCCTAAGAAATTATTAGAGGCTTTTCCAGATTTCAATAGAAATGTTCTTATTGTAGTTATATTTGTAATTATAAAAGTAGTAAGAAATCCGTCAATAAGTGAAGAGTTACATTAATTTTAAAATACATGTATGTGTATGTCGACATTATAAATCCTATATTCAAGTCTTTTTTTAAACTTTGGAATACTCACATATATGTTAAATGAAAATGGTAGGACGTAAGAATATGTATAAATTATAATCCCACTTTGGTTTTATATACTTACGTGTGAGGGGCGAGAAAAGCTTGGAAGGAAATATATCAAAATGTTAACAGGGTTATTTTAAATGTCTTCCTTCCGTTTTTCCTTGTATTCAAAATTATCTACAAAGCCAGGCATTACTTTTATAATAAAAAAGAAATAATAAGTATTATTTTAAATTAAATCTCATTATCTAAAATTGAATTCCTCATCTTCCTTCCCAAATGCTCTTCACTTACTGACATTTCTATCACTACAAATGGAATAATTTTTTTCTGGTTTCACAGACTTAAACTCGATAGTGTTTTCTTCTCCTCCAGTATATTTGACCTGCAAGGCAACACTTCAAGTACTATAACAAAAGGCATATGTACTCTTCTAGCCAGAGTTGGGAGTAGGGTGAAGATGATGGCTCGGAACAATAGTATAGTCTATTACATATGCTCTGTTTGGCCGGGTCTGCATCTCATGTTTGCCCTGGAACAATGGTATAGCTTAACTTGAACCAGGTACGTGAGAATGGGGGCGAGCTGGCACCTCAAAGGAAATTTGTGGTGCTGTCAGCAGAAGGGGAATGTATACCAAAAAGTTAAAAAAAAAAAATTAAAAGAAGCCCGCTGTGAGGCTTCTACTTATGGTTTAGTGATATACATGCCACAGGCTGTCAGAAGTATATTCTTTGTTTGGTCCTACTCATTTAGATCTGAGACCTGACTTACAGTTGATTTAGACTGTGTGCTTCCTTCAGGCAAGGATCAAGCCATTCATGTTTTTATTCCTAGCACACAGGAGTGCCTGGCTATGATACTGAATTGCTTTCATTTGTTAATCATGTCCCCTTTCATGTGATATTTACTTTATTGTCTTCTTAAGCAGTTAAACATTGTATGTTCTGAAGCCTCTACATTTGTTTCCTCATCTTACAGAATTAATATGCTCAGAATTAAAATGCTAATGCTCCTTATAGTTTTCATACTGTAATAATCCAAATATATTTACTATACTAACAGAAAAGAGGTTATAAATAAGTTTAAGATCTTCCATTCAAAAACTATCCCTTCTGTATCAGTGAGTTTACATTAAGCAGCAAGTAATAGAAAACCCAATGGGAATACATTTTCCTTAAGAACTTAATAAGCTTTCAGTCTATTTTTTTCCTTGTCAATTCCATGTGCTAATAACTGCATCCAAAATTGTGTTTTAAAAAATGTTTCTCAAAATTTAATGTGCTTATGAATCACTTGGAATCTTGTTAAAACGCAAGATTCTGATTAAGTTGAACTAGGTGGAGCATGAGATTCTGTAATTCTAGTAAACTCGGACGATGCCAATGTTGCGGTGGTAGCAACGAGGCTATAAAGTCACTCTTCTTTAGACAATATTGTTGTTTAGATTTGGTGGTTTGCTTAACCCCACAATTCTCAGGACTGATGGCCTTTACATGAGAGCTTAAAAAATACACTTGGGTAAAAAGAACCACCCATAATCCTACATTTGTCCCAGCTTCACTCCCTTCTCTTTCAGAAAACAACTCAATAATAGGCTCCAATTTTATTAATTTTATCTTCCCTTTCTCTGTCTCTTCAAGGTTCTCAAACTTCTAGATTAGAAAGGTGAGATCCTCACTGCCCTTGCCCTGCCTCTTTCATTCAGTCACTTCCCTATTTTTGAATCAGTTATCTTGCACACAAGCAGCCCACTGGCAAAAACAGTCCCAAGGATGGTTAACTTCAGTGAGTGGCTCAACAATAGTATCTAGGTACCACGTTCAAATATACCACACTCAAGAATATTATCCAGGTACCACATCTGTCTTTCCATTGTGCCACCATCAGTTTGTCAGCTTCTGATCTTAAGCTACTGTCCTTCATTTTCCCAAGATGTTTGTTTGCTTTAGATTCAGATGTCACATGCACACAACAATATTTAGGCAAAATAGGTCTGTTCCTTTTACACATTTTAGGAGAAGGGCTCATTTCCAGCAGTTCCTAAACACAATTCTCTTCAGTCTCATTAATTAAAATTTCATTACTTATTCTGGCAAAGAAAACAAAATTCCTTGGCTGGTTTAGAATATTCTAGTATTTTAACACTTTATTTGTAATATTAATCACTGGTTGCATATTCGGTGGCCTCTCTTGTTCTGATGCCAGGGACAACATTTTCCAGAGCAAGAAAAATGGAAGGAAATGGATGGATATTGTATTCTAGCCCTACTTAAAGTGAAAAGAAAACATGCTAGTATGTCCATCTGGTTGTGCACTGCATGTGTGAAGAGAGATGACTTGAGAAGCAGATCTACACTGGTAGTGTTGGTAGTGCCTAACAAGTTACTTGGCTTATCAGTGCCTTGAAAATTTTTCAGTGGAGAATTGAAAAATTAAAAAACAAGTAGATCTGAGGGTCAGGTATGTGGGATGACAATTCTGGAAAGATACAGGGTATGACAATATTTCTGGTAATACTCAGCATTGCAGAATAGGCTCTCAGTAATTTTTTAGGAAAGATGACCTGATGAGGGAGTGTAGGGCAAGCTGAGGGCAAAATACAGGCTGGCACCCCCCCCCCCCATGGAAATATGTGTGATATTCCTCAGACTCTCTTGGCTACCCAAGAACAAACGAAACGGGTTTAAGTGCTTGCCATGGTAATGTGGGAAACTAAGGCAAATGAATAATTAAATTCCCTTACTGCCTATAGCCCATTGACAAGTACTTGAAACTGGCAGAGTGACCTCCCTTTAGGAGCTCAGCCGCCTAGGTAATGACACTTTGCTAGGGGCAAAAGAGATTCTTAGCTTAACATTATCCCAACCTTGAGGATCCTGTAAGTCTACTTCCTTTATCTCAACTGCTCCCAGATATATGCTGGTGATCATTCCAAGCTTATGTGTGCTTGGAATGCATATTCCCCCCCTCCCCATATACATCTGAAGGGTCTCATGACTGAGGTTTTATTAAATGGTAATAAATGGCATTTCCCTAGCAGTAGCTAGCCCCTTAAGATCCTGGAAACCTTACTTCCAAAATACCTTAGAGACTTACACTATCCTTGACCCCTTCCCAACCTGAGGCTATATAATGAGTTACCCATCATGACCCCAGTGCAGCTCTTTCTGCCCATGGGTCCTGTTACCTTGCTATAATAAAATCACCTTTTTCCCAAAGATGTCTACAAGAATTCTTTCTTGGTCGTTGGCTCCAGACCGCCCTACCATTACTCCAAAACCTCATCATGACTCATCCAGTAGATAATACTTATCTTTTTTTTAGATACTCTATGCTTGCTCAGTGTATCATATATAAAATGACTGTAGCATCAGGGAGAGGGGCTCTTTATGGGTTTTCTACCAAGGCTGATTTGGGTCTTGCCATTGCTGCGCGTCCAACTTATTCTGGATAGCAACTTGCTTTCAGTAAATGCAATGCTTCTGCTAGCAGCCGCATTTATGAATTTGTAGAATGACTTATAAACTGTAATTTTCTTCCACATATGTTTTGTCTGAGTACGGACACGTTTCTTGACAATGGTCCCACAATTCCAGAATTCACTAGTGTTTACCACATGTCTCATCTGGAAGCAGCTTTCTTGACAGACCAGTTAAATGACCTGCTAAAACCTCAGTTATAGTACAAACAATGAGAAAACACCTTGTGAGAGGAGGATGATATTCTTACAGGTTGAGATATATGCCTTAAACCAGAAGCCAGTGCTAGTTTAGGCCCAGTAGGTGGAATGTATGAGTCTGAAAGTTAAGGCATAGAAGTTGGAGTGGCCCCTCTTAAAATTACTTTTTTTCCCCACTGAGAATTCTTTTTATTTATTTTTTATTTTTAAAATTTAAATCCAAGTTAGTTAACATATAGTTGTAATAATAATTCCAGGAATAGAATTTAGTGAAGCATCACTTGCATATAACACCCAATGCTCATCCCAACAAGTGCTCTGCTAATGCCCCTCACTCTTTTAGCTGTTCCTCCCACCCAACACCCCGTCAGCAACCTTGAGTTTGGTCCCTGTATTTAAGAGTCTTTTATGGTTTGTCTACATCTCGGTTTTTAGTTATTTTTGTTTTCCCTCCCTTATGTTCATCTGTTTGTATCTTAAATTCCACATATGAGTGAAACCATATGATATTTGTCTTTCTCTGACTGACTTATTTCACTTAGCATAATACACTCTTGTTTTATCCATGTTATTGCAAATGGCAAGATTTCATTCTTTTTGGTGACCTAGTATTATTCCAGTGTGTGTGTGTGTGTGTGTGTGTGTGTGTGTGTGTGTGTGCACGCCATTTTTTCTTTATTCATTCATCAGCCACTGGAAATTTGGGCTCTTTCCACACTTTGGCTATTGTCAGTAGTGCTGCTATAAACATTGGGGTGCATGTTGCTCCTTCAAATCAGCACTCCTGTATCCTTTAGATAAATATCTAGTAGTGCAATTGCTGGGTTGTAGAGTAGTTCTATTTTTAATTTTCTAACAAATCTCCATACTGTTTTCCAGAGTGGCTGCATCATTTTGCATTCCCACCAGCAGTGCAAAAGGGTTCCTCTCTTCACATTCTTGCCAACATCTGTTGTTTCCTGAATTGTTAATTGTAGCCATTCTGACAGGTGTGAGATTGGATTTGTGGTTTGGATTTGTATTTCCCGGATGATGAGTGATGTTGAGCATCTTTTCATGTGTCTGTTAGCCATCTGGATGTCATTTTTGAAAAAGTATTCATGTCTTCTGCCCATTTCTTCACTGGATTATTTGTTTTTTAGGTATTGAGTTTGATAAGTTCTTTATAGATTTTGTATACTAACCCTTTATCTGATGTGTCATTTGTAAATATATTCTCCCATTCTGCTGGTTGCCTTTTAGTTTTGTTGATTGTTCTCTTCACTGTGCAGAAGTTTTTATCTTGATAAGATCCCAGTATTTCATTTTTGCTTGTTTCCTTTGCCTCTCGAGATATGTCAGGTAAGAAGATGCTGTGGTCAACGTCAAAGAGGTTATTGCCTATATTCTCCTCTAGAATTTTGATGGCTTCCTGTCTTATATTTAGGTCTTTCGTCCATTTTGAGTTTATCTTTATGTAGGGTGTAAGAAAGTGATCCAGGTTCATTCTTCTGCATGTTGCTGTCCACTTTTCCCAGCACCATTTGCTGAAGAGACTGTCTTTATTCCATTGGATATTCTTTCCTGCTTTGTCAAAGATTAGTTGGCCATACATTTGTGCCTCCACTGCTGGGTTCTCTGTTCTGTTCCATTGATCTGAGTGTCTGTTTTGGTGCCAGTACCATACTGTCCTGATGATTATAGCTTTGTAATGCAGCTTGAAGTCCGGGATTATGATACCTCCAGCTTTGGTTTTCATTTTCAGGATTGCTTTGGCTATTTGGGGTCTTTTCTGGTTCCATGCAAATTTTAGGATCGTTTGTTCTGGCTCTGTGAAAAATGCTGCTGTTATTTTGATAGGGATTGCATTGAATATGTAGATTGCTTTGGGTAATATAGACATTTTAACAATATTTGTTCTTCCAATCTATGAACAGGGAATATTTTTCCATTTTTGTGTGTCTTCTTCAATTTCTTTCATAAGCATTCTATAGCTTTCAGTGTGTAGATTTTTTACCTCTTTGGTTAGTTTTATTCCTAGGTATTTTATGGGTTTTGGTGCAATTGTAAATGGGATTGATTCCTTGATTTCTTTTTCTGCTTCCTCATTATTGGTGTATAGAAATGCAAATGATGCAGTTACTCTTAATTATGCTCTAGAAGAAATTTTGCTTTCTGTCTCCAAGAGTATAGTTCAATAAATTTGAAGGTATAGTGCCTAAGAGACAATGTTCACATATTTCCAATAAACTGAAAGATGGGACTATTCTCTGGACATTTTTAGTTTCTCATGATGCTGAACCACCAGTTAGAGAAAGCGAAGGTCACTATTTTACCTGGAATGATTTATCACAATTAGTGTTACAAAATAGAGGAAAAGGGACTATGTTTAAAACTCAGCTGGATCATGGATACCATTGATACTTCCTTACCTAATAGTCCTTGGGGAATTGTGGTAACCCAAGGAAGACATAACCATCAGTGGCTTAGAATTCATGGGAATGAAGATATTCATTACCCTACCAGATCCAAACCTTGTCTAGTTAAAAGGGGCTGGCAGAGGGAAAGGAGAGCACAGAATTATAGCACGTTAGCTGTGATTATCAGCATAGACCTTGTGACCTGCTACAGAAGTGAAGAGTGGAGCAGCTACAGTTTATATGATTAGGTGATTTTTCCCCCTCCGATTTTCACTGCTACATTATTTGAACAGTATCAGTTGTACCTAACATTTTAGATTTTCAATTAACAGTTGGCCAATTAGCAATCTCAAGATGCCCTTGGATTCCTTTGGGTTCCTGATTGATTTATCTACTTCAGAGAATCTCATCTCTTCCCACGAGTTTATTTTTTACCTGTAGGCAGGGAAATCTCTGGCTTTAACTCTGCCATGAGCTCTAAATATTGATATCTCATTGCCTATTGGTTATCTTCAGGGTAGGTTATCATTTTTCTTCCCTAACCTCCATAGTTGTTGGCATTCTCACTGAACCAGTCAGCTAAGCCTGGTAAACGTCTAGACTATTTCTCTCTTCTCCCTTAATATCCAAGGCAATTACCCTCTTGATTCTGTATTCTGAATATTTATTCATTCTGTCCTATTATTTTTTTTAACATTTATTTATTTTTGAAAGACAGGGAGAGACAGATTGCGAGCAGGGGAGGGGAAGAGAGAGAGGGACATACAGAATCAGAAGTAGGCTCCAGGCTCTGAGCTATCAGCACAGAGCCCGACACAGGGCTCGAGCCCACGAACCGTGGGATCATGACCTGAGCCAAAGTCTGACGCTCAGTGGACTGAGCCACCCAGGCGCCCCCATTCTGTCCTATTCTTAAATCACCAAGGCTACAGCCTAGTTCACACCCATATTTTATCTTGCTTATATTACCAAAAATATAGCCCACGTAAAATTGGGGCCTTTGCCCCCACATGGAATCACATTTGAAGAAACAGTAGTCCAAAGGAACACTGTAATCAAAAGAAAAAATTATAATCTCTAATGTAATCTGTGTCTTAGAAAATATCCAAAAGGAGGAGGTACACTGCTCATAAATGACAATTGCACCTTAAACCTCCCCGCTCATTATTAGCTCTTTGTTTCACCCTCCATGTGGTGACAGCTGCTTCTCCCAAGCACTAAATCCCTTTGAAAAACTCAATCTAGTATATCCTTTTCTCCTGTTCATGATTTCTCTTTTTTCCAATATAAACCTCTAGTTCCTTTTATTGAGAAAGTCCTTTTCCATTTAATCTGATTGTCCTTCAGAAGGCCTTAGCACTATGTAGGAAGACACACACTCTTCCTTCGAAGTTGGAGAAAAAGAAGAAACCAGGGGAAGGCAGCAGAGCAAAGAAGGTATTAGTTTGTTGAGACTCCTACATTTTCCTCTAGAGAACTAATGAAGGACCACACACCTATTCCTGCTATTTGGAGGCTCCTATCATTCTCCAACCATCAGCATGCTGTCATTCTTGACATAAACCCTGCCTACTCCCTTCAATTGGGTCAAATGGTATTACTTTTGCTGTCTATGGGAGTTACTGCCTAAATCTACCTGGTTGTATTTTTCCTGTTAGTACATTGGTCAGTAAACACGCCAGTGCTTTTATTTAAAAGGTCTCTGGTAGGGATAAGATGATGGTCATTTTTGAATTACTATTTTTTTTGTAAAGGTTCAGTGAGCCATGTAATGTGCCTCTGCCACAACTAATATAAATATGGGGCATCCCTATGGGTCTTCTGATGTGTGGTAAGGGCCAGAGTCAGATTTATGGTGATTGCCATCCTGCCTATGGTCTATCCTACCACACTAAAAATTGCTAGGCTTATTCTCCAACTAGGTGTAGTTTGGTCTGGGAGGTTGTTTCTAGCAGAAAATGGAAAAATCTCATGCAGTGGACTGAATATTTGTTGAAATTTGTGTGGTTAATTCATAAGTTGAAATCTTAACTTACAATGACTATATTAGGAGGTGAAGCCTTTGGGAGGTAATTAAGTAATGAGGGTGGAGCCCTCTTGAATGTGATGAGTGCCCTTATGAAAGGACTCCAGAAGCTCCATGGCTGTCTTTCATGTAAGATCACAAGAAATCAGCAGCCTGCAGTCTGGAAGAAGGTTTTCACTAGAACTTGACCATGTTGGTGGCACCCTGCTCTTAGTCTTCCAGCCTCCAGAACTGTGAGAAATAAGTTTCTGTTGTTTATGAGCCCACTCAGCTGATGATACTTTGTTATAGTAGCTTGAAAGGACTAAGACATTTGATTACACCTACAAACTCTCCTGCTGAGAGGCTTATTTTAAGAGGCTGAAACATAGGTAACGGGTTTCATGGTTTCCATTTTCATTCTTGAGTTTTCTTTTCCCAGCTTAATGCTGATAAACAAACTTCACCAGTAATGAGAAAAGTAGAGTTTGCTCAAATTTAATACAAAAGACAAGACTATTCAATTTTTTGCTACAGATCCACACAGAAGGACTTGCTCCAAACTACTGTGATTTCCTGGCATGTGGTCTTTCAAAACTGATTGTTTTAAAGAAAGTTAAGCATTTTTCTTGTTGATTGGTACATGGTTAGGAATTTAACACAGGAGTTTCAGGCAGTCTCTACCCTGATTTATAATTACCACAGGACAGTCTGCCACCATAATGGAGATTCCGGTGGCCTTGGGTTCATGAATAATCTCCAGTGCTGGGTCCTTTCAGTGCTTACTTCAGGTGCCAGTATTCCTCTGCCTTTGATGACTGCCATTTCTATGGAATTTCAGCAGTATGTTCTAATCATGAAGTACATTGTTTTTTTCCTCTGATCCTTGGCATGGTGATCCCTGTCAACTCCTGACCCCATGTTTATGTTAACAATTAATCTATTCCAGTTCTGCAGCCTGCCTGACCCCCATAGTGGATACAAAGTCTCCAGGGGATCATGTTTCTGCCCTTCTAAGGATAATGCTAATCTTTTGATGTATTTTTTGATACATTAGATGCAGATTAAACAAAATATATTGGGCAGTGACTGTAATGGGGAAGGAGGATTAAGTAAACTATTTTAACATTGGTGAAAATTAAGCCATATTATGCTAATAAGAATGTTTAATTATAACAATAAGAGGCTAAGGTTCCAGGAGTGAAAGGGGGATAGTATAGGAGTAAAGAATAAGAGAAGATGAGAGCAGATGGCATCCAGGGCACATATGAATGGAAACATTTCTCTTTCAATGGAGTTAACCCCCCCTTTAAAAAATTTAATTTAATTTATTTTTTTAGAGAGAAGGAGAGAGAGCACAAGTCAGGGAGAGGCAGAAAGAGAGGGAGACACAGAATCCAAAGCAGGCTCCAGGCTCTTGGCTGTCAGCACAGAGCTAGATGTGGGGACATCATGACCTGAGCTGAAGTTGGACACTTACCCGACTGAGCCACCCAGGCGCCCCATAGTTAAACCCCTTTAATAGAGAGAATGGCAGGCAAGGAGCCTATATTCAGTGTTATTACTCCTGCAGTTCACTTAGCCCTCTTCAGTCATTCCCATCACAATATTAAATTAGGTTTATCAAAGTCACCAATTCTCTTCATCTTGCAAAATGAATGATACATTTTTTTAAATATTTATTGATCTCTTGTCAGTTTATTAACTATTTGACTACTCCTTTACTCTTAATACATTTTCTGTGCAGGGCGGCTTTCCCTTGATTTTCTTCTCTGGTTTCTCTTTCTAAATGAGACTTTTAAATGTTAGAATTGTGCAGGGCTCTGTTCATCAACTTTTCCTTTCACTTTATTTAGTCTTGGCTTGAGTAACATCTCTGTATTGATGATGTTCAAATTTATTTCTCTCTCCCAGACCTTTCCCTTTAGTAGTGATTTCCTCATATAAATATCTAATAGGTGTATCACTTTTTCATGACCAATACAAAACTCTTGATTTCTTATTTCACATCTCTCTCTCCCCAGCCAAACACGTTTCTCCTCTGAAGCACTGGCAGCTTGTACTGCCCAAATGGCCTCCTGAGAGTTTGCTCTGTCTTAACACCTTTACCCCCAACCCCACCCACTCCCACCAAAAGCTTATCCACATAGCAGCCAGTTATCTTTCTAAAACACAATAGCTGTCATTTCTCACCTAAATCCCTTTAATGATTCACATTATAGCCAGAGGAAATCCAGACTCTTTCTTGTGACCTCTAAGATTGTACTCTCTGGCTTTTGCCTACATCTTTGACCTCATTCCTTGTTTTCTCTTCTATTCAATACATTCTGGCCACACAGGCCTTCCTTGTGTGCCTCAGATGTTCACTATCCCAGAGTTTTTGTAGCTCAGCCTTGTGTCTTCCTGCTCTTCTGTGCCAGATGATTTGCTGTTCGTCTCATTATTCAACACTCAGTTCAGAAAGTATGTCTTCAGAGAAGTCTTCTCCAACTACTTTAGCTAGAAGAGACTTTATCTGTTTCTGTTTGGTTTACTTAATAGTACTTGAAACTATTTTATATTTTTACAAAACATGTTACATCTGTCAGTCCTATTAAAATGCATTCTCCTTGAGAATAGTATCTCTTTTTCTATCTCTAAAGTACCTCAGTATTTTTTGACTGATGTAAATTCCCAAGGACATTGTTTTATACTTTTTTTTAATGAAAGCAAACATGTATGTCTGGGTCTCAGCCTGAAACCCCAATTCCTGAGCTGTGCATTCTCCCACAAATCTCATTTCCAATTTCAACATTGTCTCTACCATTCTCCTTTGTTTTTCTGGTAAAATTTTAAAGATAATCAGGGTAACTGTTTTCATTTCCTGATACCATTTAAATATTTATTTTTCATCTCTTTTACTCTCAGAATTCTTTACTTGAATGACAGCTACTCAGCCCCAAATTTCTGACTTCCCAATCTCTCGATTTCTAACTTATTTTTTTCAAACTATAACCAGGTGGTTTTAACTGCTTTGTTTTTGCCCTACCTCCTATAGAACTACCTGATAGTTTTACCCATTTCAAAGTAAATTCTCTTTGTTGTGTTCATCACATCCACTATGGCAGATTTGTCTCATTATTGTTATTAAGCTAATCAAAGGCTTAGGAACCAAGGAGGAACTGGGCAAGGAAGACCCAGAGGCATTGGAAAGAAAGGCCCTTGTACTAACCGTAAGTCTCCATTTTTTATTACCTGGAACTAGCCCCTACGCAGATGGCAGAGTGATCTCTGTAAAATGTGAATTATACTTTACAGTTTCCTGCCTGGTTACGTCCAAGGTCTCCTACTCTGGGCTATTTGTACAGTGGAGTTAGAGCCTATCCTGAAGGTCTCTCTGTGTCACCTCTGTTTACTGACTGACCAGTATAATTCCTGTCTCATGACAGGCATTATTAAGTGTTTGTTGAATGAACAAATGAATGACAACGTTTTACAGTGTTCTTTTACATACTGTAAGCCCAAACACACTTGTTTCTGTTTGTCAATCGATCCTCAGGTTGCAGTGCTGGGTAATTTGAAGTTCCAAAACACTGCTGTTTCCTGCCCTCATTTTATTTCTCAAATTGTCCTCTTTGAACCAAATGGCTGTCTAGCCCAACTTCATCCCACTTTCTACTTTCCAACAATTCATTCTTTAAAATTTTTGCAAGGATAAGGTTCATAACTTTCCTATTTATTTCTTCTCTCCCATGCATTGTGGATGAGAACTAATCACTACTCAGTAGATGCTTGTTGAATTAAATGGAATTGAATAATTGTGCTTTCAAATACAAAGATTTTTCACATACAGTGTGAGCTTGACCCAATAATATTTCTACTTTGGCAGAGTAAATATTACGATTTACATTTTGCAGGTAAGTTTGTTGAGGCTCAGAGAAGTTTTAGTGGTTTCCTGCATGCAATATGACTTATGACAGAGGTGACACCAAAATTCATGTCTTCTGATATGACTCCCAAGTTCATTGTAGTGACCTCTAATTATATTTTCTTGGTTTCATAGGATCCAGTTGAATTCAGCTGCCTTCTAGAGTCCTGGTGGTAGAAAAGCCAATTTTATTTTTGTTTTTTCTTCTTTTGTTATTTTGTTTTCTTCCAAACTGTGAACTGGCAAAAGGTCCATTTCTATATAGATTCTGAGGATGGATGAGGAGGAGATTCTCCTTTTGAGATTCAGAAATTCCTCTAGAGAGATGAGGGAGAATGAGAGTTGTTTTGTTATAAGAATTTTTTTAAATAATAAAAATGCAGTATTACATTTGCAATTTTATCCCACTTCACAGTATTAAGCACAATTTCTAAAAAACTTAAAACATGCCATTTTTATTAATGGTCCATTTAAAACCACCAAACATTTTGATGTCAATTACTAAAACAAGGTTTAACGCTGTCAAAAAGCATTAGTGCTAAAACAATCTCTGTATTTTCATCTGTAAAGCATTACAGTTTATAAAACAATTTTAACTCTGAATACGTAAGGCCCTATATGAAGGTTTCCATATGTTAAGAATTTTATTTGTGTGTTTGATTTTAAATTGCTTTGAAAAACAGACAGTTGAGGTTTATAGAAAGGAATCTTTCTTTTAGGAAATAAATGTCTCAAAAGTGCAGGGCACCAGCAGTAAAAACATTCTGACCACAAATCAGAAACACATTTGGAAGTGTTTGTGTAGTACACCTTCTGAAACTAGTATTTTGTTTCTATTTGCTGGAAAATTGAAAAATCTGTTGTATCTTGGCATGGCTTAGCCAAACCCCTGGCCCAGCCCCAGATTCCTTGTGCAGTAGATGGCATTTTTGTATACACAGTGAGGCTGCCTAGCCCTCTGTTTTCATCACATATATTTTAAATATAAAATGTACCTGCTAACAGTACCGTTTGTTATTCAGCTAGAATTCTCCCCCACATCATATTAGCTTGCATAGTCTTCTTTTTCCTTAAAAATTGTCTATAAAACAAAAAAAAAAAGAGAAAGAGAGGATGACAATTAATCAGTGTTTCAGCTGCTGAGTGGCATCTGGCCAAAAGCCACTAGGCTGACAACTAGAGTTTGGAGTGTGTTTTTGCAAGGCTAATTTAAGGTGAACTTAGATGGATTCAAGATTTATAAGCCCGAAAATGTCCTGACTGGAGCAAAGTTCAAGTAAAGTAATTCACTCCTCACCATGCAGATGGGGCTGAGCCTGCGCTGCCCTATGATTTAGTCTATAGTCAAGGAGAATTTTAAAAACAGGCAGAAGGGCCGAGTTTCTGTGTTTCACTTCAAAAGTCTTCTAATAACTGAGAGGATTATACTCTTTTAACCAGCTAAGAAGGTTAAGGTGGTTTTGAACGAGTGCTTTTATAGCTATCGATAATTCTAAGTAAATTTTAGGGATCACCTCTAGTGTACATCTCCTTTAACACATTAACGACTGTGAGAAGCTCCACTCCTACCTTATGACTTCATAAAAGCTTCAGAATAAATAGCAGAATTTTTTAAAGGATTGTAAATACCCCAGAGTGGTGGGATTAGGGTAGAGAAACAATCTGGAAAATCATTTAATTAAACATACTTAACCCATTTGAAAACCATTTTTCACCATCCTAAATATAAAAGTAGGTTAATACAGAATAATTGCCACCAAAATAGGAAACAAGATTCAGTGTTATTTTACACTATACTAGCATGGTTTATGCCAGTATTACCAACTTAGGAAGAAGTTTAAATGCTTGCTCACTAGTGGAAAACAAAAACAACAAAAAACAAAGAAAAAATCTTTCTCTATATAAAATGCTAAGGATTATTTAATTGAGATGAAAAAGAACAAACAGGAAATAGCTGTCATTTTTAACAAGGGAAAAAGGTTAATCATATTTTGAAGGAATGACATTATGAAAGGAGTTTCATTTTCTTAATCCTGTTTATCGTTATTAGTATGAGAGTTAAAATGTTCTTCAGTGCAGTTACTGTCTCTAATAGATACTTAAAAGGTAAACACTCAGATGGTAAAGTGCAGCATAGATTGGTTAAAAATAAATAAAATTGTCACATGAAGAACACACTGTGTTTCTATTTAGTGGATTTTCTTTTTAAAGGGACTCAGAGACACCTATGAATGGTGCAAGGAATTGAAAATTACCCCATTTAAAATAATAAAATGGCATTTCTAAAGTAATAAGTTACATGTGGTAAACAGTAGTTGATGTTTACCAGTGGCTCTGAGTGGGATTTTAAGTAAGATTGGCCTTTATAGTTATAAGAAGAAACAAGTTGATTAAATAGTTGTGGTTCTTTCATTTTTAAATATTATTCATAAGCTATACTAGGATATTTTTTCCTGGCAGTAGCAGAGACAAATATGGATTTTTGCACTTCAGATGAAAAAATAATTGTGCAGGGCCTTGTAAACTGTCAGGCACCAAGCCAGGGCTTACTCATTCCCTCAGCACTGTTAACTTAAACAGTCTCAATTTTCCCCTAAACATACCTTTTATTTTCTACAAATGTGCATATGTCGTGGGCGGAAGCTTGGCAAGTTCGTTGTCTGCTTCTTTTAAGGTCTATTTTCCACCTGCATTGGAATGGGGGCAGCAAGACATAAAACAGTCTAGCCAGGCTTTGGGGACATGCCCTCCCTGGGAGAGAAGTCTGATCTATGTTTTTTTCTGTAAAATGAAAGAGGCTCTTATGACAGAGAATCACATCTTTTACCCTGGAACTTGGTTTGTAACAAATGCAGCACCAACTTTGAAAACAGTATTTGTGCTGATCTTTATTTCATTGGCGTGGTTGCTGAGAGCACCTAGATGCTTTATTAAGTTACCCGCTGGTTGCACCTTTACATAAATTTGTTTGTTATGATTAAGTAATTTCATTAATTTTCAAATTGTCTAGCTTTACTCACACCAAAAGTCTTCCACTGACATGGCTATTTGCTCTGAGGGTTCTTTACCTGCAGGAGCTAGAATGGATTGGGATCCTCAGTAGAGGATGCCCGGTTGTTACAGCTCATTGCATGAGCGTGGGGGACTGTAGTCCCCATGAGCTGCACTTGCAAATGTTGCCCATCAGAGGAGAGGATTAATGTGGGCTTTCCTTTCATAGTTCATGTGTATTCCAAAGGCTGGACTTTTTTGGTTCTTTTTTGTAACTAAGATGTATTGAATTCCTGTTAGAAAACACCAGATCTTTTCATTAACTAATATCTGGGCAGTTTAAAGTGCGCATTCTTTTCTAGCAAGAAGTACAATTAGGATGATTTTACAGATCATAACCTTCTCACTCCTCCTTCCAATCTCAGCAACTCCAAGGCTATACCTTTAGTATCACCTATGGCCAATCAGAAATATGTTTTAAGATTGGACTCTCTGTTGATGTAGCAATCTTAAACTTTGATTATCTTGGTTAAAATGCTAAATTTTGATTTTAGTCAAAAATAGGAAGTACATTTTCTCCACTTATGACTGTTACAGAATTAATGCTGTTCCATTTCATTGACACATTTCATCATTTTGTTATGGATTGGCATTTTTTTCTGTTCTTTAAAATTTGTGCACATTGACTTTAAAATATATATATTGTTGATTTTTAAGATTCTCAGTTAATATTAATATGGTGACATTAAAATGTATTTTCCTCTGAAGATAGAGCAACTCTCCTGTATTTGCAGTAATTTTATGTTGAACATTCTATGTACTTTCTTCACTCCATGCAGCAATTGTAGAACAATTTGTTCTCCAACTTTGACTACAGTGGCAGTTATTATAAAAACAATCGTGGAAGAGAAATGTAGTGCTTTTCTGCCCAGACATTTTCCTGTCTACAAAGGAAGTCCTGAATCATAAACCGTTAATTTATGCTTTCTCTTACAATGATATTTTTAGATGGCCTTGGGGATCCAAAAGATTTCTTTAATGTTTTTATCAACTTATTTTTATTTTTTATTTTTATTTTTATTTTGAGAGAGATAGTGTAAGCAGGTGAGGGGCAGAGAGAGAGGGAGAGAAGGAATCTCAAGCAGGCTTCACATCCAGCACTGAGCCCAACCCAGGGCTTTATCTCATGACCTACCTTGAGATCATGACCTGATCTGAAATCAAGAGTTGGATACTTAACCTACTGAGCTACCCAGGCACCTTGCTAATTTTCTTTCTGAAGCTGGGGACAGAAGCAGGGAGAATAAAGACTCTGAATTTGTCGCTTTTAATTCTTTAGAGTATAAACTTTGCTTTCACTGAACTTAAAATCTCCAACATGTTTGCTTATGTTCTGTAGAACTAGAGGGAGTTCTAGAGCCCAGTCAGAAATATTGCATATTCCAGCTTATCTTTTTGGTAGATACATTCTTAGGGTATCATTTGGAAATACAAGGGCTGCTTGATAAGTTCATTTTATAGATATGACTGTACGAGGCACATAAAGCCTGACACTGTTTCATAACTCCACCATTATTATGTAGTCTGTTGGAAAAAAATGGAAGAGTGGGTTTAAAAAAAGAAAAGATCTTGTTATCCATTGAAGGGTCTTTTAAATCCTCTTGCTACAAAGCACTTTGTTTTATTGATGAGAAATAATGAGGAAAGTTTACAAGGAGCTCTTAGGAAGTTTACTGTCCTCATCTGAAATTAGTCAATGTTTCAAGTAATGTAGACATTCATCTAAAATCTTTACAGGGTTTATCACATCTTGTATAGCATTTCTTCCATTTTCAGATATCATTTGACCTTGTTTGCAGTTTTTCTAGCCCAAGGTAAGTTTGAGAACACGATGGAAATTAAGTGTTGCTCAGACTAGTAGACTTGCAAAGCTTCCCATCTCTAAAACAATCCATACAAATTTAAAACAGAAATGAACCCTATTGCTGCATGAAGCTAAAAGTCTATTCAGAATCCCTAGGTGGCATGGAAAGCATTTAGACTCATTTCATTCACATGTCAGGTAAAGACTTTCATTTAGCAGTGAGATGAATGCTGAATAATGGGTCTTTTGAATAATGTAATTAAGAATTCATTAAGGAGGACTTGAAAAAAAAAGAATGCAATGTGTGTGTACTCCCTACACTGAACTCCCAAAATGTATCATAGAGTTGATGATTTAAAAAAATCAGCTGAGTACCAATCAGAAAAATACTGTTATTTCAATTATAAAATACTGACGTTAAAATTCAATGAGGAACAAATATATGTTTGAATTTATTAGAAATTATGTGAAATCAGGATTAAAGATCATTTTTATTATTTTAAAATGTGCTCATAATATAACAAAAGACTTAACCAATACTCTGTTTCCCTGAAAAGATCTCAGCGTTCACCATGTGAACCTTACAATATTGAAGAAATTCACTTTGTTCTTGGATAACTGATCAAATGAGAAATGGCAAACTTCCTTTTTTATTCTTTGCTTTATATGAATTGAAATGATGAAAAGTTTTAAAACAAACCCAAAAGTGGCAACAGGAGGTCAGAGATTTGCCTGTAACAAAAGCTAATATTGCCGTTATCTTTGTGTGGCTGTTATCTACACAAGAGGAAGGAGGTAAAGAATTTCACTGTTTTCTCACTGATCAGCACCTACTAGTATTCATACTATCCCTATGTTCCTTCAGCCTAGCTTATATCATGCTGCTTACATACAACAGAGAGAAACTACCTGCTGGAGTAGAGGAAGATGTTTGTGGATATCAGAGTTCAGTGACTGGGGTCCTAGAATCTTCTACAGAGGCAATGATAGAACTTTTACTATTTTTCTTGAGTAATGTGGATATTTTACTGAATCCTCAGAAATATGTTCTCATAGCATTTGCAGTCATGTTTTTGTCTTGGGAAAGGGACCATATTCAGTAAATTGTTCTTACATTCTTTGCATGGGCATGTTACAAGCCATGCCTATCTGTAGCATACATTTATTATTTTTTCATCATGTTTTTTTTCCCACCAAGTATATGAAGGAAAAAGGTGAAGAAATTGATGGAATATAATTAATTCATTTGCTTTTGTTGTCAAACAAATTGAGCCACATTGGATTAATTATAGTCACATTGCATTAATATATAAACTGAAATTTATTTTTTAACTTGTTAAGACTATATTGAAAACAAATAATTAATCAACTTGAAAGAGTTGCTTCTGAGGCTTAGGCATCTACATAGAACTGACTTGTAAACTGAGCTTGATTTCGTATTCTCTTGAGAATTCTGGTCCAGGGAGCTAGACTCTAATGCACAGTTGTACAAAGGGAAGTGATCTAATGACCTGCCCTGAAAATTTAAAAATGAAAAAAGCCCCACCTCTCCAGATGGAATTATTCATCCAGATGGTACATTGGAAGCTTTTAGTGCTGACTGCATTCTTAGGGCTTTCATTTTTATTCTGAAGATCATTTCTTCCTTTAAAGATTTCTTCTAGTTAATTGGAAACAGTAAGACCTAATGGAATGAACAAAGGATAAAGGTTTGCAAACGTAGGGGTCTAATCCTTACTCTGTCAGTGACTACTGCTTTGTGTTTCTACCACTTTACATTGCCCCTTTGTTTCAGTTTTGTCTTACACAACACAAGATGTGGAATTGCCATTTTTAGACTGGGACTATGTTAGTGAGCACAGGAGGAGAGGATGAATAATGTTGTCCTCTCTGACAATATTATATACAGGAGAAATAGACATTCATGTGATAAGCTGTGTATATGTTAGAGACTCAAAACTTTATAAACATACTTGTTAGCATTCATTAAATAATACAACTTAATATAGTCTGAACATAGACTTAACTGTTGAAGAAATCCAATGTAGGAAATGACTAGAGTTGGCCCGGGTTGATGAAATAAATTTTCTATGGGGAAAGACATATTTTAGCTATATTAAAAAAATTAAAATTAATCTTAGTGTTTTGAAGCTAAAAAGACCTTTAGATTTCCTTTGAAAGAATGGTCTTTGAGGATGACATACCCTAAAGTGATCCCCAATGAGCCATAGTCTTATTTAGTCATCTTCCCTTGAATGCCAGTGGAATCTGTAACTTGCTCCTAAATAATAGAATATGGCAAAGATGATGGGGTATCACTCTTGTGATTACATTTGATCATGTAAGACTTTGCCTTTGTAGGCTAGAATCAGAAATTTCCTTTTGGGTATGTTGGGAAGGAAAAATTTTTCATTACCCTTCAAGATTCTTTTGACTGGCCTAAGAATTAAATTGACATATGAGAGATTAGCAAGAGAAAATCAAGTTTAATCATGTATGTACAGGGAATCCACATAAACATGAGATTATGAAGACAGTCAGACAAAATAAAGTATATATGTCATTCTTGACCAAGACGGGGATAGGGATGTGGGACATCAAAGGGAAGGAAAGCAGTTCACAGGAAGATTAAAATGAGTAAATGTTTGCTGGGCCATACAGAGATTATAGGACATTGAGAGGAATTTTGACAAACGGACTTTGCTAAACTCCTCTTAGTAACCATACCTCATTCATATTATACTTCATTCATCCATATAATCTATAGTGATGTACCCATCCTAAAACATACCTTCTATCTAAATTCTTTTAGGCAGCTAGGGGGAAGACAAAGTTCTTGTTTTCTGTTTCTTAAAAAATAGCCTAGGAGTGCATTGCTGGTTAAATTGGTGGAGCATGCAACTCTTGATCTCAGGATCATCAGTTCACACCCCATGGTAGGCATAGAACTTAAATTAAAAAAAAAAAATAACCTAAAATAATACACATGCCAAAGAGACACATTTTAGAATTTAAAAATGCAGAAGCTCCACCGCTCCAGATAGAATTATTCATCCAGATGGTACATTGGAAGCAAATTTTGCTTCCTTACAGCTATGAAGAAACAGACATATTGTGAACTGCCTATGCAGAGGGCCATGTGTTAGGAAGGCTTCTAGGACCTGAGACCCTCAGTCATATAACTGCAAGGAAGTAAATTCTTCTAATAGCTTCAGATGAGTTTGGAAGCAGCTTTTTCTAGTTGAGCCTCCAGATGAGGACACAGCTAAACCATGCCAGTACTCATGACCCATGGAAGCTGTATGATAATAAATGTGTGTTGTTTTAAACTGTTATGTTTGTGGTAATCTGTTACTCAGGAAAAGGGAATATAGTTGAATTTGTTCTAATTCTAGAATTCTTTAAGTAAAATAATTGTACCATACTCTATTATGTTTATTTGTAAATCCATATACTATAAAAACATTAATTATCAGGAAGATTTCTTTTTTATTAGACAAAAATAAAAATACATAGTAGTTCTAATATTTTCTTGTCTACCCAGTATAGACACCTATACTAAACTTAGGAGTTCTGCACACATATTAGAAACCCATTGATTTAATCTGGGGTTTCCAAGGTTGTAGAAGAAAACTAGTCAAAATAAATTTAGTTTTACTTCACAAAATTCCTTGTGTATTAAAACCCACATATTGTTAATACTTCTACAAAATTCCAGATGTCCATCTGTTGCTAACCTCAACTAGACCTCACTAAACAGAGTGGATGAAGAAAGAGGTGGAATACTGAGGAAGGGGGCAGAACTGAAGACAACATTGTCCTGGCTTTGGGCATATAATTTTGTTCAACCTTCAAGTCAAGATAAGGTAATCTAAAGTTTGCTTGTTCAAATAATGGCAACCTATACTTGATAGATTCTGTCTATATGTTGTGTGTGTGTGTGTGTGTGTGTGTGTGTGGCTGATATATGGGATATTTATATGTGGAATATTCGATCTGTACTGTATCCTCATGTGTTCTCTAACTTGTACTCCCTTTCACTCTGCCTTATTTTTTTATTCTGAATTTTAGAAGGGAAGTCAAGTTGGCCACAGTGTCAGGAAAGAGGGGACACTCTATATATATATAATGTTGTGGATAACAACTGGTAGAGGCCAATTTTACTCAAATATGGGGGACAGTCCCATCATTTATCCTCTACCATGTCAAATACCAAGTAGATTGTCTACAACATGGATCAGCCAGGATTCAAACAGATTTTTTGATTCCAACTTTATGTTCTTTCTCTGACATCACTTGTCTCCTATATAATTCCCACAAAGGTCTACACAAAGAGAAAATAGTCTAAGTTTGAATTATTTTATACTTTAGCTTGTTATTAAATACTAAATTTTCTTCTCAGAAACTGAGGCTTCTCAGAAACTCCATAAAATATTGTGCACTTATCCAGACCTTCAAGGCATGCTCAATTTGATTCCAGATTAATCCCCTACTTCCTCTCTGAATCTATGCTCAAAATGATACTACCTTTTTTTTTGGTGGGATCTTTGCCAGTTTTCTGAATCTCTTACAAGATGTATTTGGAAAGTGGGGGGAAATCTAAATTCTTATGCAACCTGGGATACTATATAATTATTCAGATATACCTCTCACATATTCTGAGTCCTTTAAAGACCATATCCCTTCTGTAAAATTGTTTTAATGTTTATTTTTGAGAGAGAGAGAGGAAGAGAGGGGGGGAGGGGCAGAGAGAAAGGGAGACAGAGATTCTGAAGCAGGCTCCAGGCTCTGAGCTGTCAGCACAGAGCCTGACGTGGGGCTAGAACCCACTAACCGTGAGATCATGACCTGAGTGGAGGTCACATGCCCAACTGACTGAGCCACCCAGGTGCCCCAAACCATATCTCTTCTAAGTAGTCACAAACTCTTTAAAACAAGAGCTATCTTTATAATTTCTGGTATATATTACAATATCAGGTCCAAAACTTTCCACTTAGAAGATATTCAATAAATATTTTTTGAAAGAGTAAAGTAATGAATGAAGGAATGAATGAATATGACAATAGAAAATAGAGATAAAGAACTTTGGAGTTGAATAGAAACCTGTATCAAAGTCCTAGCTCTTCTATTTACTGTTTGCTTCTGTTTAAGTTAATCATTTAACCTTGCTAAGACTCACTTTCCTTTATTATAAAATGAAGATAATAATAACACCTATCAATTGTTAGTTGTATTAAATGAGAAAAAGCACTTAATGTACTTAGCACAGTTGCAAACATAGTAAGTATTCAAGGTACAATGTTTCTTAATAATATTAGTAAAATTCTATTCTATATTACATCACTAGTTATAAAAATTATGAATTAATATTTAGGTGCCTACCCAAACTTTATTCTTTTAATTCTCCTAAGTCCTGACACTCATGCATAATTTAGAGAATGTGATTCCGCGAGTAGAATGATTTAGTGCGGTTTTCAAGTCATTTTCCTTGAATTGAAGAGGAGATGGTTCCAAGGGAAAGAATAAGTTGGGTTGGTGGCTCTGGGTTTTTCATACATCTCCATATCCACGTGTGCTATCATCGGTTTTAAGTAGTGAGTCATTTGAAAAAGGATTATTTTGAAATAAAAACAGTATTAAACACTATAAAAAGTAAGTAACAGGAAAATTATTGTTTTTCTAAGGTTAATGATTAGTGGCTCCAAGTATTGGTCAAGCATAAGCTGAATCAACTTTTGGGTTTATGTCTATTAAATTAGTGTCAGAGGAGTGGGCGTATAGGGAACCAATTTTCAAGAGAGTCTGAAGAATCTCTTAATGACAGAACTTGTTCTGATGGAAGGGAAAGCCAGCCATCAAGCTTTTGTGTCCAAAAGGAGAGACTGTCTTTGAGTAAGCACTGTAAATATCCTTTGGATTTGTCTTTCAGTTTAATGTAGAAGTCTGAGTCCATGTTATGAAATAGGGATGGAGGTAGAGTGGCTATAATTAACAATAGAATTATTTCATGTAGAGTGAAAATACCACCAAGCTTCATTGCATTGACTTGAGACAATTCAGTTTCATTTTGTGTTCTCAAAACTTTCAGCAGATCAATAGCAGTTGGACCGTTAGGTAAAAGTGGCAGCCTGTGGCTGATGGGAACTGGAGAATTAGAGGAGCAAAGTGCTGAATATGTCATATGCTGAATGGGAGGGCATGCTCTGGAATAGATTCTCTTGGAGAAATTCTCTTGGGACTCCAGCCTTAGGGAATGGGACACTTTCTCGAGGGGCTAGATAGAAAGTCTAAACAAAGCGTGGGTCCACACATTACATTGAAAGTTTTGTTTAAGAGAACGGCGTTATGTTACTCGTGAGCTGTTGTTATATCCAAAAATGGCACCAACTGTTAGTCTTTGGGTGGACATACCTTCTGAGGGGCTCTAGTTTTGATCTTCCTTTTAACCAGTGAGTATTTTCCCCACTGTCAGACTGATTTCTGTTTCCATGGAACAAAGAATAACTTAGCCCCTAAAAATTGTGACTCCAGCCATTTTGCATTTGAACCAGCTCTGCTAACTGGTACAGCCAGGGCAGCAACTCAGCTAGTAAAATAACGACAATGCTTGAAAGTTGTGGTAAGAAATTGTAGTGATCCTATATGGTTGGATTGTCCATTCAGATTGTACAGAAAAGGCAAAGAGACAAAACAGTGTTGAAAAAAGCCTAAAGCAAGTAATTAGTAGCAGGGGAAGGCAATGGCACATTTAGATTATTACACTTCACTTTGTATTGGTATCAGCTTCTGAATATTTCAGCAGCATTCATTTACATACCCACTGAGGATTGCTGAGCAGAAATTACCCTTTGTTCTCAGGCATAGAATTCCATGGGGCTACAAGTTATATCTAGACTTTGGCCCCTTCAAATAGAGAGAGCTTTGTGATGATATGTTGAATGATTTGTAATCTTCACTTTTGTTAAGTAAAACCACAGGATTTTCCTACAGAATCATTTGTAAGTGCCCACATCATGAGAATCAAAAAATTGTCTATTGTGAAGATGCTATTTGATGTGAATATTTTAAAACTAGTTCTTAAATGTGATTTGTGGCACCTGTATTTCAATATTTGTCACACCCATCTCTTTTAGTACTACCACTCAAGCTCAGAGAAGGCATATATCCTTCTTAAGGTGACACAGTTAGTAGTTGAGAAACAGCAAACTAGGTCTGCCTGAGCCCACTGCATCTCACTACTCAGGCTTGGTCAGACAGTGGCTTGGGAAGGGCTACCAAATGAAGTCCAGGTGCCTGAGTCAAGTTGTTCTTAGGTGACTAAGTGGGTAGTAAATGCAAAGTATGTGATCTGTTCATAACCACCTAGACTTTACACTTGATTACTTGGATAGAAGAAAACCCTAGAAAGCAAGTTTTAAACTTCATACACAGATACTAAATAAAACTGAGTTGATAAAGAATGGAAAAACTGAATAGAGAAGAAAAGTATTCCCCCAGATAACTTTCTAAATCACTAGGTGTCTTTTTCAAGCCATATTCTTACCTCTTTCGACCCTTGCTCCACAGTCTCCTCAAAGACCCTCTGCCAGGCAATTTCAGATGTATTATAAACATACTCTTGTGAACAAGAGCAATAATTCTCCTCGATGTGGGGCCCTGCTGCTGATGACAATCAGCCCCAGGTAGCCTTTCACTTACCAATCGCTGTTGGTTCCAAAATAAGTTTTGAAAAAAGTGAATCGGAGCTTAGGATCCAAATGATGAGTAAAATGATGGAATGCTTGTGTTTTCACAGCTTGTGTTTTGGAGGTGGTCAGAAGTCACCAGGCTGACCCACCCCCAAGAGTCCTCATCATTGCATTCATCTATTAACAACCATTCCTGTTTGAGTTCATGCTGCTGACCTTTCCTCTGGAGTCATGTTTGAAGATTAGCCTTGTAGTCAGGCTAATAGCAATTCCTCCAAAATAAACCACAACCTTTATTTCCTTGTTATTCTGTTTTAAGGTTTTGGCTAGTTTATTAAGTTTTTGACATCTGGAAGAGGGCATACCTTAAACTTCACATTGGAAGCACCTATTAAGTGAGTACAATAGAGGCATTATGATTTTTTAGAGAAGATGTGAATTGGAAAGAAGATTTTCCCCTGAATGAAGCATATTGTGGTTGTTGATATACTTAGCTGGTCTTTAGTAATCAAGGATAAAATAGACTTTAGTCTGACACCAGAATTAAGTTAAAAAAATTTAAAGCCATCTAGTATCAGGCCAGAATAGCTAGAATTTACTCAAGAAATTTTGGTGAATCTCTACTCAGTTCACTGAACCATTACCGCAAGCAATGGACTAGATGTTAGTCTATGCTAGACTCTCTGCCTTTCAAAAATTTTCATTCTTATTGGTAGAAAATACAAGGGGAACAACAAATGAACAAATAGGTAACAAAGAACTCAGAGAAGAAAAGCCATTTTGGTTTGGTTCGTAAGGTAAGTTTCATAGAGAGGTGACATAAGATGGAACTTAGCTTTCAATGAGTGGAAATTTTCATTTTAAAATACTTAGCAAACATTTCTATTTTGCATGCTCAATATGTGCAAAGGTATATACTGGATACTGTGCATGACCACAAAGTAAGATATTGAAATTTAGGAAACACTGTTTTGAAAACAGATTTACAGAAGAATACCTAAATATGATTGGTAGATTCAGTGAAAGTGTCAAAGTAAAATGTTATTTGTGCCGAGTCTTGAAAGGTTTGGTGGGCCGTTAGCAAGTGGGCAAGAATGCAAAACCATTTTAAGCTACCTTGACATCAAATATAATAGACTAAGTTCATGAACTAAAAATATGCCCAGGAGAAACTTAGATATTATATAATCCATTCACTGGAGGGAAAAATGTTAAAGTCATCTCTTAACTTTCATAGGCTTTCTTTGAAGGGTATTTCATTAGTTCCCACCCACGTATTCCCATATTTCTCCAGAATAGAAGCATACATGTTCTTTGTTGGAACACATTTTAGTTACAAATCTAAAGTTGAATTATCCATTTCCTTTTCTGATTGATTACTTGTGCTAGTAAGTAGTAAAGGTGGGGAATAAAGAATCACCTCCATAGAAGCTTTTATTTTTGTTTGAAATACAATCTGAGCTTTTCTGTAGCAGACTGAATGGGCTAGAAATCACGTCCTTCTAGAGGCCACGTTAACATGAGTCTGTACATCCAGAGCTCCTGCTGACTGATAGCAGTCGGAGAGTGGCTACACACAGGGGGAAAGTCAGTTTGTATTAAAGTTTAACTGGATATAATACATGAAGTAAGCCCACAAATGGATCCAACCTTTTGAGCACATTTTCAAAGATCAAAACAAACTATAACTACCTGGATTTGAATGTGAGGAACATTTGGAATATGTGTTTTTGTACTAACAAACAACCCCCAAAGTGTATGTGCTTATATAAATGTGTTCATATAGAGTAGCACAAGGATACTTATCCTTGTTATATATTCAGGTGAGACAAACAGCTTTTTGCTGTTGACTGTCAGAGTGTTTTATTGAAAGCTTGTACTCTACTAAAGAAAGCAAGGTCAATGCTGGGGTAGATTTCTGGCATATTATTTAAACTTCTGAAAGGGGGAATGGCATTTAGAAATAATGTGGTTTTTATTAAATAAATCTGTCTAATAATATTAAGGTGCTATTTCAATGTTAAGAACAGACAAAGCCAATCTTAGGTACTAAGAGATGGGGGCAGAAGGTTGGGGTCCTGACGGGGAAGGAATTGGGCACTGGTTAGGCTAACACTGAGCACAGGAAGAAAATGAAAAACAAAACCCCCCTCTATTTCTGTATTGGATGTTTTTATTTTTTTAATTCCCCTTTGCTTTACTGAGTTTTCAACAAAGTGAGGTATGTAATTTGAATATATTTTTAATATGGAATAGAAACAGTTTTCTAGATTTTCTCTATGTAGATGAAAAGAAGACCTTTGTTTTTAATAATTTAGTGAAGATTGGTATTAAAAGTTATTATAAAAAGTAAAAACAAGGGATATTGTTATTATAATTTAGTATGTCATGAAATTCTAATGTAGGTTTTGAAATGTTAAGTTTATATCTGTATTTTCTTAAATTATTATAATGTAGTGAACAGATTATCTTTTTAATTTATCTAAAATTCACAACCATGGAGAAACCCACTAATGCCTAGAATTTCATGTATTTGCCTTTTTTGATAAAATTCTTTATCTCAAGAGAATATATTTCAAATCTTATTAATACTATCCCCACAGCACATTTTTCTATTCAGTAGCTCTAAATTAATAATAGTTGCATAGTTTAGCTTTAAATACACAATTAATAATAGTTCTCTTCTACAAAAAATGTTTTAGGTATATTTAATAGAAACCAAAATTCTAACAAATTTTGAGAGGCTTGCAAACTAAAATTATATGAGATTGATATTTACATCCCAACATACATTGAAGTCCTTATAAGAGAACAGTGATTAACCCATTTGATATTTGTTATCAATACGGTTTTGGTAGCCAAAGGGAATATGTTTGCTTTACTGAGAGGCTAGTGAGACACCAAATACCAGGCATACCTGGTAATACAGAAGTCTCATAATAACTAAAGGAAAATAATAGTGAGAATCTTTATTCCTGGCAAAGGGGTATAGCTGATTCAAAATGTGTTATGGAATGATGAAATAACACACATGAAGAGTTTAGACATTGAAAATCAGTACGTTCTTTTTAGAACCCTTTGTCCATTTTCTATCAGCAAATTGACCTTGGAGGGAGGGAGGAAGGAAAGAAGGAAGAAAAAAAGGAAGAAAAGAAATGCATTGATTGACATAGAATTTCATGCATTGAAGGTTTATAATTTTTGAAAGTCTTGGAAAATATCTTGGGGGTATTCTGGGGAAGGCAACCATGTGATTTGACCTTGCAGAGATGGGCAATTCATTGGTAATTCGCCATATTAACTGTGACTTGATCTTTATTGCCCCATGTTATCCCCCATTTAATTTCTATAGCTTTCTCACCATTTCTCATGATACCTCAATTCTTCAGAGCTAATAAAGAGAAATCATATTTTTATTCTCTTCTTTTAAATCCTGACGTAATTTTTTTTTCTTTTTGTGATACTTTTCTCCCCAAACACACACTCTGAAATGGTCCATTGCATGATTGGTACACCACTTTATAGGTAACTCATCTCTGGGTCTTAGCAGCATGCTAGACATGTTACAGTAATAATGTTTTCCATTAGAATATTTTAAAAAGATTTTTAAATTAATTTATTTTTTAATTTACATCCAAGTTAATTAGCATATAGTGCAACAGTGATTTCAGGAGTAGATTCCTTAATGCCCCTTACCCATTTTTCCCATCCTCCCTCCCACAACTCCTCCAGTAACCCTCTGTTTGTTCTCTATATTTAAGAGTTTCTTATGTTTTGTTCCCTGTCCTGTTTTTATATTATTTTTGCTTCCCTTCACTATGTTCATCTGTTTTGTATCTTAAATTCCTGATATGAGTGAAGTCATATGATTATTTGTCTTTCTGTGACTGACTAATTTCGCTCAGCATAATACCCTCTAGTTCCATCCACATAGTTGCAAATGGCAAGATTTCCTTCTTTTTGATTGCCAAGTAATACTCCATTGTGTGTGTGTGTGTGTGTGTGTGTGTGTGTGTGTACACTACATCTTCTTTATCCATTTATTGATCAATGGATATTTGGGCTCTTTCCATACTTTGGCTATTGTCGATAGCGGTGCTATGGTGCTATAAACATTGGGGTGCATGTGCCCCTTTGAAACAGCATACGTGTATCCCTTGGATAAATACCTAGTAGTGCAATTGATGGGTCATAGGGTAGTTCTATTTTTAATTTTTTGAGGACCCTCCATACTGTTTTCCAGAGTGGCTGCGCCAGTTTGCATTCCCACCAACAGTGCAAAAGATATCCTCTTTCTCTGCATCTTTGCCAACATCTGTTGTTGACTGAGTTATTAATGTTAACCATTCTGACAGATATGAGGTATCTCATTGTGGTTTGGATTTGTATTTCCCTGATGATGAGTGATATTGAGCATCTTTTCATACGTCTGTTAGCCATCTGGATTTCATTTTTGAAAAAGTGTCTATTCATGTCTTCTGCCCATTTCTTCACTGGATTATTTGTTTTTTGGGTGTTGAGTTTAATAAGTTCTTTATAGATTTTGGATATTAACCCTTTATCTGATGTGTCATTTGCAAATATCTTCTGCCATTCGGTCAGTTGCCTTTTAGATTGGCTGATTGTTTCCTTTGCTCTGGAGAAGCTATTTATTTTGATGAGGTCCCAATAGTTCATTTTTGCTTTCGTTTCCCTTGCCTCTGGAGATATGTCAGGTAAGAAGATGCTGTGGTCAAGGTCAAAGAGGTTTTTACCTATTTTCTCCTCTAGGATTTTGATGGCTTTCTGTCTTACATTTAGGTCTTTCATCATTTTGAGTTTATCTTTGTATATGGTGTAAGAAAGTGATCCAGGTTCATTCTTCTGCATGTTGCTGTCCAGTTTTCCCAGCACCATTTGCTGAAGGGACTGTCTTTATTCCATTGGATATTCTTTCCTGCTTTGTCAAAGATTAGTTAGCCATACATTTGTGGGTCCATTTCTGGGTCCTCTATTTTGTTCCATTGATCTGTGTGTCTGTTTTGGTGCCAGTACCATACTGTCTTGGTGATTACAGCTTTGTAATGCAGCTTGAGGTCCAGAATTATGATGCCTCCAGCTTTGGTTTTCTTTTACAAGATTGCTTTGGCTAATCGGGGGCTTTTCTGGTTCGATACAAATTTTAGGATCATTTGTTCTAGCTCTGTGAAGAATGTTGGTGTTATTTTGATAGGGATTGCTAATTAAAAAATTTTTTTCGATGTTTATTTTTGAGAGGGGAGGGAGCACAAGGAGGTAAGGGACAGAGAGAGAGAGGAAGAGATAATCCCAAGCATGCTGACAGCATGGAGCCTGACATGGGGCTTGATCTCATGACGATGAGATCATGACATGAGCTGCTATCAAGAGTTGGATACTCAACCAACTGAGCTAACCAGGCACCCCTAGAATATTTTTAAGTTACAGTATTTATTATTTAATTTTTATTTGCTCTTTCAAGAGAGAGTGAAAGAAATAAAAACATTTTAGCTGTTTAATCTTAACGTTTTGCCTTGTTTCTTTAATTTTCTTAATATCTTTTTCTTAAAAAAAACCAACAAAACCATGGCTCTTATTTGTTTCTTCAAAGATGGAGCTATAGTTCTTAGGTAATTTGGATTTTCTTTTCTGAATTATTTAAACCTGTCTTCACTCTTCCTCCCCTCCACATTCAATCAGTCAGCAAGAACTCTTCTGTTTGATTAGTAGAGTGTCACATCTCTGCCTTTTTCTTTTCCTTTCCACTGTAACTATCTAAAGAGAGCTCCCCTTTAATTCTCCTAGGCATTTTCAAAATGTTTCCTAGTGCATCTGCATGAGGAACACCTCCCATAAAACAAAACAATACAAAACAAAACTGGTCAGTGAATTATTTCAGAATTTCCTATTGAATTGTCCATTGCATCACTGTGTATCCTCCTTTCCAGTGATGTATAAACATTAAAAAAATTACTAAGGATTTTCTCATTGCAATTTGGTGTATCTGTGAATAATGAATTTTTATACATACATCTATATTATATCTGTAATATATACATCTATATCTGTATGTCATCTCTGAAAAATCATTCATGAAATAATATTTATCCTTATTGCCTGGGATTAACTCTGATTTTTGTTTTCTACGTTGTTCCTCTCCAGTCTCATCTGATCTATAATTAATCTTCATTAGTAGTGGTTTCTATACTTGCAGATTTGCTTAAACCCTAAAATTTGTTTGTAAGCCCAAAATCAACACTCATAGTACTTTCAGAGTCATTTGTGGACATATGTATGCACAGCATGGTGAAAAATTTGAGTCACCAGATAGGCATATATCAGCCAAGGTTAGCCAAGGTGAAATGCATTGTCTTCTTGTTTTAACTGTCATACTGTAATAGTTTTTCATATTTTGTGCTGTTTGTCAGTGATTTTGCTGTTTACTATTTATTTACTTAGTATGTAGTTGACACACTGTTACATTAGTTTCAAGTGTATAACATAGTGATTCAGCTTCTCAATACTTTAAACTATGCTCACCACAGTGTAGCGCTACCATCTGTCACCATAACACTATTACAATATCATTGCATATATTCCCTATGCTGTGCCTTTAATTTTGCTGTTTTAAATGGCCCCCAGCATAGTTCTGAAGCACTGTCTAGTGTTCCTAAGCACAAAAAGACTGTGATATGCCTAACTGAGAAAATATCTGTTAGATAAACTTAGCTCAGGCATGAGTTATAGTTCTGATGGCCATGAGTTCAATGTTAATGAATCAGCAATATGTTTTAAATATGGTGTCTTTAGAGAGAAGCACACATAAAACAGGCTTATAAAAATGTTGTCAGAAGCTCATAATCTTGTGTTTCCCCTAGAATTAGTGATTCAGTATTTGCTAATTCCTTCTTTGCAGGGATTCTATAGAACATAACTGCCGTGAATAACAAAAATTAACTGTATTATATTCAATTTAAAAAACAGCCAGGACCCAGTGAAGTTATATCATGGGCAGACCTACAATTTGTAAAACATTGTTTCACGTGAATCATTTCTCTCAAAGTTTACTACTGGGAAACTTTTTTTTTTAAGGAGTAAATTTTAGCTATGTACTCTTCTCTGAAAGTTTTGTAACTTGCTTCTTTGTACTTTGTACTTTTTTACCTTGCCTGCCAGGAAACTTAATGCAGGTTTTATGCTCAATTACAGCAACAGTATTAAATCTTGATGTTGGAATGCATACTTTTCTGTTTTAGCCATGGTTTCCTCCTTTATTTCTACTACATTATTTTTGTTTGATTTATTCTTTTTGTGTAGAGTCTTGAAACCTCTTGGGGGAAAACATAGAAATGAATAAAAGAATTAATTAATGAGTAAATAATTGAAACAAGTAATCTTGGAACAAAGATCTAGAGATAAGGGGTTATTTTTTTAGTAAAGACTTTAAAATATGACATTATTGTCAGATGCTTTGATAGTTTGTGTTCTCCTTATTAAGTTGATTTTTTAAATGTGTTGTGTGTTAACTTAAAAATGTTCTTTGTGAAGATGTAGAGAATTTTTTGAAATGTCACTATAATTAAGTAAGGCTAACAACTTATGATAACACTGCAAGAAAATTACAAATGTGTATTAACATGCTCCCTTCCAGGATCATCTGTCTCTTCATTATTGTGTGAATAGTCACCAATATAGATGCTGTAAAAAATTCTTGCTATTCCATAGTAATAGCAAAGCCAGTGTAGTATGGATAATTAAATCATCAGTAGTGACCCATCTAGTCATAACCAATAATTTTAATACTTTTACTTAACTTACTGGAATGTTTCAGCCTTCCTTCCTATATTTTTATGTATATTAATGAAGATAATCCTAAATAATCAAGAATTGCTGTACTAAATTTCAAACTAAGTAAAAGTTTATTTTTCCTCACTTAAACAAATTTAGTGTGTTTTATGGAGTGTTTCAGTGACAAAAAAGGAATAATAAGTTCATTAATCCTAAATTCTAAGATTACATTTTGTCACAATTTGTGAAGAAAATTATAACTATTTGTGGAAGAAAAGTGATACAGGACATGCAGTGTGAGTATATTCTCCTAATATGCATTAATATCATAATTGAGGAAACCTTTATTGTTAAAAATAATTGGTATATCTTTTGGTACTATATCTTTAGTTTGTTGTATTTTAGCTTTATGTCTTTCAATAAAACTTTATAGTTTTTCTTATAAAAGAATAATTGGTAGTGTGCAATATCTGCTAAAGGATATATCTCATAAGAGATCCACAATTTAAGAAGGCCTCTAAAAACAATCTTTTTATAGTTTATCTGTAGTTTTTTTAAACAATGATATTGGATTTTTAAAATTTTAAAGTATTGAAAATGTTAGAAGTCAAGTTCTGTTTTTAAGCAGTATAGCAGTATTTCCCAAAATATAATCTTCAACATTTTCAGAAAACTTGATAAACATCAGTTGAATGAGCACCTTACTTTTTTTGTATCAGTCCATTAGTAAATAGTCAAAAGACAAAATATATATACATAGTTTACTATCAAGAGGATTGTTCATCATTTCATATCCATTCACCTCTTTTATAGTTATATTTGTATATTAAAAACTCATCTACAAATAGTAAGCATATACTATAAGATGTCTTAAGAATCAAATATGGTAAATTTTGAATTAAAAAATTGGAATAGAGGGTGCCTGGATGGCTCAGTCGGTTAAGCATTTGATTTCAGCTCAGGTCATGATCTCATGGTTCGTGAGTTTGAGTCCTGCGTTGGGCTCTGGCCTGAGAGCTCAGAGACTGGAGCCTGCTTCGGATTCTGTGTCTCCCTCTCTTTCTGCCCTCCCCTGCTTGCGCTGTCTCTCTCTGTCTCTCAAAAATAAATAAACGTTAAAAAAATTTAAAAAAAATTTTAAAAATTGGAATAAGAATTAATAAACATTACTTATTACCAGTGAGCCTCATTTTCTGTGCTAATGGAAAGTATGTTTTGGGTTAATTACTAAGAATAGTTTGTAGTTATTAGCAGCAGCTTCTAATCCATGCTTATGGTAGAAATCTTCTCTAAATGTGACTCATGTAAATAATATGAATATTTACTCATGTATGTTAATCTGACCATGAGAGCATCAAACAGTAATGATGGTTATATTCTTGTAATTGAAAGTTTTACAAAGCCCTTGTTACATTATTTTATATTAGAAAAATCTAATTTTACCATTTTTGGGAAGAGATAAAAAGCTCTTTTTAATATTTTAAGGAATATTAATCAGCAATCCACATTTGTATCACTAATATATCAGTAATACATCTGAAATACATGAGAGGCACACACAGTGTAGGGATTAATCACATGGATTCTAGAGCCAGCAGCTTGGGTTCAAGCCCTAGTTCTACAAGTCACTACCGCTGTGACCTTGGACAGGTAGCTTAACCTGTTTCTTAGTTTAACTCTTTTGCAAAATAGTGGTCACTATATGGTATCTGTCTTGCAAGGTTTGTTATGAAGAGTGAGTTAGTATTTATAAAGTAGCCAGAACAGAACTGGGCAACATAGGAGTACCTTATACGTGTTTAAGTAAATAGATAACTGAGTGAGAGTATTTATAACTCTCTAGATAAGAGATGCTTATTGGAATGTTAAAAAACATTAGGTTATTTAAAACTGAAACTCAGAGACCATGTGGAAACAGTGGGTTTTAATTTTTTAAATATCGTTATCCCTCCGCCACCTTTTTTCCTCCTTTCTAAATGAAATCACATGGGGAAGCTCAAGATAGAAAACAAATTAATGTTATTGAAATGGGACAGAGGCCCGGATCTCTGCCTGCGCTGATTTTGGTTACCTCTTTCAGAGGCCTCTGAGTTATGCTATAGACTCCTGAGTTTCTAAGAATGAAAGTTTAAAAATCTCTGATTTTGTTTATAGCCACCTTTTACAAATGAGGTAAGTGAGGCTTGGAGTGGGTAAATGGTTCACTTTCAAGTTAATATAGCTTTTTAGTCTTTAGCAAACATTAAAAACCAAGGATTTTTTGTCCATAGTACAGTCACTTAGTCCCATGGCTCTCTCAAAGCCCCAGATGGTTGAGCCCTTACTTGGCAAAATGAAAACATATTTTACTCTTTAATTGCCAGGTGATCCCAATGTCTCACTTTAGAGACATGTCTTCTGACATATTCCTACGGCTGAATGCCACTCTCTCCAAATCTGTCATCATGAACCATATGAAAGGAAAAATAATTTCTAACTTCCTTATTTGCTTGTCATTTGAGTAAGTCTTTCCATGTGCAAACTAATTAAGACCAAGTCAACACACTTTTAAAAATATATTGAGTGTGAATTTACCAGTGATAGAGGATGACACTAGCATCTAGGAAAGGGATGGACATTCAGATTATAGCTTGTATCTATTTAGCACTTCATGCTGTACAAAAATGCCTGCACAAACACACTAATAGATCTCAGAAGATTCTGGTTAAGGGAACAGAAGCTTCCAGAGATTGTGAGAGTTAATAATAGGTAGCAAATTAGAGCCAAGATTTGAATTGGGCTTAGATTCGGTTGAGCTCAATTATCATGCCCTTTTTAATGTCTTTAACAATTGATATCTGTGTCATTTTCAATTGCTCATTGCTAATTATAGAAAAATCAACTTTTATAAGTGATTGGAAATATGGTAAAATACTAGTTATATAGCACAGGTCAATATGATAGGCTTAGAGAAGAACCTACATTTTATAATACTGGTAACATGTTTTTGAATCAAAGAGACAGTTAAATTTTCTTTATTCTTGATATGCACAGATATGATTATTTTATAATAGATTTCTCTTCTTTGGGCCTCGATGATCATACAATTTAATAGATCACACAACAGTCTCATGGCCAAGACAAATATGATAGCCACTAATAGCTATTTCATGCATTTAATATTAAGTGAAATATTTAATGATATGATTAATTTTTTGATTATTAGGATTTCTGAAGTTGGAGAAAAACTAAGCAATACTAATAGGACCACTGAACCATTAAATACATCATATTTGAATAAACCTTAATCTTGGATTGTGAATAAGGTTAAGGATTGTAGCATTATATCTATAAGTTACTAGCCTTTGTATGGCCATAAAAATTTGGCTGAATACTGCTTTTTAAATAGAACAAAGTGTCATGAGAAAAAAATGTATACCATCAGCTGCTCTTCCCTTAATAGGATTCTCTGGTGTGCAAATCACTACAGTGGAGTGATGCAATGGGGCATATGGACAATGAATCAGGTAATAAATTGAGTGTAACACTAATTATATTCACTATGAACTGAAATATATACATTTGATGACCGTGATGGCACACCAATGTTCAAAGCCCAAGGTGAAAAATGCATTTCAACTTCTCTCTTTATAAAAACTCAACAGCCTGCTACAGTCTGTGTCTGGCATCAAATTCTATATATCTACCTGTGTTTTCAGTGTGGAAACCCAATTCCTAAGGGAAAGGTCATTATCATTATTAAGTTTTATAAGAAAATCAGTACATACTAGTATCTGTTTAATAACGGAGACATCATGAATGTCAGACTTAACACAAGTTGCAGAGTGCTAATAACTCTTAAAGTGTATCCTTGTCTCAAGTTGAAGTCAGTGTTGGAAATTTTATATTACCTTCTCTGCCTGAAAGCATTAAAAAGTATTTCTGTAATAGCTAGGCAAAAAAAAAAGTGACTTTTTACAACTTTGTCTAATTTTTGGTTCAATTTCAAAGCTGATAATAGTCAAGTCATTTGACATTGGCATTAGCTTAAATTAAGCAAAGGGATTATTTTTTATTGCCTTCAGGATGAAATAAAGCATGTATGTGTGTCTGTTTGCAAGTTTGGAAAGTATATGTGTTCTAGATACATTATTAGCTATATCAAAAATGCCTTTTCCACAGTTCTTTTAGTTCTGGAATTGCATGAATATAAAATATGCATTTATTCAGAAACTAAACAAAAAACTTTAGTAATTTCTGCATTACAATGACCCTAATTCAAGTCCAGTGATAGATTGAAAGAGGTTGTTTCTTTTTCTATTATATATTTAAATTAAAAATAGGAAGATGTAGTTTCTACTAATGAGTTTTGTAGGGCTGTTTTAATATGATGTCCCTTAGGAGATTTCTTCACTCGGTGTGAAGGCTCCTAAGAGGTGCTTGTGCACCTGATTAATTCATAAATGGCGCTGAGGGCTGCACATTTGCCCAATCCTAGTTAAATCATAGTAGGCGGCTATTCCTCTGTAGGATGCAGTGCAAATTGTGATGCTCTTATTATACACCTAATTACAGCCTTCTACACCAGTCTTATTCTTTTCATAAATTCTTATAAATGTGATGTCCATTTTAGAAGTTAGAGATCGAGGTTCATTAAAATGACTTCAATGCATATGATTGAGATGGAATGGTGACTTGTCATTCAATAGAAAATGCTCTGAAATTCTAAGAATATATATGTAAAATACGGAGAAATTAAAATATGATTTACAAAATTAATTTTGTGTTAAGGATAATAAGCAAACAGCTACTATGTGGATATAAGAGGAAAAAATGAAAAATGTTAGAAAGTATAGATGTAGTTTTGGGGTGAGTAACCAGTTTAAAATATTTCATGTTTTAGAGCACAATACTTAATCCTTCTGTACCCCTGTACCTTGTCTCGGGTAGTAATTCAACGTGTCTTGTATAGAGTATGGGAATTAATTGAGTCAATATATATAAAGTGCTTAGAACAGTGCCTGACAAACAGTAAGTTTCATAGAAGCTCTTACATAGAGCTTTTTTATGCTCAAGCTCTACCCAATATAACTCACTTAAGTAATAATAGGTACTGTTTTCCACTATTTTGTTTTAGCCCAAACTAGTATTTCCCCTGCTGCTTCCTTCCTATCCTTTGACATTGCATCTTTTTCATGTTACTCTAGTTCAGGGAGAGGAGTTTCCCCTTTAAAATTAGAGACAAGATAGAGTTTCATCAAACACAAATTTGGACCAGTAATACATATTTTTCCCTAGCTTTATAGCTGAAAAAAATTGGCTCAGCATATAAATAACATGTAATTCAAACTATTTGATTTCAAATATGCCTTTTATAATTTCTCCCATTATATGAAGCAACAGTATTTATTAAGATACAGTGTTTATTGCTGTGTTTAAACATTTAATTATCTTCTGAATCTCATTATTGTTTCTGGCCATAGACAAGTTTTATCTTCTTAGGTTGAGAACCATTTTGTTGAGCTGAATCCATCATTTACCTCAGTCAGCTAAGAAATCAGGTCTATTATTATACTGTTTATCTGCCTCTGTGATATAGATACTAGGTCCAGGAACTCTCTGAACATTTTTCTAAACCTGAGACTGCTCCTTCAATATGGTCCTTTCCTTTTATTCAGGATCTCAAATATGTCGAGTATATTAAATAAAGGAAAGGAATATGCATATTATTAATGTTTTAAATGAAACACAAAGAAAAATGGAGCTCAAAGAAGTTAATAGGCTTATCACAAATTTGACAACTAGTTAATGGTGTGGGTAGAACACATGGCTTGTGATTCATAGTCATTTTTCTTTACATTCTGCAATTTATCACAAAGCACAAGAGACAGAAAAAAAGAAACTATGAAAAATCAAATATATAAATGTGAAAACATATCGTGAATGTCAGTCTAACACTTTTCTCTTTTAATTCGCCAATCACATAGTTGCCCAGAATTTGAACTCTTTTGTGACCTTTCCATCTGACACAGCTCAGTTGTTTCCAATCAGTAAAACAAACAAACAAAAACCAAACAACCCCCCCCAAACAAAAACACAAACCCTTAGACGTATTATGTTGACTTACATGATCTAATGGGTATAACAAAAAATGTTTTTTTCCTAAAGATATTCTAAGTTTTAATATTACCACGTCTTTCACTTATAAAATTACCCAGTTTATAAAGCACACTTATCAACATTTTAGAATGCTTTGGTTGTGTGCCATTTTTCTATACGTTTTAGACCAAAGCATAGAGAAACTCGATCACTTAGTAAAGCTGTTCTGACCCTTGTCAAAATAAGGTAAAGAATTAAGTGGTTACGTGTGTTGGTAGGGTAAAATTTCCATTACGATTGGATCAGCAGGACGATGCTCTCATCTCTTATTGGACAAAGAAGTACATTGTATTTAGAATAAATAGCATACTTGAGATCCTGATCTCTTAACATGGGTGGTTCACTATATATATGGTGGCAGTGGTGGTCATATTGTTGAGGAGAAAGATTGAAGATGAATCCCATTACACCTTATAAAAAGTGTTCTTTCCATACTATTAACTAGTTATAATAGAATGATTTCTTGCTCTCTATTAGCTTGTTATCTAACATTAGCCAGGGAAGTAGACTAATATTTAGATTCAGCATAACTAGAATTGTAAAATGTTTAACTTATCAAGTGAATCTGAACAAATGCAATTATTAATAAAAATTACTTATTTATTTCTCACAACAGTTAAAGTGGTAGGATATACTAGAAATTAGTCAAACATCATAGGTGATCATAATTTTTATAAATATTACTTCTGAATTTTATCCCTAACAGTCATAGTGCCTTTATAAAGACCTTAGGATATGATGTCTTTGGATTTTAACTATGTCTGTGAATGAGTAGCCCGTACCACCCCAAGATGAAAACTCTAATTAGAGGCTTTTTTTTTCTTTTAGTGGGCAATGGATAGAAAGGGTGATTGAGAGTCTAATAAGTTGCCAAAGCATTTATTTTTTTTTAATGTCTCTCAAGCTATATAGGGATCATCTTTAAAGCTGGAATAAAAATATGCTTAAAAAATTTCTTTGGGATGTCATAAAACTTCTGTTGGATCTGGGATTTTTCCCCCCAAAATTAAAGCAGTTATTCTGTTAGTATTTGAATATAGAAATTAAATATAATACACCAGTAATTACCTTTGCCTGTTTCTTTTACTTCGTAACGTTTATTTTTTAGTTTTAAATTAGCCTTAGGTAGCCATACAAAATCTCTTAGGTCCACTACAGTACATGGAAGGTTATATTAAATATTCTAGGCCTCTCAAATGGTGAGGAAGGACCAAGAAGTAGTGGAGCACGAGGCAATGAACCTGAAGACGTTTCAGATTGAAGCTTAAAGATAATTCATAACCCTGGTTACTGGAGGTCATTGATGCAGTAGGATTGGGTGCCACAAATGAATGCTTCCAAGGGAATTGTACAAGTTACAGGAAGTTGGAGGATGGTGATGGACAAGTTTAGCTCCTCCCAACCTCCCTGAATTTCTGTTGCTCATAGATAGGATGAAACATGGGAAAAGGCAATATAATCTTGAAATGCCAAATTTAAGCTGAAAGTGGCTGAGTATACCTAAAAAGGACAGGATTATGTAAAAATAGAGGGTCATGAGCTAACTTAAGTTTATAGAGAAATACAGAATAACATAATTTTGCACACCTGAGGCTGTGATTATAAAATCATACCTTTTCTCTGATATACAAATTTAAAGAAATTCTAAAATAATTCTTTAATTCTCAAAGTGTCTTGGCTTAAGTTTTGGGTTTAGTGTGGAAGAAGAATATTATCCTGTCTGAACCCGTTATTTGTTTCAGAAAATTAAAACAAGTAAATTGTTTCTTATTTATTTTCCAGCTCCAGGTTTTTAATATAAACAATGCTTATTATGAATAAATCAAGAGACAAAGATTCAGATAAAGCATTGCGATCTGAAATCACAAATGATTTACAGCAAGAGCCTATGAACCTTGAATTTAGCAGAATGTATGACAGTAATGAGTTGGGAATAAGTGTTATGATTTTCCTTATTATTATTACCTCCTACCCTTAACCAGTTTAGGAGGGAAGCACAGAATTCAAGGGAGCCTCCTTTGTCTCATCCATATCCCCCTTCATGATCATGTTGTAGAAAGTGTTGGAAGCAGCTTTGGGAGCATAACTTAAACTTGCCAAATGATCTCTTCTTCTGGAGGGTCTCATTGCTTTGTTGACTGCTGATCTGAAAGCCACAGCATAATCCCTTTGCAGTAGTGGTGAGGGACAGAAGGGGCAGTTCATGGACACACACATTATAAAAGTCCTAAGTTGCCCGCACTTATCCCTTGATAAAGCCAACTCTTTGCTTCTGTTTACAATCATGGTGAAAACTGTTAATATAAAACAAAAGAGGTTTATAGTAATATTTCCATTCCTTCCTAAAACAACTAAGTTTCTGTTCATTTCTGTTGGTATTTATACCAGTATATCTGTGACAATTTAACACCCTAAATATGATCTAATAGTTCTATTCAATTTTAGACTGAATACTACCATAAAGATCTACTATATTAAAAATATTTGCATATGGCATTCTCCTATTCTGAAAATTTATGAATTTTAATAAAGTTACTTAGATTTTATAGCCCATAGTTATAATCATTCATAATCCAGGTATATTATTTAAAGGGGACTGAAATTACATGAAAACACTTAAAAGAAGAATTATGTCTTTCACTTTTTCATTACTTTTTATATGTTGATTATTAATTTCACCATAATAAATAAAATACTTAATTATTTAATATAAAAACTATACTTTGAAAATATGTTTGTAAATTAGCATGTGTATAGATATGTCCTCATGATAACCTACTGTTTGTCAAAAACAAACCTACCAACCTGTGAAATAATATATACTTTGATCTCACATTATAACTATTAAATATTGTTTTTCTAAGGCAAAACAACAATAAAAGAACACTACATAATTCTAATAAATGGTGATAATAACAATGCTCCAAGTTACATCAAGTTCTGTGTCCAAGGGGCGCCTGGGTGGCTCAGTCGGTTAAGCATCTGACTTCGGCTCAGGTCATGATCTTGCAGGTCGTGGGTTCGAGCCCTGCGTCATGCTCTGTACTGACAGCTCAGAGCCTGGATCCTGCTGAGATTCTGTTTCTCCCTCTGTCTCTACCCCTCCCCTCTCTCTCTGTGTCTCTGTCTCTCAAAATAAAATAATAAAGACATAAAAAAATTAAAAAAATGTTCTGTGTCCAAGAAAAGAACAGTTTTATACATTAAAATATATAAAATGGAAAATAAAGTTTTAGATATTTATTTTATTTTTTATTTTTTAAAATCTTTTATTTATTTTTGAGAGAGACAGAGAGACAGTGTGATCAGGGGAGGGTCAGAGAGACAGGGAGACACAGAATCAGAAGACAGGCTCCAGGCTCTGAGCTAACTGTCAGCACAGAGCCTGATGCGGGGCTTGAACCCATGAACTGTGAGATCATGACCTGAGCTGAAGTCAGACACTTAACCGACTGAGCCACCCAGGCACCCCTATATATTTATTTTAGAGCATTTTGTAAATTGGATAATTCTAGCAATTTCTCACTGTCCTCCTATTAAAAAAATTTTTTTTACATTTATTTATTTGTGAGAGACAGAGACAGAGCACAAGCGAGAGAGGGGCAGAGAGAGAAGGAGACAGAATCGGAAGCAGGCTTCTGGCTCGGAGCTGTCAACACAGAGCCCGAAGCGGGGCTCTAGCTCACAAACTGTGAGATCATGACCTGAGCCAAAGTCAGTCGCTCAACTGACTGAGCCACCCACACGCCCCTGTCTTCCTTCTATTTACCAATAATTTACCAACTGAAAATTTGTAAATTTTATTTGTTTTCTCAATTCAATTCAAGATAGCTTTGCTGGGTATATCTAAGTCAACAAGAGGCATTAGCTGTCCTGAAGACTTTCACAATTAGCAAGGAAGATTGTTAATTTATTTATACTTGCTCCAAATTGTACCCCAAATAATTTAAGGCTGTCCTGAAAAAATACATTATAACAGAAAACATGAATAAAAAACAGGTGAGAAAGAATAAGGAAGGGGAGAATAAACAAGAGTAGGGAAGTAACATGTAATTAGAAATAAAATTTATGCCTTATATTCAGTGAAATTGTGTTCAATGAAATCTTAAATATTTTAGGTTGGATATCTGTAAACAGATAAAATACAATATGTGATTAAGTATAACAATAATAACAACTGCAAAGTAGAGCTGTAAGAGAAAAGTTGGATTACATAAGTAGCCATATTTTTGAGGTTTTAACTAAATCAGAGATTTTGGGGAAGAAGTGGTACACTTATGAAGGAACAAGAGGAAGAGTAGACGCATGGAGAATGGGGTGGAATAATCCATGTAAAGTTGTGTGGGTTTGAAATAACATGGTAGAGAATAGAGTAGTGTATTTGGGAAATCAAATGCTGCATTATAAAGTAGAAGGAAATACAGGTAGCGTCATCAGTGAGCATGAAACTGACCACATCTACAGTGTGTAACCATTTGTGTTAGAAAAATTTGGATAGAGAAGAACCTCAGTGACCCACTTTTGAGATGATGGTTCAGTTGAATGATTGTGAAAATAAGGTGTGAATTAGTTAGTTATTCTCAAGTTTTTGTTAGAAAAAAAGTCATATAAAGAGAATAGTATAGTGAACCCTCAGGTATTCACCCCCTAGATTATTAATGACACTGCTTCATCTGTATACTCACCAACCACTCCTTGCCCCACCCCAGCATTCCCACTTGGATATTTTGAAGCAAACCCTGGACATTATGTATTTCATCAGGAAATAGTTCACTTTGTATCTCTAACATAGGATTTATCAGAAACGTAACTGGAGCACACTAAAAACATTAATAGTCACTATTAAAATTTTCCCAATTTTTCTTCTAAGAACTCTTAAGGACACTTTTTTGGCCTGGTTGTGTCTGTATATTTTATATAAAGGTGCATTTTGGTGGGGGTGGGGCGCTAAACTAATTGAATACTGTTAATATATGTTTCAAATGATAGTCTTATAATGAGTTTTAGACTATTTAAATTCTAGGACACAGGATTCAGTTGTCAACATCTAGGATGAGATAAACTACTAGAATCAGTATCATCTGTAGTTTTATAAATGGAGAAAAGGTGACAGAACATAGCACAGTTCAGTTTTCAAAGATGCATAGTGAAAGTTCATTTCATAAATGATTTTAATACTTTTTGGAGAGCCAGAAACTGCTTCAATATCTCCTATATCTATTTAAGAAAATAGTTTGGGTAGCCATTGGAAATGGATGAAATAGTTACTAAAATCAGTAAATGCAAAGAAAGCAAAGGAAAACATAAACCAGACAAAAATACATTTCCAGGACCAAATTTTTAGGTATTCTGTATTTTGTCATTTGTTGAACTACAAATAGGCATACACAGAGCTGCAGTTCAACATGCTTTTTTTGCTAACATAAATAAAATTTAGGGCACTGCTCTGCAAATCAACCAGACAGGACCATGAGTTACAAATGATACACACACACACACAAGAAGTGTCAGAGAGTAATTGGAAAGTTATAGTTGGGCATGAGCAAATGTTGGAAACAAATTACAGAGGGGTAAAAAGACTTAAGCTAGAAAAAACAGACTAGTTCTTTACAGGTAATGTACAATTCTACTTGATAAAATTGAATTTAGTATAGATACTTCAGAAAACTTATTTACTATTTATAATATTTATATCAGAGGTAATAGTCTTCTTTGAGCTTCAGTAAGTCTGCAAGTGGTCCCCTAACTTGCAACTGAAAGTGTTTATTAAGTAGTAACAGATGGAAAAATGGAACCAAACTGTACATAGGAGGAAATCAGAATCAACATATTATATTTGAAAAGGGACAGTTTTCAACTAAAATTATTAGAACTACTAATCCACCAATTATCTTTGCCTATAGTAGAGGTAAAAATGATTTTTAAATATTTATTTTAAAGGGAGATTTTTCAGCTTTAAACTGGCAAAAAAGTTATTTAGTAATCAAAAAAGACAAATATTGCTTTTGAAATCATTCTTCCAAACATGTATATGTATGTACATGAAGTTCTTTATCAAAGGTAAAATAAAAAGAGAGCTTATCAGTGATTCAAAGTGTGCAAGTCCTTGGTGACAATAACCTCCTTCATATTACTCTACAATGGCTGACAGCGCCATGCACAAAAGTAAACAATTGTTCCCAACTTCAGAAGCCTGCAGAGGTCAGTATAGCAACAGCAACAAGACATCACATAGATAAGTTGATCAATACTGAGGGTGGTTCATTAGATCACATACTTATTTACACATACCAGCATCTTGAACATTAAAATGAATTTGTAATGATTAGGGTAGAACACCCTTTGAGTAATTTTTCTTTATAACTGAAGAAAATCAACATTTGGAAAATCATTCTCAAAAATTGGGGGATGCAGTGAGAAATGAAATTTAAAATGAAAATTTTGACCACTTTATATAAAAATAAATGTCTTTTATGTATGCTGAAAGATTTGAAAATGTTCTTTTCCTTTGAAATGAGGATTATATTCTTCATACTTGATTTACCAGCCTATAGCACCGATCAGTAATGCCCACTATTAACCTAGGCAAAGCTATGATTTTTTGGCATCAATACAGTAGTGAAGTTTTCTTATTTCTGGTAATATTTCATACAATTCAAAGTAAAATTGCTCCCAAATACAACAGTAGTTCTCAGGTACAATTTATACTTTTATGTATGTACATTGAAGATAAATATTTTAAACTCCAACATGTATATGTGCACAAATATGTGTGTGTGTTCCTTTTCTTACAAAAATACTTTTACAATTTGTTTTTTGTAAAAGTGAAGAATTGACAGGTTTTAGAAACTGTATTCTGATACCCAGAAGCTGTCTTCTCCATGGTGACCTGTCAGTGACCTTTGTCATGACATTGAAGGACTACCCTCTCCAGGGGTGAGAAGTATTTCAACTTCAATAGTTCCTTTGCTCCAGACATGTATAAAACAGAGACTATAAACATATACTGTAGGCTTATTTTGGCTCCAGTTAAGCTGACACCATCAAACTCATTTAGTTTAGAACTTGCAGACATGGTTTCAGTATCAGCTTTCTGCTGCAATCCAGAAGATTAAAGAAAAACCAGCTAAAACCAACATTGGGCTTTTGCTGGGACAGCAGTTATCTATTGAAAAGTAAGTTCCTCATACTTTTATAATACTTAATGCTGTAAGTGCCACTATTTGTCTCATTGGTGTTTCCAAATGCCACTATGGATGGGCAAGGTTCAAAGCTTTTTTCAAAAGATCAGAAGATAGAAAGCAAGACAGATTAAAAAGGCATATTTTAAAAAAGAATATTTATTTACTTTTCTAAATTTAAGACTTGCTTTTTTCTAAATGTGCTTTGGTAAGCACATGTGCGAAAAAAGCAAGGTATAGTGCAAGCATTGAATTATTACGTCCACAAATAATTATTTTTCTACTTTTATATTATAATTTTTTAATCTAAAATTTTAGAAACTATTCTGAGAACAGCATCTCAGTGTTTCTATAATATGACCATTTCCCAAACCATGGCAGTATAATGGACTTCTAAAAGCCCACAAATTAAGCGTAGATAAATAACCCAACAGTGGACATAAAATAAAATTAATAGTGCTGATTAATATCTAGTACATTCTGTACCCTACCAAAAAGTAACTATTGAATTTATATAAACTGGTTACTTATTAGGCCACAAGCAAACCCACTAGACTCAAAATGTGTATTTAGGCTGTCATCTTAACACATGCAGTAAATTCAGAAATTAATAATTAAGTACAAATTTAAAATGTTACCTGCAATTAAAAAAATTCTCACCTGAATAATGCTAAGATCAAAAAGAATGTCACTCCTGAAAATGATTGCTAAAATGACAATAATGGGAGCATCACCAAACAAAGTATGTGGTGTGCATCCAAAAGTATAGTCAGATAAAAGTTCAGAGATGTTGTAAATGCTTAAATTTAAAAATAAGAATAAATAACTATTAACTTCCAAACAGTTGGACAAATGAAAATAACCAGAGTTGAAGAAGGCAGAAAAATAGAAATTAAAAAATAATTTAAAAAAGCACAATTAACAAATCACTCCATGTCATGTTCTTTGAAGAAAACCAAAACATGCAAATCTGTAATACCGCTAATCTGATATAATCTGGCAGGCCTCCTACAGATGCGACATTCTCCCCTGGGAACCTATGAATATGTTATATTAAAAATGACTTTGGGGGTTCCTGGGTGGCTCAGTCGGTTAAGCGTCCGACTTTGGTTCAGATCATGATCTCGTGATTCACAAGTTTAAGCCCTGCGTTGGGCTCTGTGCTGATAGGTCAGAACCTGAAGCCTCCTTCAAACTCTGTGTTTCCCCCACTCTCTGCCCCTCCCATGCTCATACTCTGTGTCTCTCTGTCTCTAAATAATAAATAAAAATGTTAAAATTTTTAAAAAAAAATGGCTTTGGAGATGTGGTTAAATTAAAGATCTTTAAAAGGAAAGATTATTCTGAATTATCCAGGCAGTCCCAATGTAATCACAAGATTCCTAATAAAAGGGAGTCAGAGAGATGTAAGGACTGAAACAGAGATTAGAGAGGAGAAAAGATGTTAACGTTGTTGGCTTTGAAGATGGAGGAAGGGAACATGAGCCAAGGAATAAGAACAGCATCTTGAAGTGGGAAGCAAGGAAGCAAGGAAGTAGATTTCCCCTAGACCCTAGGAAAAGAGCACAGCCCTGTGGACACATTTTAGACTTATGATATAAATATATCTTATATATGTGCATATATATAATACATAGAATAAGTTTTATATATAATAAAATTATAGAATATTTAATTTATAGAAGTCATGCTTATATATTATAAAATTGTTATATAATAAAGTTGTGTTGCTTTATGGCACTAAGCTTGTGGTAATTTGTTAACATTGGCAATAGGAAACTAACACACTAATAAAAAGAATAAAATTGATAATGAGAATTAAAAAATAAGGCTGAACATAAAACAGTATGCATGGCTGAAATTAAAATTAGTGAATTACTAAATACAATTTAATCCTCATTACTTTGAAAACCTAAAAGAGTGCAAGGATCTCCTGAAATGATTGCAAAATCTTGCCAGTAAAGTATGTGAAAATATATGGTAAAATGTACTTTTAAATGTAGATACAAACATCACAAAACAATTACAAAGAAAACCCAAAAGAATGTTAAAAATAAACCATCATGATATGTATTAACACTTTCAAGCGTCAAAACAATTCCCAAAGGCAAGTGACCTTATTATCCCCATTTTATAGATGGAGAAACTGAGGTTAATAAGTTCTAAATTCTGTATTTAGAAGTTTCAGAGCCAGTATGGGAACATAGCAAGCCTGGTTTCAATATTTATGTTATAACAGTTTTTTTCTGGGAATGCAAAGGTGGCTCAAAAGAGAGAAATAAATTTTAGTAAATCATTGAATCACAATTTAGAAAAAGAAATGTCATCATTTTGTTTGATTTCAAAAAATTTAGATGAAATTCAACATCTCTCTTTTTAAAAAAAGTACCCAAAACAAAACAAAACTATGATCAAATTTACTTCAACAATAACCAGCATTTTAGTTGATTTTGAAACATTGAACACACTTTTTAAAATTAGGAACCAAAGTAATCACTATTGTTCAGGATGGTCCTGGAAGTTCTAGAGAATGCAGTAAAAGAAGAAAAAAAATGAGATGTTAGTATTGGAAAGGAAGAGATAAAATTATCATAACTAGAAATCACAATTATTTAGACAACTCGAATTAATTATTAAAGAATGTTAGACCTAATAAGCAAGATCAGTGATGTGATTAGTTACAAAAATCAATGTTTCCAATATATCACTGTAAAAACAGTCAATACAAGAGCAAACATTTTCATTCACAAAGCAATGAAAATATGTAATACCTATAAATGACTTAAACATGACTTGTCTGAGATATGTCTATGAAGATTTGGAAAGAAAAATAAAAAAAAAAAGGACTTAACAATAATTGTTTTCCTGAATTAGAAACATAGTAAACTAAGATACTAATTATTCACTTAAATGATTTATAAATCCAATTAAAAGTTTTAAATAACCCTATATAGCTTTTCTTAAATGCTTTACTCTGGGGTAGGCATTGTGTTAAGTTATATATATATATATATATATATATATATACACACACACACACATATATACACATATATATGTATATATATGTATATACACACATATATGCATGGTTTTTAAAGACAGTATCTTACTGATTAAGATATTCTATTATTATTATTATTATTATTATTATTTGCAGGTGAAGAAACTGAGGTTTTGAGAAGTTAAGTAGATGACACAATTAAACATGGTCTCAGGCTGTAGAATTACAGACCCTCCCAACTTGAACACTGTATAATATGACTTGATATATCTATCAAAAGTTTTGGGAAACTTTATCAAATAACTCTAAAGTTCACATGTAAGATTAAGTCTATGATAATAGCCAAGATAATTCCTTAAAAATATAGCTTATTTAATGTACTTAGATTTTAAATGTTAAATACATGGTAAAATTATAGTAATAGGGAAATACCACCACATGAAGAGATAACATCATCAAACCTAAGTGTCAATAAAAAAAAAAAACTAGTGTACTTGATAAAAATCGTGTCTTAAATCAGTGCAAATTGATGAAATATTTTCTAAATTGTGCAGGGACAGTTACTGTTTAACCATAATTACATTCCCAATAACATGTCATACTTCAAAATATAATCCAGATTGATTAACAAATACAACCTGAATCTGAAAAAGAGCAAGAAAAAAATTAAGTAAATATTTGTGATTTAACAAATAGCAAAGTATTTATAAAAATGAAATAAATCATAAAAGGGAAATTAATGGATTTTAGTATGTAGAATCTTGAAGTTTTGTGTATAACTTTTGTATATAACTTGTATATAAACTTGTATATGTACAAGTTTTGTATATAACTTGTATATAAATAAAAAATTAAGCCTTAAATTGGGAAAGTATTTTCAATTTATTTGAAAACTGATTGATGTTATTAAATAATTATTATACATTAAGTGTAATAAATAGTATTAAAAAATCAGATCACTAAACATATAGTTGAAATAAATGCAGATGTCTAACAAACACTTAGAAGATTATGCAGCCTCACTTTTAATCAGTGAACACTAAATTGATATTACAGCACCCCCTCCACCCTCAGAAGTTTACTGAATGCCTAATTTCTGATTATAAATGAAGTCTGTTAATTTACTCTTTTAAGTAACAACTTTATTGAGACAGGATTTACATATCATAAAATCTCTCCTTTATACAATTCAGTTTTTAGCATAGTCATAAGTTATGCAACCATAACCACTATCTAACTGTAGAAAATTTTTATCACCCCAAAGAGAAAAAATTATATCATTAGCATTATTCTCCATCCACCCCTCCCCACGGAACCAGTGATGTATTTTTGTCTCTTCATATTTACCTATCCTGGACATTTCATTTAAATGGAATCATCCATTTATAGTCTTTGTGATTGGCTTCTTTCATTTAGCATAATTTTTTCAAGGTTCACCTATGTTGTAGCATGGATCTGAGCTTAAGTCCTATTTATGGCCAAATAATACTCCATTTTATTGATTTCCACATTTTATCTGTTAATTGGTTGATGGATATTTGTTGTTTCCCCTTTATACACTATTATTAATAATGCTACTGTGCACATTCATGTACTAGTTTTTGTATGGACATTTGTTTTCAGTTTTCTTGGATATGTATCTAGGACTGAAATTGCTGAGTTATACAGTAGTTATATGCTTAATATTTTGAGGAACTGGTGAAGTGTTTTTTAAAGAGGTTGTATCTTTGACAGTCCTACTAGCAATGTAGGAGAGTATCAATGTCTTCACATTTTTGACAAAATTTATTAAAGTCTCTCTTTTTAATTTTAGTTATTCCAGTAGGTTTAAAAATTTCACTATGGTTTTGATTTTCATTTTCCTAATGACTAAGGATATGGAGTATGTTTTCATGTACTTATTTACCATTTGTGTATCTTCTTTAGAGAAATGTCTATTTAAATCTGGTGCCCATTTTGAAATTGGGTTATTTGTCTTGTTATGACCTGTAAGTGTTCTTTCGTGTTCTGGATACAAGTCCTTTATTAGATATGCAGTCTGCAAATATGTTCTTCCGTTCTGTGGGTTTTTGTTTTCTTGATGGTGTCTTATGATATACAAAAGGTTTAATTTTCAAGAAAGCTACTATTTTTGCCACTTATGCTTTTGGTGTATATCTGAGGAGATGTTGCCAAACCCATGGTCATAAAGATTTACTCCTAAGTTTTCTTCTAAGAATTTTAGAGTTTTAGTGCTGGTTTTCAAGAGTGCTGTGGACCTGGGGAGAGGAGGAAGGGAATAGGGAAAACTAAAATGACACAGAGCTTACTCTTCTGAGATTCAACATATTTCTTAATAAATTCTCCTTGGGTTACTAAATTTCTACAGTTCTGAAAAAGTTGACTTTGATTATTTTTGCCAGTGTTCTCGTTGCTTTTTTGGAAGAACGGATTTTCAGAAGGCCTTTTCCCACCATTCCCAATGTGCTTCTCTTAATGTACTATTAACATCATTTATTTATTCTAAATTTAAATTGATTTAAACTCAAACTGTGATATTTAAAATATGCTAGAAATTGTATAATTTATAGCTGCCTAAGCTTATGAAAATAATGAAAAGTTTCAGATGAAAACTTTTCCAAAGTGGTACATGAAGTTTTACAATTCGTGTCCAGGTAAATCCCCAAAATATCTGAAGAATATATTAATAGGAAATGAATTAGAAGGACCCATTTGAAAAGGAATGAAAAGACCTTATCCAGTTATTATCTGGATTGGGACAGCAAAACACAGTTGTTATAACTTCTATGTTTAGGAGTATGACAATGTTGATATGATAAAGGATTGAAAAAAATGTGAAGAAAGCAAAGAATAGGGAAGGAGGAACCTTATATATTTGGAGATGGGAGCATGTGGAAAGGAGCAAGTGGGAAACTTCCTTATGGCATATGGTCAAATATCTTTTAAGAAAAGGAATTTCAAAAAGTCAAATTTAAATTTCTTACATATGAATAAAACTCTCCATTAATCTCTCCATTAAGTTATTACCAAAAAATTACATATGCAAAATAAGCAAAAATAAAAATGGAAAAGTAATAGTACATACAAACTTCTGGTATTTTCCAGAGGTTATTTTCAACCTTGAATCCCTGGGATGGCACTATCTTCCAGTCTTACCATATAACTGGATCACCAGATCAGATTGAAAGCTTGCACTGTCTCTTTTCAGAGAAAATGATATTTCTACAATGTATTTTGGAACCCCATCACTAGACCCCTCTGATTCATTGAGGATCCAAAGAATGCCAACTTGAAACCTAAGAACAATTATGATGAATTTGAGAAACTTCAGTATTAATTTAGCATTGAGTCCCATGATCTGGATGCTTCTTACTCAAAATATTTTGGCAGAGACTATATGTAGTATGATCCTTGTGGTTGGAAACTTCTCCTCAACAAGCAACACACACACATGAAAGAAACGCTTTGGTGGATTTTTTGAGAGGGATTCTGTTTCATTTCCATCTATGACTATGTGCCCAGAATCATATCAACAAAGACTTCACAACTAGCTCATGTTCCAAGATTTAAATCAGTTGCCTTCATTCTCTTTCGTGAATCCCAGAAGGTAGACTGAATCCAGGAAGCACTGTGCCTTTGTTGCTGAAGCATGGTTTCAGTGTGTCCAGCAGAATGGTCCCAGAACACCAACAGAGCCACAGAATTGGAAAACACTTTGGTAATAGTAACTGAGAACCCTTAATGATGCCTCTCTAAAGTCCTTAGTCATGGGAAATCCAATGTCAAAAAAATAATGGGTAATGCATCTATACCTATATTTGGTGGGATAATATTTTTCTCCCTTCTCTTTAGATATAAAACCCCCCTTTTTTAACACGTATCCTTTTCTGTAGCTAGGAATTTCTTAATTTGGGGGTGCTGGGTGGCTCAGTTGATTAAGCGTCCAACTCTTGATTTTAGCTCAGGTCATGATCTCACAGTTTGTGAGTTTGAGCCCTTCATTGGGCTCTGTGCTGACTGCATGGAGCCAGCTTGGGATTCTCTCTCTCCCTCTATCTCTCCCTCTCTCTCTGCCCCTCCCCCACTTGTGTGCCCTATCTCTCAAAATACATAAATAAACTTTAAAAAATGAATATAGAAATTTCTTAACTTAAAAAATATTAAAAAACTAAAACTTTTTCTTTAAAATTTTTAGAAATTTCTTAATTTTTTAATTATAATGTGAGTTAGGTTAAATTTGACTTCCCAGTAAGTGATTTACAGCATGCAAATACTTAGTTATACCTTCGAGTGAAATTAAATTGGCTAGTCACACATTAATACCTTTAAACTCTTGTTTTAGAGCTGGTGGTAAATAGCTTCAGATATAATCATTTTATTCATTGTTCCCTTGGAGGCTCTGATATACTACTGTGTCCCTCCACACAATCTGCACTAGAACAGAAACTCACTTGCTCATGTATGTTAATATTTTACTCGTCTTGTTCCTACTCTAAATGCCCTTCCCCTAAATTTTAAATCTCATCCTTAAAGCTGGGTACTAGTGCTTATTCTTCCATAAACTCTTTCCTCCTTGTCCTTGTACATTTCTCAAAATGTTGCTTATACCTCTTTTTGAATTAATTTTCTTTAACATAGTATTTGTTCTTAAGTCAGTTGAAGGCAATCTCTCCCCTACTAAAGCAAAGTTATTTGAAAGCAGAAATTGTGCCTCATTGTACATTTCTTAGCAATTAACTCCTAGATATTTGGTGATATGCAAAGTGAAAAGAGTGCCAAATCTAGCCTTCCATGGAAAACTAGTAGAGAAAAAATTCCAGTTACTTTGCATTTTTATATTTTTTATCTGGGTTTTATGGAGAAAAAACCTAAGAAATTGAAAGAGGGGAGAACACTAGACCAAGGGCTATGTAGTACTGAACTTTTATTTAAGTTCAGAGGCTCTAACTATGTGTAAATTTGCTACAGTCTTTGAGTAGCAAAGACTTTAACAATGTGCACATAGGCTTTGACTAATTGGACTATGCTGACAAGTCACTTTAATTGAAAGCATTAGTATATTGTTTTGAGTTAACTCTTATTTGGTGTCTAAAAAGCCAATAACACAGGGAATTGACTGAACTTTTCAACTTTTCACTGTTTATTTGGACACTGTATAGACATAGCCAAAAAGAAATCTCTCCAAAAACACCTCAAAGAATTTTTTCTTCAACTGCATAAGATCATGAGAAAATAAAATTGCTCTGTTCTCAAATGACACTTTAAAGTTATAGGAGTATAGTGCGGGGAAATCAGTTCAGCCATGGATTATCAAAACAACAGAAATATAAACCAGGTATCAATTTATAATATTTGCTGAAATAAATTGACTCTGATTCAGACTGTCAGCTCGGTTCTTTGACACTGAAAATAAAATACCAAATGTACTAATGTAGAAAACTTGAGCAATGGAAAGCATGGCCCTCTATTTTATAATGTTATTTTAACTATGAATCAAACTGATTGATAAATGAAGTTCAAATTGGTTCTTTTTGCATGAATTCAATCATGAGTCAAAAGTGGTTTCAAAGTTTTCACACACCTTTTCTACTAACACATACATTCTATCCTTTGAAGAAACCATTTCACAGTCATTCCTAATTTCACTAGCAAGTACTGTAGCACTGGATTTCCCTTACTCTATGTTCCTTTTTAAGAGAGTGGTTCCTCTGATGTGATCTGGATCTTGGGTGAGATGAATACATCTCTGTTGTTTTCCCAAGAAAGGTCTCATTTGCATGGCTAGTTTAGTACTAAAATTAAAAACATATAGCAAATGGACTAGAGGTGGTTCAGGTGCAATAAGTTAAAAAAAAAAAAGTAGGTTTTAAAAGTGTATGTAAGGTAGAGCAGTGCGCCAGGATAGGGTTATGCACCTCAGTGACTGGCATCCAAAAGGACTCATTTCCTGGAATGCTTCTGTTCTGTTGGCCTAAGCTGTGTTGAGACACTTCCAGCTGAACTGTTCTGCCTAGGGTGGTGACCTGCAATCCCCAAGGTTCTAAGTTGTCCTATGAATAGGAATTCGTTTCCTATTTCTTGTATCCCCCATCTCCCCACCCATATATCAGGGATTGGTTTGAAAGAATGAAGCAGAGACCTTACAAATGCCTGAAGACCAGAAATTCTGTCAAGGGGAAGTAGAAATGGAAAAGAGAAGAAAGAGACTAAATCCCCAAATCCCTGCACATGTAAAAGCTTTCTTATTTTTTCCCCCACTTCTAAAGAAGATGAGTCAAATAAGAGCCCATTCAAAACCACATGAGTAAAAATGAAGTTGTGTGTTTTTCACATACTTCAGAACAGGCTAAGGGATGAAAATGAGGACGAGTTCCCTATAGTCAAACATGCCCAGAAGTAGCAAACTTTGACTTAGCCATGAGCCAAATAAGCTGCTCCTGAATAATAGGGTCTTGGTTTAATTCTGTAGAGATGTCTTTTTCATGTATGAGAGGTGGACTTTTGATTTCATCTCTGGGACAAAGTTTGAAGTTAGTTTGTGACTCTGGCATAGAAAATGAAGGAAACCCTTGTAATGGACGGCTCATGTAGGCTTATTATAAGTATGTGTTTAATTCCCTCATGTGAATTGTATTTTGAATCATTACCACTCGAGTCACCAGGTTTCATCTACTTAAGCTCAAGATACTATGTGGAAAAGCATTCTAAAGTCAACTTGCCAAAATATCACTTGAATGCTTGAGTACTTAAATACAAATATTAAACCTGAAATTAGAGCTTTCTTGTCCTTTTCTTTTGATTCTATCACATTAAAGTAATAGATATTGTAACAGACCTACATTATATATCAAAAGAATAATGTTTTTAGATTCATAGCAGAGTAAAACAGCTCAAATTTAGCTCTTATATGCCTTTTTTTGCAGTGGAAAGAAAGATCCATGAGACAAAGGGATAAGATCACCTCTTATGATGTAAAGTGGATCAGAAGCAGAAAAATGATGCTCAGTGAACACTGAAAACATGATTCCAGGATGCTGAGTTCAATTCATTATTTTCTTTTTCTCTGGACATACCATATTGGACTGATAAACTTAATGAATTTTTTCATGTCTTCCCTCAAAATGGATAATTCCCCATAGATAATTCCATCCCAAATGCTTTGTTACAAATGGATTCTTAGCATTTAAACTTTCCACTGTCCCCTGAACTGTTCTCAGTATTATATTTGTCAGATGATCAATCTGGGTGTGTCCTGGAGGAAACCAGGGAAATACAGAATTTACATTTATCTACTTGGTGTTTTACAATAAGGTTCTGAAATGGAAATAACAATATATCAGGTCAGTTCCAGAATGAAAAATTTAAAAATACCAAATTCCAGCATGCACATTCATAGTGTAAACCTGAGTGATCAGACCAGGACTACATTCTTTTCTAGCCCAAATGAGTTCCAATAATGAAACAAGATTAAGCTATAGAAAAAAGAGGCTTTGTTACAGAAGGAGAATGGAAGTTTATCATTCTGTAGAATCTTATCTCTAATAATATTTCTCTACATTTGGCTATGTAGGCATATGAATTTGACAACTTGTAAAAAAGAGTACAAGTTGGCTAATTTGGGTCAAAAGCAAATGTAGCAGTAATATTAATAAGAGAATTTGATTGGTGTGCCTGGTGGCTCAGTTGGTTAAGCATCTGACTCTTGATTTTGACTCAGGTCATGATGTCACAGTTCATGAGATCAAGCCCTGCGTCAGGCTCTGAGCTGACAGTGAGGAGCCTGCTTGGGATTCTCTCTCTCCCTCTCTATCTGCCCCTCCCCTGCTCACTTGTATGGGCTCTCGCTCTCTCTCTCTCTCTCTCTCTCTCTCTCAAAACAAACATGAAAAAAATTTTTCAATAAGAGAATATTATTTATTATGCAAATTGTATTTTGCAAAATGCACAATTAACTGCTAAGGTCATTAGCAGAACTCATAAATTCTAACCCAAAATGTACATGGGAGGGTCTTTTGTGGGATTGTGCAGTGCTCTTAATTTAGTAGCCAGACCTCAGCAATGGAAATAATAATGCTTACTCTGCTACAGGAATATAGTAAAGCCAGCTACAGAGGCAGTCATCATGTTTTTTGAAAGGCAAAAATAACATATCAGTACTAATTTTGTCTTTTTGGTGGAAGGGATTTTGCTTCTGATTAAAAAAAAAGTAGCTTTCATCTTTCAGAAGAATTCCCTAAATAATAATTTGTTGCAAAAACAAATATATATATATAT
>CM053559.1:67898340-67943408 GCA_028646485.1 Cryptoprocta ferox | reverse complement strand
TATAGTATTCTCTCCTTTTAATATTCTAATCGTGAGGTGTGAAGTGAAATGGTTGCACAGTGTAATGGTGGTAAAGAAGTGGAGTGTCAATGAGACGGGGAAGGTGACAGACTCGGAATAGGTCCCTGAGGTGCTCTCCAAGTGCACTGGATAAAGATTCCCCTGGGAAAATTTTCTCATTAGTTCTCAGACACAGTTCAGTAATTCAATAGCACCAGGTTACCATTAGTCACAAGACCAAAATATGTTACTTTCCATGCTTTAGTTCCTTTATTTGTGTATGTCATTTTCAGACCAAAAATTATGAGCCCTACTCTCATGCAGAGCCACTCAGTAAATTGTTTACATACTGAAGTGTGATACATGACAAGCAAATTCTGTAGAGTTTTTTTTATTATTGACGTATGATGCAAATTCAAAGGGCAATAGATATTTTAAATAATTCTAATGATACTTCCCTAAATAACTCTCAGTTTCTTTATACCAGAATTACTAAACATGCACACATGTGCACACACTTACATGCACTTTCATTTTCATAATAAAAGCAGGAAAGTTTCAGAAATAATTGTTAAAGAAAAGATCACATTTTTAAAATAGCTTTCTCACCCATATTTATCCTACTTATAAACTTTTCTCACTACTTTAAGGGAGTCTATTTTTAAAACCAGTGTACCTTCTGGTGACTATTGTTTCAGAAATTTACAGTGTTCTTTCTAAAATCAAGAAATATTGAATGATGTACTATACACGTGAATATAAAATATTAGTATTTTGTGCTATAATAGAGAGGAAACTCTTAAAGATCCTGGTTGTTAGTTAATTTTTTATGTAATTACTGAGTAAAGATGTTAAAATGCATAGATTATAATTCTACATGCTTTATATTTCCTTGACATAAACTGTATGTACCTTTTTCTATGCTATGAAAGTTAACTGCTCTCCCACTCCACAATTGAAGGCATAATGGGTTAGGGGGTTGTCTACCTCATTACTCACCAGGTCAGAAAGAAAGGAGTATCCACCCCCATCGGTCATTTAAATCCTTCTGGTTACATCAGGGAAGCAATAATGGAATCTCTGAAAATGAAAATTAGATACAACACTAACAGATTATTGTAGATTTTTGTATTTCAGAAGACAATTCACAGTATTTTACTTTGCAGATTTTGCAGTGATGATCATTCTTATCTTTAGAAGATAGCTGGTGTATGGTATTGCCATAAAAAGTATTTAATTTGTAATATATTCTAGTGGAAGTATAATTTAAATGTATCCACCTAAACATCATGACAGACTGTAGAGGAAGTTTATCTTTGGTAATGCGAACTATGTTTCTTACAAAAATAAAATGTGATAGATAAACTGCAAGAGGAAGTTATCTATTAGAAACAGTGAAAGAATAGATTTTTTCAAATGAATTGGTTAAAAACACTTCCTAATAGAAACATGCTCCTTTCAAAACAGTAATGATCAGGATTCCAAATAAACCATCACATACTTCTGTTTATGTGCTACCCATAGAGTTATTGTTGAATTATGAATTGTAAATATTTATAAGTGATTCATATTAAAGAAGTTGTCAGCTGCAGCTACAGTTCTTCACCTTCTGTCATCCCAACTATCAAGGGGGCTGACTCAATCGCTTTCTTGTCAGGCTACCTTTCTTCCCCAGAATACTCAATTCCCAAAACACAACAAAATATAAATGAATGGAAAGTGCTAATGACCCATGATTGCCAAGAGGTATTAAGTTTTTAAAGGTCCTTCGCTGACTAAATTTTAAATGAGCAAAATCATTTCCCAAGGCAAATCTTTATATTTTTAGTAGATGTCCATTGAAAAGAAATACATATTATTGTCTTCTCTCTGCTTTCCTATGATAGGAGTCATAGTCAGCTTTTAAAGACTCAAGTATGTGTAGCTTATTCCATGTTTATTTATAAGATCTATACTCATAAAAGCTAGACTAATAAAAATTATATTTTAATCAAGGGGAAAATGGCTTGAAATTATAAGATTTGGAAACTTATATATTTTTTTGGAAGTTTAAAGGCATATTTTAAATATTCAGGATCAGGATGGTACCATTTTCAACAATTAAGTTAAAATCTTTATGTTTAGCACATATCAGTTCCCAAATCTTGTAATTTCATGCAATTTTCCCTTTATATTATCTTTAAAATGCTACTGATGACAAAAACTGTTGTTTCTAATGACTTTGATACAATCTAAACTTGCAATTTCTTTATCAATTTTGTCTTGGGTTGGCTCTGTTGTGTTTCTACTGACCTTGTGTTTTGTGATATGTTTTCATATCTGAGAAGAATCTTTCCTAGGGAAGAGAGTGGATGGTCACTGATCATAGCCTCAAAGGTTCAAATGTTTGGATACAAGTGAAAATAGTTGCTACTGTGTTTGTTAATTTAGTTACTTAGGCAAATAAAGCTTTTGCTTAAATTTTATGTTGTAAAGAATTGCTTTATATCTGTATTTAATTTAATAAAGACTAAAATGTTAAAATCAATGGTGGAAACTTAGCAAAACAGTTAAGGTTGCAATTTTTATTTTATATTTTTAAATTTAAAAAAATTTTTTTTTTATTTTAAGGGAGAGGGGTAGGTGAGGTATGCTGGGGGTTGGGGGTTGGTAGGGAGGGACAGAGAGGGAGAGAATATCCTAAGCCCTACAGGGGAGCTAGATCTCAGGAACCCAGAGATCATGACCTGAGACAAAATCAAGAGTCAGATACTTAGTTGACTGAGCCACCAGGCACCCCAAGTTAAGGAATACTTTTTGATCAAATCATTAGATCTTCTTACTGAAAGGAGGCTCTGTAAGTAGGAAATCAGTGGTTTTCCCATGTTTTCAGTATAAGCTCATGGCAATGTGTTAATCTTTAAGTTACTGTCTCATCTTTTAACTTCTATGTGAAATAGCTCTTAAGAATCTTTCAGCAATTTCCTTTATTATCACCTAGCACTGTGACTTATAAGCATTCTCACAGACACTCACATATAAGCAAACTCTATACATACACACACGTAAAGTCAGGGCCAGCTCAACAGATGTGCTCTTGTGTGGGAATCATATCACTTTTTCTGAAACACTGAAGGCATGACTTTCAAGTAGTTTTAAATTTCAAATCAGCTTAGTCCATATTTAATTTAGACATGTTGGTTTAACACCAAGCCACACCAGACCTTTTAAAGTTCAGTGGCTGTGATATAAAATTCTTCACTGTGTTGCACCAATAAATTGAGAAGTGCAGTATAATTCTCCGCTATCACTGGAACCATTGTGCAATGAAATAAAGACTTTGATATTGGTCCTCACTCAGGTACACACTCTTTCACAGTTGTATTCAAAGTGTGTGTTCACAAAAAATTAATAAAAACTCAGAGATGCTGCATTGTTTATGAAGTAAGTTGTAAAAAAAAAGTTAACTCCACCATTTTCTTCCTATTGGTCACTTTACATGCCAGTAGATTAAAAGATGCTGAATTCCTTTTCTCTGAGGACCACCTTTATAACTGAGTTATTTAGTTTTTTATTTTTTTAAACTAAGCAGCCAAAAGAAAGAGCCTCTTGACACTTCCAGCAAGTATCTCAGTTCTTTTCATATTGTCAATAGCTCCACTGATAGCACTGTTCTTTTGACAGCTAAAAGCAGATGTGGGGGTTAAGTATGGGAGCAATTCAAATGTCCATAGTAAACTGCAGGGGGGCAGAGAGAGCTCAGAGAGCAGCAGCTTTAAAGTAATTGACTAATACAGTAAGGATATTAAAGTCATTTAGTGCCAAAAGGGAACACACTGATCCCTGACCCTCAGCCACTTTGGAGTAATCTAGTATTCAATCCAGCGTGTAATGACTGCCAGGCCTGTCAATCCTCCAGGCTCTCCAGTCAAATGCCTGTGGCTACTATTGGCTTATGGTAAAAGGACAGAAATGCAAGGAAATGCCTCTCAATCAGCCTATGATGTGATAATGTTATTGCTCCAGTGTATTCTATATTGTCCCTGCATAGTTTAATCTGTTGAGACCCATGTCAAAAATTGCCCTTGTTCCCCAGAGGTCTTTACTCAACCTTTTAGTAATACAAGTGGATTTGAAAGGAAAGGGGGTAACTAACTTGATGAATTGTTTCCAGCTAATACATACATACATACATATATATATACACACATATATATATATGTATAGTCAACTCTGGCTTAAATGCTATCCATGCAAGGTATAAATTAGAAGCGTGGTATTAATCTGACTTGTAAACCCTTCCTTTTCTTTTACTCCAGTGGGCAAACTATTTTACAATAAAAAGTGTTGGAAAAGAAGTATTGACACAGAAATTTATTTACACGGTGGCTGATTCACATTCAGTGCATGTGCCAAAAGGAGTTTTAACAGGGGAAGATGTCAGAAAAAAAGATTTACTTGTTTCTGCTACTTCGAGACATAAGAGTTGGCAAACTTCTGGGAAGCTTCCATTTTAAATGAGGTGTTTTGCATTTGGAAAATATAATTATTGCTACAGGCTGCAAATGAAAAAAGAACACCTAAGAGAGTGCAGGAAATTGCCTTTTTTTGTTATTTTGATTTTGCTAATTAAAGTACTAGAAATTGACCCAAAGTTGAAGAATCACATTGGAGTAATAATTATTCAAATCTTATTTTATTATCATATAAAGAATCTTTGTATTTCCTAGTCATTCCGCCATTTACTTTTTAAAAACCTACAGTATAGAGTCTTTGGAAAGAGACAGCTCCAGTGATGACAAATGTACTATTATTTTTAGAGGACATTAAGGTTATATAGGGGAGGCATTTTGCCTATTTCTGTCCTATAGGACTTTGCCCAGCTCCCACAGGGAAGGTGCTATACAAAACGAGAAACAAAGAGAAACATCTGTTTGTTCATAAGTTTGAAATAACTTTGGTGTCAAAAACAAATGGCTATTTCCCTCCACCAGTTGTCCTCTGACCATTCAGCACTCTAAAATGATTAATCAATGTATGATTGTATTCTAAAAACCATTCTACACATGTTACCTACTTTTCCCACTTGAAGTATTCTGAATTTGTATACAATTCTTGCCAAAATATAAGAGACAGGAAAATCTTACTTTTGTGTTCACCGAATTCCCAGACCTTAAGGGCAGAATGAATGCAGGAGGAATCCCATCAGGATGTCTCGGGCAATTTTTCATTAGTATCCATGACAAGCTGTTTCACCACAGGCTATTGTTTTCATGGAAAGTTCAAATACAGTAGGATGGGATATGGTGTGCTATTAGCACATAATGGTATGATTATTACCTATCTTATATATATATGACCTTTGTCACCTAGAACATTGATACTCTTCATTATGATGTACCATTGTAGAATAAGAGGAATGGTTGAGCAGCTTTAGAGTTCTTTCTGTAGTTGTCTAATTATCTGTTTAAAGTTTTCAAAGCTTTCCTAAGAGGTGAACTAGAAGGGAAAACCAAATAGGTCAGAGAATCATAGGGCTTCAAAGGACCTTGGCATTAATTTGTCTATTCCTTTTACGTCCTGGCATCAAATAGCTAAGCTATTTCTGGTGAGGGTATATTTTATACAAAATTCCAAAATTTAGCATCATGTCTATCTGCAAAAAGCATTATGACTAAAAAGAAATAACTTGATTCTACAAGCAGAACAAAAAATCAGTCTTCTAGTTACACGGTGTATTAAAAGCTTCTTCAATTAGTTGAAACTTTTTTTTCCTACAGTCTCCTTATGAAATTCAATGAGTCACTTTTCACTTTTTGTATAATACCTTTATGTTCCTAATGACAATTGTTAAATATATATTTAGTTTTCTCTAGAATGAATGTGAGTAAAGCATCATTTGGTTTGGGTTAATTGAGTAAGTTCTCCTTTAGCTTCAGCAGAATTAAGGGCACATATCTTATCTTCATTTCTCATAGTCAATATGTGGTTGAAAAAATTTCATTCCTTCAGCAAATAGGGAATTTCAGTTCTACACATGGCATTATGCCAAGCTCTGTAAGGGGTATAAAGAAGAATAAGATGTGATCCCTAATTTCAGAAAGCTTACAGACCAATATGGTAGGTGAGACACTAGACAAATAACTATAGCACACAGTTGAAAGGGGAGAAGGTAACTAAAGTTTATTAAGCACCTAAAGCTAGCCAGTCAGTCTGTATAACTCCAATTAATGGACACAGAATTGTGAGATACTCATTTTCATTCGTTAAGGTGTCTTTACTGAGGCTCAGTAAAGCCAGCACTGTATTTGAAACAGATTGTTTCTGGCTCAGAGACACATGTTCTCCCAGCAAAACTGCATCTTTTCCATAACAGGAGCGAAGATGCTATAATTTCCCCATGTGAGGAAAGCCACTTGATTCTCTTCCAAATTGAAATCCCGTTTTTCATTTGAAGGAAAGGTAAGACTCCAAAGGTCAACCATGTGGTATGGTGTAAACAAAGGGATCTTTATGTGGGCTCATTTCTTATTAAATTGATTTCTAAGGCCATGGGATCAAAACTATGTCTTCTTTCTTATCATAATTAGAATATACTAGGAGTTTAATAAATATTACATCGGTTAAGTGAATGTACAGAATATCTTTATTCTCTTCAGGCCTGGAATTTTCTTCAGGGGTTAGCACTCAGAACAACTCCTAGAGAAAAGATAATCTACCAAGTACACAGTCATAAAAAGTCATTAAGCTTATTAGCCATAAAATGTTTAGTCTGTTTATATTCATCAGAAAATTTTCCATATTCTTAATTAAAATGAGGATAAGAAGGCAGAGAATTTGTGTGTATAAAAAATTATCTGTGAATTTTATAATTCTGTGTTTAATGGCAGAGTTATATCAGCAGGTTAAAATCAATGGATGATTAATCTACTCTCCAGGTGTATCTGTGTTGACATTTCTATTCTTAAATTACTGGCTTCGAAGCTACTCTTATTATTAAGGGCCATTATGACAAGCTACTTTTTTTGACTATTAAAAATTATAACTAGTATCTCGTTATTCTTTTTCTTTAACTTGCTCTTTCTTGTTTTATAAACTGTATTGTAAAGTATAACACATTCATATCATTTGCACAAAACGTAAAGCTCAAAGAATAATCACAAGTGACTACTAGGGAGGTCATGATTACTAAATTGGCAGCAATCCAGAAGCATCCTTTGGACCATTCCCAATTGCTACTCCCACCCTTTTTTCCTTCTTCTTCCTCTTTGTCCACTATTCTGACTTATAACTTTAAAGCTAAACTTCATGTGGTCTTTATATACATAGAATAAATTTTGAATCTGGCTTCTTTCACTTAACATGATATGTGACAAATTCTTCATTGTAGTTGTGAATATCAGTAGTTGAGTCATTTTCATTGTTGTACAGTGCTCATTTTGTGAATACCACCTGAATAATTTATCCACACTATGGTAGATGAATATTTGAGTTTCCATTTGGGGAAAATTACAAATAGTGTTCTCAATACAGTGCACGTATGCAAGTTTTTTTTGGTTGTGTGTATAATTACTTCAAGTGCTGGGTCATAAATTATTCATATATTCAATTGAGAAAATGATTCCAGTTTTCCAAACTGGTTGTACCAATCGATTTCCCTATTGTATAACAGTATAAGAAAATCTCTGCTGTTTTATGTTAAATGTCTTACGAATTTTAACCATTCTTTGCCACATATAACAGAATCTGATTGTTGATTTAATTTGTATTTCCATGATTGTTAATGAAGATAAGCATGTTTTCATGTTTATTGGATAATATTGGTAGAGTCTATAAATTGACCTAAAAACTGCATTGATATCATCAATAATATAGAATGCATGTTTCCTCACACCCTTGAAAGCATTGGGGAATGTCAAACTTTAAGTGGAAAAAAAATCACATTAATACTGTGATACATTTCTTTTGTTATATTTCACAGCATAGTTCTGTTTTTTCTTTTTCCCATTTTTGCCATTTTTTGTGATATATATTACTCCTGTCCTTTGATCATTTTTTTTCTCTTGGATTGAACACTTATTGATTTCTAAAAAAATTCTTACATATTTGCTAAGGTTTTTGTCTATGGCAGATATTTCATCTATTTGTTCTTTGATTTGGTTTATTTTTTCTTTAGTTTTCCATTTTCTGTGGTCAGATTTATCAATCATTTTTCTTCATGGCTTAAGGGTTTTGTCTATAATTATGATAGACTTCTATACTCAAATAATGACAAATTATTATATTTTTAATTAGCTTCTGATCTCTTTTAGATCTCTTAACATTTTTAAATTGAAAGTTTTGATTATTGGGTATTTATTTTGAAATAAATATTGCTGCAACCATTTTTGTTCCATATTTTCCCCAAATAGCTAGCTGGTTGTCCACATACCATTTCTCAGTGAAAACATCTATTCTTTACAGATTTTAGTCACCACCTTTGTCATTTGCTAAATTCCAATGTGTCCTTGAACTTATTTGTGGACTCTCCACTTCATTAAGTCTTTCTGTTTATTTCAATGCTAGTTATGAGCTGTTATAATTAAATTTGTTTTTAAATGTGTTTTAATAGTAGTTTTGTTTCCTCCCTAGTATTCCTACATTATTTTTTACAGGCTATCATTTTGTTGCTGTCTCACCAAAATTTATGTAATACTAAATTTATATTGTATATTATTTGTTGGGAAAATTGCCATCTTTGTAATATTGCCTATTCCTAGCCAAGAATAGAGTTTTTTTTGTTTTTCCACACTTTTATCTTCCTTTTCTATTTACTTTTTCTTTATTTGCCAACTTTGGCAAAGAGAGCTTAAGATGGCCAATTAACTATTAGGTTTCAAATGAGAGGTTTTTGATAAGCTTACTTTAATAACTACCTCATTACTAAGTGGCATATAGTAATACAGTAACAAAAAGGTTGTAGTTCAAAAATGCACTGAAGTTAATACACATAACTGTATAAATATGTTGCCTGTATGTATTGAATGAAAATACTATACTGTTTCTCTTATAGTTAATGCTCACCAGAAGTCACCCTAATGTGTATAGGCACACATATATATACCCATGTGCATTTGGTGTATGCAAAGCTGATCTTTACACAGGTGGAGGAGGCAATTCAAAGTAAAAGTTATCTATGTACCCAAATATATTTATGATTACATTTAAGATACAATGGTAGCAATAACATAAAGAAAATTAAGTACCTTAAATAAGAGTTTAAAATAATGTTTTTCTGTGTTGTACAAGTTTGTAATAAATTAACTGTAGAGTTTGAGAGTATATTTCCTCTAAGAAAAAGCTTTTGTCATGATCAAGTTGTTATTTTTTTGTTGAAGTAATCCAATGTCTGGAAGACCTCATATCCAACAATATAATGTGATAGCACCTTTTCCATAAGAAAGCATGGTCTGCTTGCATAGCACTAGAGTTGTGTGAAGTTGTTTCACACTAATCTGCCAAAAAACTAGAAAGTATGTGATGTATGCTTATCATGTGTTTACTTAAAATATACTTATGAGACAGCAAATGACTGAACTAGGTATTAGCCGACTATAAAAGAAGATCAGAAACATGAAAATTGCTGTGGGCTAGAAAGGAAGAAGATAATTTCATAAATTTAATTTCATAAGTAAGATTTAGAAGTCTTTTAGATTTCTTAAGAAATGATTGCTACCTGGAAAAGGGGGATGTATTACGTTTCAAAGAAAGAGAACAAAATGATCAGATTATTAAAAAGGAAGATCTGAGGCGCCTGGGTGGCTCAGTCGGTTGAGCGTCCGACTTCGGCTCAGGTCATGATCTCTCAGTTTGTGGGTTTGTTCTAGCCCCGTGTCGGGCTCTGTGCTGATAGCTCAGAGCCTGGAGCCTGCTTCCAATTCTGTATGTCCCTCTCTCTCTGCCCCTCCCCTGCGCATGATCTGTCTCTCTCTATATCTCAAAAATAAATAAATGTTAAAAAAAAATTAAAAAAAAAAGGAAGATCAAATAGGGACACCTGACCATCTCAGTTGATAGACATGCTAGTCTTGATCTCAGATTCGTGAGTTTGAGCCCCACATTGGGCATCGAGTTTACTTAAAAAAAATTAACATTTATTTATTTTTGAGAGAGAGACAGAGCATGAGTGAGGGCGGGGCAGAGAAAGAGACGGAGACATAGAACTCAAAACCTGCTCAAGGCTCTGAGCTGTCAGCACAGAGTCTGATGCAGGGCTCAAACCCACAAACTGTGAGATCATCACCCGAGCCAAAGTCAGACAGCCAACTGACTGAGCCACCCAGGCGCCCCCACAAAAAAATGTTTTTAAAGTAGGATCACATGTTTGAGAGGTGGAATATGGAGGCTTCTGGAAACCTTCCCTCTTTCCCTTTTATCTGCAGCCCTCCAGTTCTACAACTTTCAACAAATAATAGGCTTAAAATTTCCAGTGATGTCTGCCTTCTATTTAAGTTCACAATATGCCTCAATACTTAAAAAATCAGACATTGTTGTGATGCATATAAGGTACAAGAGCATAATGATGCCTCACTTCTACTCTTTCAAATAATTCTGTTCTCCTTTTCCTCAGAAATCTAAGAGCTCACATGACAGGTACCCAGGTGTTTTTGTTTTTGCTTTTGTTTTTAGTGAGCTAGTACTAAATCCGTAGCCTTTTGCTTCACAATTCAAACTAGATAATTTTATCTTTCATAGTAAAACTATAATTTCTTCTGTAATATTCCTTCAGGTGCATTTTAATCTAACAGAACCATTTTGTAAACATAATATAAAATGACATATTATAAAACTTTTCCAAGCTGGATTTCAAACACAAATATATATGTATAGCTGTACAGTGCATAAATACACACATGCAAGTGTACACACATGCACACTTCTTTATTATCTCAGAATAAAAATGCAGATGAATTTATTAGCCTAAGAGAGGCACCAAATGGAAATTTATGCACATACATTTAAAAAACAGAACCCTTGAAAATAAAGCAGTTGCAGCCTATTAATTTTCCTCTTTGACAGTTTTTTAAATTCCCCTAAAAAAATGAAACAGCATGAATACTGTCAATATATCACAACAGCCACATTAGGTTTTGTGATATACATCATAATATAAAGAGCACTATTAGAGCACAACCTGGGAACCATTAAATCATTCTAAATCACTGTTACATTCCATTAGTGTCAATGGTGAAACCACATAATAGGCTTTATTACAAACTTCACCTTGGTAGGCCATTGTCTCTAATAACCACTTCTCTATGATGTGGTATCATACCCAGAAATCCAGGGAGATAATAAAGGCTCCCTTATTTCTTTTTTATTGGATGGGTAAAGTTAAATTTAGCTGTAAGTAAAAAAAAATCCTGAAGCTTTGTTCACTAACTGTGAGTTGCTGCTATTTGGACAAAAAAAAAATTAGGCAGACTTGGGAAGAACAGTTTGAAATAAATTTAAAACCTGGCAATGCTGAGGCCAGGGTAGGCTGGGCAGTGCCAGCAATTACGATGTCATTTTTGAAATGTGGTTTAGTACATTTGTGTGCCTCTTTACACTTTTGTTCAGGAGCAGAGTATTGATTATAGAAACACTGTAAGTTTCAAACCTGCCCTTTCCCTCATTCTCCCCTGGTTTGAGCTGTACCCTTTTAAAAAGTCATTTGGGCACTTTGTTGAGGTGAGGCTGGTAAGGACTTCAGCTCAAACTGAGATCAATTTTCAGATGTTTCAGGGAGAATTGTTGTACGGTGTTCTGTGCCCCTCCTCTTTACAAATAGAACCATTTATTCCCCTCCCTCTACTATATGTTTAGTTTCAATCTCTTCACTATTTCTTTGATGGACTTCTAAATCTAATGCTCCTCATGACGATTTCTATTATACAATAGACACCTTTGTTATTGGCCAAGTACATTTTAAGATAGAATGAAATAAGGAAAAATCAGATGCAATTATATAGGTGAATAATAATCTCATAGATGAAATAATACATTATTTAATACACTAACAGATCAAAGTCAAAATGCCTTATATTCTCTCTATGTTAGTCTTGATTAATTGTAAAGTATTTAAGAATTATTGATTATAAATAAGTACATTTGTTTCTGTAAAATAGCAATCTGCCCTTTGGAAGTGAGCTTTGCATAAGGTTAATTCAGGTAATTGAAATAGATTACTATCCTAATGACTCAACTTCACTTTCGGTTGATTCTTTAAGACTGGACTTAATAAAGAACTAACAGTAACATTACCACGTGTATCCCTATGATAAGATGATGTCTTAACTTAGAAAGAGAAAGGGGGAAGGCAAAGAGAAGTAACAAATATATTAGGGAAAATAGAAATAAATCTCCAGGAGTTGAATACTTCCATAGGATAAATGAACAAAATTAGTAGTGAAAAATATGGTAGATGTACATTTATAAGAATTAACTAATAAAAGGAACAAAAGAATAATAAATTTGGAAATCAAAGTAGGAAATATAAAAATAGAGAAATCTCATCTCATACCCAGTAAAATTATTTAGAGTGGCCTTTATGCCATGAAAGTTTTTTAGATTTATCTATTAATAGTAAGTGTTGCTTACCCAAATCAGATTTATCAGATTGACGTGAAAACATGTCTCTCCCTTCCTCCAATTGTTCTTCCTTTTCCTTCCTTTTCCTTCCTCTCTCTGTCTCTTGTCTCTAGCTCTCTACCCTCTTCTCTCTTTCTCCTTTCCTTATCTTTTACCCTCTGCCTCCCTCCCACCCTTTCCCTCTTCTGTTCTGGCTCCCTCCCTTTAGGCCTCTTGCCCTCTCCTCCTCCTTCTTCCCTTCTTTTCCTTTACTAATAGTCTTTTTTTCAGTGCTGGCTGGTGCATAATATGCTTGAAAATAACAAAGCAGGAAAGTGTTAATATAGCACTCCATGGAAGGAAAATTAAAAATAAAAACCTGAGGTATTAGGCTTTTTTATGAGGATTCCAACAGAAAGAAAGCATAAGTTTGATTTGCTGTCTCTGTTGCCTAAAGAAAGTCTTTTCGCTAAAGCCTCACCTTTGACCTTGTTTTCTACTTTCAGGGTATATTGTATTTCTCTTTTTTTGTTATATGTCTGGTTTGCAATGCTATTGATGTTCATAGGGAAGTGAGAGAATTGCTGTTTGAAAAGTCCATGCTCTACTTTATGAAGGCTAGCTTTATTTTCTATTTTTGTGATATTTTCTCCTTTTTGCTCTTGAAAAAAAATCATGATAGAGGTCAACTCTTAAATACATTGGAAAACTTACCTGAGTAAAAATAACACCATTTTAGAATGATAGATGTTCACCTGCTTTTGGTTTTAATCTTCTGATGTCAAATTGGCACATCTGACATTGCCATCTCAGAGTTGGAATTAAAGTGTCATGAATAAACTGGTATCAGAATTAAATAAAGGAAAACATTATTAATTGTTTTGAAGCACTGACTTTAGTTTTCAAATGGTGAACACACTAGGTTTGGTTTGTTTCACAATTACTAGACAGTGTAGATGTGTCTTCCAGATCAAAGATTAAAAAATAAACAAGGCAAGCCATATATTATTGCTTCTTAATTTCATTTACCTTTTTGATACCAGAAGATTTTGCTGAAGGCCTAGTAGGATTAAAAATCTATAGGGACCGCGGGGCCTCTGGGTGGCTGAGTCAGTTAAGGATCCAACTTTGGGTCAGGTCATGATCTTGTTGTTTATGAGTTCGAGCCCCACATGGGGCTCTATGCTGACAGCTTGGAGCCTGGAGTCTGCTTCGGATTCTGTGTCTCCCTCTCTGTCTTCTCCTCCCCTCCCCTGTTCGCGTTCTCTCTCTCTTTCTCAAAAATAAACAAACAGTAAAAAAATTTTGGGGACTGCTTCACCTGAGCCTTTGCCTAGTTCAGTGTTCTATGGAGATGAAAATGGTGAATATTGGAAGATGTGGGAACACCTTTGCTATGGGATTACATTATGGCTAATCTGATAGGATCAAAGAATTTACTGATTTTTCAATATGTGAATATAGTTTTCATATTCTGTATTTACATTCCAACTTTAAGAAACAATGCTTAAGGAATCTAGATTAGTATGTAATTATAAGTACTGCATGAAAAACCAAGAAACGCAATGCTATGAAATACTCTTTTCATCAACCTGGTTTGTGTTTTATACAATTTTTTGTTAAATGAATACACATTAAGATTTTATAGTGCTGCTAACCCTGAAACATCTTGCAAGATTTAAAAAAGCAGACTTTCCAGATTGGGTGTTGGTAGATCAAATATAATTTTTATAGTGACTGGCTTCAAGAGCATAGTTTTGATATTAATGTATTTCTATAGGTGGTATAAATATCACTTTTTTTGTAAATGATTTCTTTTTGTTTTTCATTTATCCAGATAAAACATAGAGTGATTTTCTTTAAACTATCAGATAAGTATACTTGGCTTTTCTTCATGGGAATGATTAGTTCACATGATTTCCTTTACAAACCCTTTTACATTCATGTGTAGAATATTTAGAAATCTGTAAACTTTTTTGAAATTATAGCTACATGCCAAAAGATTCTTTCTTAGAAGAAGACAGCCTATATTATTTCATTCAGTCCATTTATGACAGTATGTTAGAAAGCTGTCTGCTAAACCACAAATCTCATCCCATTAACTCACTGAGTCCTATAACCTTGAGCTATTCAGATTTCAGAGGGCCAAGTGAATTGCCCCTCCCTTACATTTATTAGTAAATACTGAGGCAGTTTAAGAAAACAGTCAGAATTGTTGGAATGCCAAGATTATTGTAAACATGTGGATAAATGAGAGTTATTTGGTATAAAATGTATGAGATAAGAAAGAAGTCAAAGCTATGTCATATTTAGACTAAATACTAAATATAATTTTCCTTTTCTCTGCTTTCTTCCCAATGATCATCCTATGAGAAGTCCCATTCTTCTTTAATAAGCTAATTGAAAATGTGGTTTTAAATAAGGAGTTCAGCTGAAATATGGAAAAGGAAACAACACAAAGCATTTATTGAAGGTTTGCTAAACAGTAGGCACTTTATTTTCTGTAAATATTTAATTATCTAATGACTTTATGAGCAATGGTGTTTCCCCATTTTTTAAAGTGATTAAACTAAGCAGTTTCCTTCTCAAGGTAATATAACTAAGTCTTAAATTTAGAGATTATAATTGTAATAAATTACATGTAATACAGTCGCTCCTGCTCAGGGTTCATTCTTTCATTCATTCATTCAATCAGTTTTATTAAGGGTCTAGAATGCCAAATACTCTGCCAGCCTCAAGGTAGGATTATGAATAAAAATCAATGCCAGTCCTTAGGATTAACATATCCTATTGGAGGGAGAGGCACACAAATAGAAAAATTCAGTTTTGTAGAACAGATGCTATGATAGTGGCACATGTATGGCACTGTGCTACAGTATATTGGGGCGAGGGCTTATGTCTATTGTTGGAGAAGGGAGTAAAATTTTTCTCTGAATAAGGAATACCTACGCCGAGCCCTAAATGAGAAGTTAGTTTGGTGGAACTATGGATCAGATAAAAAAAAAAAAGCAACCATGTAATAATAAGGAACCCAAAAGAAGCAGGGGCTATCAAGATAATTTTAGCGTGATTTGATCCTTCTGTGAATATTAAGTCAGTTAAAACCTTTGACTAAATTTTAACATAAGTGTAATGGGAGCAACTGAAGTGATCATGGCTGATTTTTATTTTAAAATAGATCCCTTAGCTGCATGTGGAGAGTAATTGTAGAAGAGGCCATAGTGAATTCAGGAAGACTAATGGTTAGACTATTACACTGATCCAGATGACAGAAGTAGAAAGCTTCTAAAACAGATTTTGAGAGTAGCATAGAAAGAGTTAATTTACAAAATTTAGGTGTGGGCAACAAGGAAAAGAGAAAAAGATGAGTATATCAGTGCACATTGGGAGGCATACACACTAAAATGACTCTATGTTGCGGCAGCTTTTTGAAATAAGAGTTTTCAGAACATCCCAATTTTTACTTCCCCAAAAGAGTAAGAAAATGTAGGAACTACTGTGATAACAATTTGAAGAGGTGAATTAAACTAATGTTCCTTCCTAAGGCTCTCATGTTGATTTGATTTTCTGTGGATTGAGATATGATACAAAAAGGCCTGTAGTAATCTTTTGATGATACATGAAGAAAGGAAGGTCTCTTCAACAGATGGTAGGAAAACTGGATATCCATGTGTAAAACGATGAATTTGGACCCTTATCTCACTCCATATACAAAAATCAACTCAAAATGGATTGAATATTTAAATGTCCTAAAGCTATAAAACTCCTGAAGGAAAACACAGGGGAAAAGCTTCTTGATATTGGCCTTGGAAATTATTTCTTAGATTTGACACCAAAAGCTCAGGCAATGAAATCAGAAATAGACAAGTGGAACTACATCAGGCAAGTAAATAGTCAATCATTATATCAGTCAGTCTATAATACATTTTTGTCTCTGCTGATTGGGAAAGCAAGATTCACTGCCAGCTCACATATAATAGGAACTTCACGTACACTTCTGTGAAGTCATATGACCACTACTGTCCTTTCCTATAGCAGTCTCGGACCTGGTTAGGAAGACATACATGCAGAAATGAAATAGTCAAGCAAGTCAGTATAAAATAACAGGTTCAATTTATTGAATATCTATTATTTGGGCTGTATCAAACTGAAAAGCTAGTACAGCAATGGAATCAACAAAATGAAAAGGCAGCTTATGGAATGGGAGAAAATATTTCCAATCCTTAAAATCTGATAAGGGTTAATATTCAAAATATATAAAGAACTCAAGTGACCTAAAAGCAAAACATTCAAATAACCTGATTAAAATAATCGACAGAGAATCCCCATAGACCTTTCTTTAAAGAAGATATGGAAATGGCCAATAGGCATATGAAATGGTGCTCAGGATCACTAATCATTGGAGAAAGGCAAATCAAAACCAAGACGAGATATCATCACCTCACACCAGTTAGAATGGCTGTTATTAAAAAAAAAAAGACAAATGTTGGCAAGTCTGTGGAACATTTGCAACTCTTGTATCCTGTTAGTGGGAATGCAAAGTGGTGCAGGGCTATGAAATAGGATATTCCTCAAAAAAAATAAAAAATGAAACTCTTATATGATCTTGCAATCCCACCTTTGGGTATATTTATAAAGGAATTGAAATTTTGATCTCAAAGGGATATTAGCACTCCTATGTTTATTGCAGCATTATTCATAAGAGCCCAGATATGGAGACTATCTAAATGTCATCAGTGGAATGAATGGTTTAAAAATGTGGTATATACATGCAGTAGAATGTTTTTCATTTTTGAAAAAGAAATTAATCCTGCAATATGCAACAAAATGAATGAACCTGAAAGACTATGCTAAGTGAAATAGCCAGTGATGGAAAGACAAATACTGCATGATTCCACTTACATGAAGTATCTAAAATAGACTCATAGAAGCAAAAAGTGAAATGGTGGTTGGCAAGGGCTGGGGGGAGGGGGCTGGGTAAAGGGGAATTGCTAAACTAATGGGTATAAAATTTCAGTTATGCAAAATGAATTAAGTTCTAGAGATATGCTGTACATCATCGTGCCTATAGATAAGAATACTTATATTGTGCACTTTAAAAAAACCTGTTAAGAGAATAAATCTCATAGTAAGTATTCTTAGCACAATAAAAGACAATTAAAAGAAAAGTCTGATGAGGTCATGATTGTTTAATGTTCAGTTAAAGAGCATTATGGGAGTTGTAGTTTTAGGATTATTCATGTGTGGTTTGTGTGGTGTTATCTAGACTTGCAAAATTCCACTTACCTGTCAAAACTATTATTTGCTTCAGGCAAATGGTTGAATGCAATTCTGTAAGACTGATCTATATAGAGCAGTGGGTGACAACCAGTTGCAATTTATAATTTCTAGGAAATAGCACTACAACTACAGGTCTCCTGCCCTCTCCCTGTACAAAACATCCACGTATATTCATAAGGTTTTCTGTAATATAGTGAAGCTACCAGCAGGTAAAGAATCACCACACATGGAGCATCATTGTACATATTAATTAATAGTGGTTGTCAGGGCACTTACAGTGTGCACAAAATACACTCATAGAAATTATATACACAGGCTATGTTCTGAATTAAACTCAGAAGTAGGAAGTTCTGGAGATTTGGATATTTAAGAAGATTTTAAAAATACGATGACAGAATTCAATACTGGATCGTGGTTTATGCTTATATCTTCCTGAGAATAAGCAATGATAAATGGAAAAATGCCACACTAAAGCAAAGTCCTCTTTAAGTGAGGAAGTAAAAAAGAACAGTGATGATCAAAAACCTTGGTGACCACTAAACAAGTTACAGTTTGTCCCCCTGAGAGAGGCAGTGATGGGCTTTACTTGCCATTAGGGGGAAGATTAAATGCCAGTGGTTTGGATTTAGTTAATTATACACTCAAATCCTTTCAGTATATCACAGAAGTCAGGCTTTTGCCTTTGAATATCTGTATCATGCCTCTTTGGCTTACTTATTGGTTATTTCTCTTGACAGCCCAAACCTGAACATTAAATCCCATTGACAGCAACTATCTGTCAAGAGCAAAAAATAAATAAAAAATAAAGTAAAAAAAAATAAGATTTGTGTATTTAGTTTTCATTATAGAAGTGCTTGTAGTTGAAAAAATATGTACCTGTCAAGTTTTCAACATCTCGCTGGGGATGCAATGCTGTTGTGATTTCAGAACCTGGCTGACAAATTCACATTTCAGTAGTAAAGACAAATCAAGGGTTTTTCTCCCCCCCTCCACCCCTTTTTTAATTCTTTTTTCTTGCCTCTTTGACAGTCATACATAACAATTTGAGACCTAAGTGCCACTTTGATGCACTATTCCATTATTAAGTGGCACAGTCACTATAGAATAGATGACGGGCCTCTACTCAAGGCATTGTGAATTAAACAGCTTTCTACAAAGGGGAAACTGAATGGTCCAAGGAATTCTGAAATATTTAAAAAAATAATTTAAAACTGTGTTTTAGAAACATCAGGGTATATAATTTAAAATAATCCCAGGTAGTAGATGGTAAACTCTGGAAAACAAAATATTTTTTAGCAGAATTGTTAGTTTAGAGGAAACATGAAATACATCAGCAAACATTCAAAAACCCATTATTATTAATTTCAAATATAAGTGTTTGATGGGTCTTGCGGAGGGGGAAGCAGTGTGAACCTATGCAGACTTTCAGATAGAAAGAAATGAACATTTATTATGTGACAGTAATTTTACACCATATTAATAAAGGAGTGTTCTTAAGAGTATTTCTTTAAACCTAAAAGGTGGAGTTTCTACTAAAGTAATATTGACTTAAAGTACTTAAATTAATTCTTTTGTCAATATCTCTTCAGTAAATCAATATACCTAGAATTAAACAACAGTTTTTGCCAGAAGGCAGGCTAATCTTGGTAATTTTTAGTTACAATTCATTAATCAATTGGCCACCATTAAGGGAAAAAAAAGCAGCTAGAATTTTATAATAATGCCAAACCATAGAAGTTTGGTATTTCCTCAGAGGTGCTTCTTTTTTAACCCAGTGAGTAAAAACATCAAAAGTTATACTGTTATTACTCCCTATTATACTTTAGCTAACAAAATTAAGTAATCATTTTTTCTAAAAAATATATAAAATATAAAATTTTAATGTTTATTACACTCCAGGATATAATGGGTCACAAAATATATTTTTTCATAAGGTTATTAAAGGCAAAATAATTATTTTGCAAACACTGATCCTGTAATATGTCCCAGGGGGAAAAGACAGCATGAACTGAAAATTCTGTTAATCCATATAGTTCTGAAATATTTGCTATAATACTTATCTTTTTATAGTTATGAAAACTCAGTGAAACTGATTAGTATATGAGGATGTGAACTATAATTTCAGTGGTTAGTACTCCAAATCTGTTTTTTTTTTCTTATTCTTCTGCACTAGAGAGACAAAATTGAATTATTCCTTTCTCCTCTTTTGCTAGTAATCCCACAAAGCAAGAAAGAATACATGAAGGATAAAGGGGTGTTTTATACCCTTTATAGGGTTCTGAGAGGGAGGTATGGCCTTGTGAAACAACAGCCAAAAGTAAATATATTGTTTCTGATGTACTCAAGACTGAGTTGTTTAAGAAAGAAAGAAAAATCAATTTCATCAGTTTCCCATTTTACACTTCTGAAATGCCAAAGGAGTCAGAGAGAGAGAGAGAGAGAGAGAGAGAGAGAGGAAAAGTAATTATGGGAAATAAAATAAGAATTTTCTTAGTTACAAGTCCTGGCCCTTTGCTGATTGCAGTAAATTATAAATTATGCAGTCAATGTAGGCCAACAAAAGAAGACATCTTCAAATCTCAGTCAAAGGTAATTACTTAAGTCGGCTGAATGTTCTCTTTTCATAGAGTGTGATCTCTCTCTGACAGCTCACACTGACAGATGACCTTCTCGGCAACGTTCTTATCCTTCGGATCATGAGCAGTGTGCCTCTCTCCCTGAATATCTCTATATATTTGTGACACTAAGCTTTCAAATACAGCTATTGACAAATCAGAACATCAGTCTAAGTGCTGGTCTTCCTATCACTCACAATAAAGTAGCTATCACTTGTGGTGGTGTAGAGCAAGCACATCTCTGAAAAATGAGTTCTCACCAAGTGCTAATTTGACACAGCTCGCTTGCCTTCCCATAATTGCTCTGTCATTGTCAGTTGGCAGTTCGGGCTCATTCCTGGAAGCTGTGCCGTACAATTGGATACAATTACTCCCATTTACCACCACTATTATGCCACTGATGTTGCCCAGTCCGCATATTGACATGCCTCATTAAACCTGGATGCGGGCCATTAATGAACATTGTTAGCATTTCTCTTAAACTTTTTTGCCTCTAATAAACAGTCAGTGTTCCATGAAGGAGCACTGCCATCCTTGTGATATGATATTTATTATCTTATGGGGGAAGGGAACTCTGCAAATGGAAACTATCCAGATGCTGAGAGAGAGATATACAGTTAGATCAGTGGAGAATAGTGCTGATCAGTGGGACCTTTCTCTGCCAGGAGCATCCTAACCATTAACCAAATGACCTCTTCTATCCAAAAGAAGACAGGCAGGATAAACATGAACACCCCAGAAGTACCCAGACCACAGCAGGCTTCTCAAGGTTGCATCATTGCCAACACCTCTCTCTAGTCCTCTCCTACCCCCAGGTGGTGCTATGTGCCATGATAAAGATAATTTTGCCCTGGGTCTTCAATCCATTATGTCCAGCTAACTTTAACGTGCATTTTTATTCAGAGATAATTATGTGTTGATCAGAGAAGTCAGCGGCTGTCACCCATATAGCAGGCACACCTGCGGTGTGACATAGGTGGTAACGATGGCATGCTCTTGAGCTGTCATGACATGGACAGGGACTTTATTATGTATATGTCATCATTTCTCTTAAGAAAATTATACTTTCCCACACAATGACAATAATGAACCTTTACAACACTCCCATAAACCTCATTTGCAGTTTTATTCTTGACCTTTATTAAATATATACTAAATATATAGAAACACCTATAAATACATAGGATGCTTTGTGTCTCTATAAACATAAACTTGTTTATCTGAAGCCAAGTGTGAGATCTCAAATTGGAAATGGAGAGCTTTAATTAAAAACTTAAGATATCTTAAATGAAAAGTAATTGAGCCACTTTGGCATTGTTAACTTTTCCACAATTATGATAAGATAATAAATATTTATACAGGTGAATGTATTTGTTGAACAGTAATATGAGTGCTACTAAAATGTACTTTACCAGATTAACCCGATTAACCAGTGTCAAGTTGTCATATATATTCTATAATTAAATTTGCATAAGAAAACTAAAGAGAAAATCTTCATGTATTTTCTAAACTGTTATGTATATATGTTATAAGTAAAATTTTCTATCAAGTAAATTAGTTTGTAATAATTTGGCTGACATCTATATGACTCTGAGTCATAGAGAAAACAGGCAATTTTATTTTAGTTGAAAATCTTGATCATAACATAGAATTAGTGTATATATTTTTAAAAGATGATCTGAAATTAACCTGAGTTAACTTTTATTTAAGATGATCCATTACATTGAAAATCTATAGAGTAATGGTTGTGGAATAATTTTAAAAATGTTTTTTTCCTAACTCCATAATCCATTACTCTTACAGACCTGTAGAGTTTGGAGAAAGATACTGCATAGAACCTTCATGATTTAGGGTGATTGGGGGATTAGCTGGCCTAAGATCACCTGGCCTAAAATCACCTTTGTACTGATTTCTTTTAATAAAAACAGAGGTTTCCCTCCTCTCTTTTTAGCTAAAAAAGGTAATCTGTAACAATTTCCAAGATAGGCTAAGCCCTAATCCTCCCCCCTGCCCTGTTATCCCAGTCTCTTTGCCTAAAACAGATAATTATTTATTAAACAGTTAGTGTTTCCCAGACATCATCACAAGCCTTCTTCACATTATTTTGTTTAATCCTCAATTAACTTGACAAATTAGAGACCATTGTTATCTTCATATAAGAGAATATACTTATAAAATGGAGTTATTAAGTAACTCTGCCAAGGTCACAGAGCTCTCAGCAGAAGCAAGATTTAAACCCAGGGAAGATGGCTCTAAATACCATATCCTTAACTGATATTCAACACTGCCTCTCAAATGATTGTTGTTTATGTTTAAAATGGCAAGCCAGTTTGATTCATTTACTTCCACAGCATTGATTTTGAAATTTACTGTTTTGTCATTGTGAAATTATTATTAAAGTGTAGGCTTAATTAGATTATGTTCTATCACTTTTAATATTGGGAGTTATTCTGTATTTTGGTTGGCACATACAAATGCAAAGTAACATACTTAAAGTTATTTCTGATTTGAATGGATTACATTTCAGAAATGGAAATATGTCACTTGTCTCTTAAAATATAGGTCTAATTTCTTCTAATGTAGTACTTTTTGATGTTATTTGGAAAAATGAGGTAATATATGTTCATATATATTCCACTTTTAAAAATTTCAATGTCTAATTTAATCTCAGAGTCAGCTGACATTTTGTTTTTTGCTAAGCCTTTCAAAGTGTTTCAAGAGCAGTGACTTTTCCTGTGATGTAGACACCTATGCGTTACCTAGAACAGAGCTAATATCTCCAGCTCATCTTTTAATTTTCTAGTTTGCAAGTGGGAATAGTTGCTTGTAAAACTAGTAAACCGTTCCACCCCCCCCATTTGGTCATTTTTGGGGGGTCAAGCAAAGCTAATAAATAATCTTATACTTGAATGAAAAAGGAAATGTTTAAGAATTTCTTTAGCTATGTTTTGTTTTTTGGTAAGGGGAGGCTATATGACTTTTAACTGCCTTCAGTATGGATCTGTCAACATAAAGTATTGCTATAGGAAATTAATGGGCTTATAATTCATTTTAATTAATATTAAGCTTAAAATTGTCCTGCTTCTTTTCTGCTTCCTGATTTTCAAGGAGTGTGGGAGTAGAAGGAGGGGTATGAGATGAGGTCAGTCAAGTAAACACAGATTGGTGTTATAATTTTATAAAAGTGAAGGATTACATTTCCTGCTTGTGTTCTTTTCTCTTGTATACTTCTCTTAATATTATGGAAGTGAAAGATGAGCTCCAGTAGTTGTTGACGTGTAGGATAAAGGGAACTAGAGCAGAAGAGATTATACAGTCAGCACATGGAGAAAAGCATATCTTGCTGAGTCAACGGTAGACTCAGAAATGACCTAGGAGTTTGGCTTTAGTTTGCTCTAGTGTGTAGTACTTAGACCTAAGTAGTTAGAAAGAAGTGTGTTTTATAATCATGCAGTTATTTTGGAAGAAAAATGTTTTCCTCTTTCCTTCAATGAGATATTTTAATGATTCACATTCATTCATTCAAAAAATGTTTTACCTGGGTGCACCTAAGTACCAGATATTTCTAGGACTGGGAATACATCAGTAAACAGAAGAGATAAAAACTGCTGTTCCCTGCAGGGAACTTATATCCTAGTGGTTAGAGATAGACAATAAAGCAAACAAGTAAGAGAAATCAAAGTAGGCAAGGACCATTGGAAGGGTTGGAGAAGGATTGCAGTTTTAAGCGGGGCAGTCAGGGAAGGTCTCACTGAGAGACTGACATTTGATCAAAGATCTGAAGGAGGTAAAGGAAAGAACATACACATATTCAGGAAACACATGTTCCATAAAGAACGAACAGCCATGAAGGTCATGAGGCAGGAGGGGCATGACTGGTGTGTTTAGGGAATGGAGAGAAAACCAGTGGGACAAGAGGGGAGTGATAGTGAGTGAAGTAGCCAGTAGCTTGGCTTGGGAGTAGACCAACTTGTAGCAACATGCTGTTCTTATAATTGAGTCATTGGTTTTCTTTGTCCCTTTTAGAAGTGCTACCATCATGCCCCTCTTATCTCAAACAGAATTGGAGATCAGTAGGCAGCACAGATTCTTATTTGGGTTCTAAACGCAGGAATCTGAATATTGTGTAATTAATCCAGCAAAAGTTTTTTTTTTCTTTCTGCAAATACTGCATTAGAGAAGGACTGTATTGTCAGTCTGCTCAGTGTGTTATCGTGTTGCACAGGTCCCTAAACAACATTCACAGATTGGCAATGGTTTATGAATTTATATTTTCCTTCAGAGATTAATTTAGCTGGCAGAGTTAAAGACATTTGAGACTAATTTTGCATAATTTTTGTTTTCTTATAGTATACCGAGCATAAATTTTCTGTGAAGCAGAGAAAAAAATGTTAATAAACATATTATGTCCATTGATCTCCTATCATTCACTTATTTTATATATACAGGAAACACATCCTGCCCTACTGTACTAATTGTCTTAAAATTTAGTTACTTATTTACTTGCTTTTCTCACTCTATATGGTTAATAATTATTATAAACTAGGTGTTCTAACACATGTTGCATGTACTTAATTTATGTAATACATATATGTATACTATTATTTTATACATAGATATTTGTTTAATACATATATATATTTGAGATACACTCTGACCCTTATCTATATGAGCACTTGCTGCTTTATTATTTCATCTGAGATTTCTCATAATTCCTACGTGCTGCTGCCATTTTTAAACTTTTTATGATTAAAAAAAACTTCTTATAATTTTTAAACTTTTGATTCAGTAAAAGCTCAAAAACAAAAAAATTCAATGTATAAAAGATTCTCATGAACATATTTATATACTGTATTATTGTTCAAGTAGGTGATACATATGATTCAACGCAAAGAAATTAAATGTTTTATGGTACTACCTGCCAGTCATATTTTGTGTTAAATTATAAATTAACTGGATGATCTTGACATATCAACTGGATGTTTGTGTATTCATTAATTGGAGTAATCACATAAAAATAAGAGAACTTGAACTTTAAGTAAATTGGTTATAAAGAAGGTAATAATAACACAGAACAATAGATCTTTATTTTTGTCGAATGCTTTATAATCTGTAAGTTTTCTCTATAGTGTTCTTATAGAAATGATTTGTGAATGTTAAGATTATAGTCTTTAATCACAAACTTGTCTCTATGGAGAATGAAACATTTTGAAACCTAGTTCTACTCCAGTAGTGAAGACAGTATGAAGCTGTTTATAAAACCTTAACACATTTGGGGCACCTGAATGGCTCAGTCAGTTAAGCATCTGACCCTTGATTTTGACTCAGGTCATGATCTAACGGTTTGTGAGTTTGAGCCTTGTGCTGACATTGTGGAGCCTACTTGAGATTCTCTCTTTCCCTCTCTGTCTGCCCCTCCCCTGTTCACACTTTGTCCCTCTCAAAAATAAATAAAACTAAAAAAAAAAAATATATATATATATATATATATATATATATATATATATAAAACTTAGTGGGACGCCTGAGTGACTCAGTCAGTTACACGTCTGACTTCAGCTCAGGTCATGAAATCCTGATTCGTGGGCTCGAGCCCTGCGTTGGGCTCTGTGCTGACAGCTCAGAGCCTGGAACTTGCTTTGGATTCTGTGTCTCCTTCTGTCTCTGCCCCTTCCTCTCTCTCTTTCTGTCTCTCTCTTAACAGTAAACAAAAAAAATTAAAAAAACAACAACACCTTAGCATATTTTGACCTTCATTTGACCATTTCCCTTTCTAACCAAAAAGCCAAAACGAGGAATTTCCATTATTGAGTGTACACTGTTTACTTCTGCTTATAGTGTTCTACCTATAATTTATAGTATGTGTTAAATTATTTTATTTTTCTCTATTAAGAATTTCAAGAATTATTAAGGAAAGGTATCTGAATCAAATAGATATTAAATAACATTATCATAAAATTTTAATGCCAAGAAAAAATCAATGAACAACTTACCTTACAAAATTACACTTTCCCATTTTGGCATATTTTTCATAAGCAAATGAAAAGAATAGCCAATATCTGTGTTTGTGAGATGGCTATGAATAAGAATTTTTGAATCCACATTTGAAAATGATATTTAAAATAGAAGTCAGCATTTCTAAACTGAAAGACTTTATTTGTTTGATTATTTATTGAGTCTTTACACTCATAATTTTAAAGCTTGGAAAATTGAGAACCAGAATATTAGGATATAAGAGAGAAGTTGCACACATAACTAGAATATAAAGGCAGGGGAAAGACATTTAAAAGAATGAGAGAAAGCTTTAGAATAGTGAAGATAAAGGCATGGCAACAAGTAAGAAGTTGTGAAAGCAAGATTGCACCCTCCCTTCCAACTCCTCACAGTCCACATGCAAAAGATCTCTTGAAACTTTATTTTCAGATCTTTTCTACCTATTTCCTTCTTATTTAAGATCTAATTAACAACATGTGGGGAAATGAATGCTTCTAGATGTATCTGTTAATAGAAGCTTGAAAAATTATGGATGTAGAATATAGAGTATGCTTTTTAAAAAAGATTCAACAATTCAATTGTTTGTAGTTACTGCATAACACACTTGTATCCAATATCATATAATTTTGCAAAACTAATAGTTTGCAGCTTTTTACATAGACTGGACACATAATCAGTGTAAATACCCTAAGGTACACCAATTCATTTTCTTTTCCTATTTTAAGTGACAGTATTTGCTGCAGTGCCTTAGTATTTATGATGTCAAGATGCAAGACACATAATTGGGGTGAGGACATAATATTCATTTTATATTATCCCTTATACTATGAGAAGCCTTCTGCAAAATTGAAATGGAAATTCAAGTATTTCCATACATATATGCATTCATAAAAATTAAGATACTCTCCGTATAAACCATACTATATTCCCAGTGCAATTTATAAGACCGGCTACTTACAATACAATTTCACAAAAGATTTAAATCTACCAAAAACATGAATGCCGCTGTTTTCAGCAAGTTATAAGTGGCTGGGAGCCAAGCTACAGCAATTCATGCCAGAAAATCTGTACACCAGAGCCTTATAGAGAATGATTAGTTAACATCATTTTAATGATGAATTAATGAGCAGTAAAAGCATTCTAATTCCAATATGTACAAAACCTTCTATTTGAAGACACAGGACCAGAGAGAACAGATCCATGACCTTTGTGATACTGGCAAAGGTTGGGTTCACTACAGTTAACGCCCAATTCGTCTTTCAAGGTTAACTACACATGCCATGCTGGGAAATGAAACAATTACTAACGAATTTTATAGGTATATTCTGTCAAATTTAAAAGGCAATCAGAAGTCTAAATGAAAATTATGCCTGGGGAAAGCATATAAAAAGAGAAACTGGGAAGGTGTGTGTACGTACCTCTATGTCTGTGTTTATTTCCTAAAAAAGACAGCTTCAGAGAAAGGCAACATAAACTTTTCAACTACACAAATGAAAATCCTTATACTGAATGAAGCGAATACTCAGCTTATGGGAATGAAAGTGTATTCAGGAAGGACAGCATCTAATCATCTGGGCAACACTAGCACAGCAAGGGTAGATGATTCATTATTCTGTAATTAACTTTTAATTAACTTTACTCTGCTTTACTTATTTTAGAAAATTAAATAAACTTCATTTTATTGCTCATGCTAAACCAATGAGCAGAAGCTAGAGTTCTGCTCTAATTAAAATAAGCAGTTGAGCAAAATTATGTGTAAAGCATAATGAAGAACTGTTTCTGTCCCATTGATATATTTCTTATGTTCTGAAGCACTTTGATAGGTTTTTCAAGAATTCCATTAGTTAGGCACTGAAGTCTTCTAAACTGTGTGATTTAAGAAATAATATTATAGGCCAGTCTTAAGTATGGGGCACATAATTGATAATAACATTTCAAATTAGACAATTAAGAGAAATGAGAGAAGGAGGGAGGGAAGGAAAGAAGGAAGAATGGAGGAAGAGAGAGGAAAAATTAGAAATTGTGCTATCTCATCAGTCGTCAAAGCAATATATATATATATATATATATATATATATTATTTATTTATTTTAGTAGCAACAAAAAAGAGAAGTTATAGGAGCTAATACAGTAAGATTACATATTCTGTATCCCTCTTTATATTCCAGGTCTTTTATTCATTTTTAGACATCATCACACGTTTTGGTGTTAAGCCTAAGACAGTGAAATTCAATAATCAAGTGTTCTAATTGTTCTAGTCATGTGCTACAAAAGAATATTTGACAGAAAAATGAATTAAATTTATATTGGTGAACTTGATCTATAATGCTTTTAATATAAAAGTCAAATGAAATTACTTCCACTTGAACATCTAAATTATTAAAATGTTTTGTTTATGATTTGTAAAACATAAAAATCCATGTAACTCTAAGATATCAATTATTAAAAAACTTTATCTCACCAACTAAGAGCTTTTGGCTTCCTTGCTGACAATCACTAGCATTTCCATTCGAGCACAGTAACCCAGTGACCACTCCATTCTGATTTCAGATTATAAATTTTGCAATTTCACATTTCTGAAATCTTTCTTCTGATTATCATCTCTGTGATTTCTGCCTTCTCTAATGTTTAATACCTTCTGAATCTGTTTTTTCCTTATCATGTGCTCTTATTAAATATTCTATGCTCTCTAAGGATGTCATCCCCTTCTGGTTACACTTATGTTTCTATCCAGCCTTTTTATATAGTCATCCTTGTCAACAGTATAAGGACTAGCATCCTATAGAGTCCTCACCCTATCATAAACTCCTAGACATCCAGTTTTCACCTGTAAAAAAACTTCCACTTTCTCTACTTGCAAAGTATTAATCATTACAAAGTAATTACAAGACACTAAGGAAGTGAAACACATCAGGCCAAATGCCTTTGATTTGATCCAAATCATCTTTAGCTAGAATTTTCCTATACTCCTTAAAAATTTTTTTTAAATGTTGATTTATTTTTGAGAGACAGAGACAGAGCACTAGCGGGGGAGGGGCAGAGGGAAAGGGAGACAAGAAATCCAAAGCAGGCTCCAGGCTCTGAGCTGTCAGCCCAGAGCCGGACATGGGGCTCGAACTCATGAGCTGTGAGATCATGACCTGAGCCGAAGTCAGATGCTCAAGTGACTGAGCCAACCAGGTGCCCCGGAATTTTCCCACACTCTTAAATCTACTTAGTTGATCTCTCAGTACATAAAAGATGATCAGATTTTTTTAAAATGTATTTTCTTTTTGTTTTAAAGTGAGGGAATTAATGAATTGGGTTCACAGCAAATTCCTTTCATTTAACTTTAGCTAAGTACTTCCTTGTTTATGGTAATTCCTTTATTCCTCTTCAACTACACTCTGCACCTAGGAAGCAGCAAGCCTCTTCTTAATTCTTAAAGCATATCTCTTGAAAAAAATTCAAAGCTTTTGATAAGATGCTAGAAGATCCACTCATAAGAGGAAAGAATGAAGAAAGTAAAATCTAAAGTTCGAACAATGAAAAAAATAAATGATTAAAAGCAACAATGGATTTTTCATTATTTAGAGAATATACATTTATTTTTATACTAATGTCTTTTTTTAAAGTTTATCTTTATTTTGAGAGAGAGAGAGAGGAGAGAGAGAGAGAGAGAGAGAATACCAAGCAGGCTCTGTGCTGACAGTCCATCTCAAGAACTGTGAGAACATGACCTGAGTGGAAATCAAGATCCTGACGCTTACCCGACTGAGCCATCCAGGTGCCCCTAACTAATGTGTTTTTCAGGAAAGGAGAAATATAATTTATCATTAGGTTTTCCTTTTTTCTTAGGTGGAAAAGTATTATGGAAAGATACGTATTTGTTTTTAGTGATCTCCTTATTATTATCATTGTTATTATTTAACTTTCTTTAGGAGAGGTTCTGAGCCTATATAATTAAGGCAATTATAAAGAGTATGCTATGTGTAGATCTCTATTTGTCAAGAGTGTGTATAAATCTGTTATCATGAACTCTAGCTATGGGAACTGAAATGCATTGCTCTTTATCAAATGCAAGAACATAGCCCCAAACTGGAAATCATTGGGTATCATAGTAGAATAGTTGATTAAAGTACAGGTTAAATTTTTTCATTCATTTAAACTGCTTTCCCAGTTTTGGTATAGTTTCCTAGGATGAGACTTAATGGAGAATCATACGTAACAGACCAGTAGCTAACACATTTCACACATCCTGAACAAGTGTATCTTCTGATCCTGTGAGCTTCACTGTTTTCCATTCTTCCCTTCATCATTTCTGATTTATTCTCTGTACTCATAGGTACATCATTTTCAGGCATTCTCTAAACTTTATGTATTGTCCTTGGTTTTTATTTCTAATGCCAAATTCTCTTACTGTTGCAAAGTATTTCTTAATATAATATAAGGCTGAAACATTTTCTTCTTTAGTTTCAGATCAGTGCTCCTTTTTCTTCCATCTTCTGATGCTTTTGAATAATCACATTCTTTCATTTATGCAGATACTTGTAAGGTATTTATAGACTGTGATCAAATTCCTTCAATCTTCTCCTCTCTTGACTATATAAATGTCTATGACCCTATATCTCATCTAAAACACTACTTTTATCACTTTTGCCTTTCTTTTTTATTATTAATTTTCCATTCACTCTCCCAGTTCTTGTACAGTTTTCCCATTGCCAATAAATAGAAATGCAATAGCTCATTTATTTTTTCATAGGCTAAGTAGGGTTTAATCTTTGACAAGAGGGTTTTGTTAGTGTGTCAAGTTATATACTCATTATATGGACTGTACTTACTTTTCACTTATTATGTATTCAATTGTTTCTGGATTATAATGCTTAGAACTCCTTTAATTTCTATGTGTTACTTCCTTGAAAGAGCCTCACTTCTCTGAGTCAAGAAATTGCCTAAACTGACTCTGGAGAGAGTATTATATCCTCAATATTTTGCTGACTACAACTGCAGAAATGTGGCTTGAGCTTGTATTCATTCATCATAAACTTAACTAATTTCAAATGTGATCATTACTTCTTTTCTTAAAAAATTTTTTTAACATTTTATTTATTTTTGAGAGACAACATGAGCGGGACAGGGTCAAAGAGAGAGGGAGACACAGAATCCAAAGCAGGCTCTAGGCTCTGAGCTGTCAGCACACAGCCTGACATGGGACTTGAACTCATGAACTGTGAGATCATGACCTGAGCCGAAGTCGAACAGTTAACTGACTGAGCCATCCAGGTGCCCCTGTGATTATTACTTCTAAAGTTTCTATCTTTATACATTTTGTGGAAGTTTTTCTAAATAAATAGCAATGCTAATTAGGTTGGCTATTTCTATGCTGGTGTGGGTGTAGGTGTGTATATATATATATATATATACACACACACACACACAAAAGCAACTATACATGTCCTATCATAAACACATATTTATGAAAAGTAGTTATAGGTGTTATACTGAAGTTTTAAATGTATTTGGTAATAGAGATCTTGAAGAATTTACTTGAGATTTATTTGGCCCACTGATAAAAATGAACCCAAATAAAATTATAAAAAATACATAAAGACCCCTGATTGAAGAATTGTGAAAAGAAAATAGGGCAATAAGGTGTGTGTGTGTGTGTGTGTGTGTGTGTGTGTGTGTGTGTGTTAGTATGCATGTGTATTAGTCTTGAGGTGTGGTAAGGAGATTCTGCATGTGCATGTTTTGCTCAGAAGTCTAGAGCATTTCCCAAAGGAATACACCACCAAAGGGCCTAATTGTATGTTGTATGTATGTATGTATTCATTCATTCATTTTCTTTTGCAGAGAGGAAAGTAAGTAAAGAGATAGAATATAAAGAGGTTATATTGAATTGCTATTTGTTGTTGTTCAATTCCTTTTTCTGCATACTTTGGGGGTAAGGGCAAGTATTGAAAATTATAATGGAATCCTAACCTTAATTTAGGACTTTAAGAAACTGTCAAAAATCAGTTGTCTTTACTATACTCTATGATTATAGTAAAAAGCTATATGACTTAGTAAGAAAAACATAACCATTTTATACTAAGAAGTACACATTTTTGTATATTACAAAGATCCTTTTATAAAGATGCCAAAAGTACCACTGAAGTTATAAGTGAATATTAAGTTTAAGGATCTCAGAAATAGTGCCCTATTAGGTTAGACACTCTTCAGCCTTCAGTATTCTGTGTATTTTATTAATTATATATAGGTACCAGTTTTTTTGAGTCATTTTTCCAGACAACCTAAGTCAGGTTTAGTCAACCATTGCCAGGAACCAACAGGAAGCTGTACTGAGGCTTGGGTTTGAGATGATGAAACTGGGAATGTAGATTTCTGAGATTGCTGTAAATCAGGAATTAGCCAAGCATTCAGAAGACCTGAGGTCAAAGCAGTAACCAGGTAATGTGGACTCTCTGTTCTTGGCAGCAAGCTGACAAGCCAGAAAACATAAAATCAAAGCAAGGGTCAGGAAACCAGTGATATCCATGACCTTGGCAGGTCCAAAATGTGGGAATTGTGATGTCAAAGGAAAGGAGATCAGGGTCAGTAACTTCAGTGATCAAAATATGTAAAATGCCATGACCGAGGTGTCTGGTTTTGCAAGAGAATATAGTCCCAATAGTTAAATGTGGAGAACAGAATGAGATTATATCTGGCCTCTTCCTGCTCAGCTTGTTAGCACAAGCAGAGAGAAATAACAGGTCCCTAATAGGACATGGTATTATGGAGAAAGATGTTCTCTGATGAAGCCTAGGTAATTATTCAAAACATATTTATTGAGCTCCTACTAGGTGCCAGGGACAGTTTTGAGCATTAGGGAGGCACTTACAATTAAGATATATAGTACTTATCCTGGGGTGCCTGGGTGGCTCCATCGGTTGAGTATCCGACTTCGGCTCAGGTCATGATCTCATGGTTTGAGCCCCGTGTCGGGCTCTGTGCTGACACCTCAGCCCCTCCCCCACTCATGCTCTCTCTCTGTCTCTCAAAAATGAATAAAGATTAAAAATATTTTTAAAAAAGATATATAGTACTTATCCTTCCTTTTATAATCTAGAAAAGGATATAGATAAATAAGTGGGCAATTACACAGTAATATAATATATGTTATGACATGAAGACATACCAGCTACTCTGGTCAGACATAAAGGGACATCTAACTTAATTTGCAAAATTATGGTAAGTTTCTGGAGGTGTAGGAAGCTAAGATGACACTTTAATCATAAGTAAGAAGAAGAGGGAAGAGTATTCCAGGCAGAGGATAAGTGTGTGCAAAAAAGTGAAAATTTAAAAAGGATATGGATCATTAATAGATATGCAAACAGTTTAATATGCCTGAAAGGAGCTCTGGGGCTCTTGAGGAAGGATTGGAGATCTGTGGAGTATTAAAAAATGAAAAGAAACTAAAGAATCTGTGATCTGTACCTTAAGAGATCTGAAACAATGGAATTGTTTGACTAAAGTCACTTAGAACCAGGTAAAGGGCCCAGGAAAGTACATTTCTTGCCTTTCAAAAGAGTCCACCCCAAAATATTGCCAACCAGAATGTGCCTTAAGGGATGTACATATATACTTCTGTTTTTAATATCCTTTTTTTTTAACCACTGAGTTATTTCTGGTATAATTAGGCTTAAGTTATTCTTTCTATTTATGCTAAGTCAGTTTCTAAAGCTTGTCACCCAGACATTTACTTTCCTCCATATTGTTGGTTTTGGAATCTTAATTATATTTCCCTACCATGTGATCTTGATTTTAATTTAGCCAGGCCTCAGATATATGTATAATAACATTCCTCCTTAAATATGCTATTAAAACTTTATTTATGTCTTATGATTTTATAAATATTCTAATACTTCAGTTTAAAACTTTTGTTGAACACCTATTATGTGTGATAAGCACCAAATGATAACTAAAACAACACTTGCCATCATAAAGCACATACTTTTCTTGGGAGGATATACATATTAAACAGATTTTAAAAATATTGCATGGCACATACTAAAACAGATATATGGATCAAGAGGTAGAGAAGTACAGAAGACTAAGAATTATACCTGAGGCAGTCAAAGACAGCTTTAAGTAATATTTGACTTCTATCTGGAAGAATAGAGAGGAGTGTACAAGACAGAGAAATTATCCAATATAAACTCCTGAAGAATTATAAAAAAAAAAAAAGAAGTCCAGAGAAAAGTGATAAGGAACTTCACTATGGCTTGCAATTAGAATTGATTAAATTGGAGAGAATATTTTGAAATGAAATTAGAGGTTGGGAATAAATTGTGGAAGTCATAGCTACGATAGGGAATTTGAATTTTTTCTATGATAACAGTCATCAAATAAATTATTAGACAACAATTTCTTTTTTAATCTTTTTAAAATTAAAAAAATTGAGGACAATAACTTTGAGAGCACTGTGGATGATTGTTTTGGACTAGAGAGAAATTGGTGGCAATAAGTCCTGTTAGGTACTTATCCTACTTGTTCACCTTAATAACAGATGATGAATGTTGAGAAAAGAAGACAATTCAATAAATTTTTTTGAGCTACAATGGAGGAAACACCTGGAATGAGTAATGGTAGTGAAGCTTGAAAGAAATAGATGGATTCTAGAGACATATAGGAGATAAAGTTGACAAATCTCAAAGATTCTTTAGATTTAGATGTGGAGAGAGGAGGAGTCAGGGCTTACTCCTGTGTTTCTGGTTTGCACAACTGAAAGGAGAAAGGGGCCATACACCAGGATGGAGGAGGTGAACCATTATGTGTGGGTTATTTTTAGACCTGTTCTGCAGAAATTTTTGAGTCATGGAAGAAGCAATATGAATAGGCACTGGGTTTAGTCTATAGGTCAGAGGAGAAGGCTAGGCTACAGATGTATAAATTATGTGACTATAGATAATAATTGAAACCAGAGTAATGGATCAGGATACCTTTCAGAAAAATGCAGTGCCAGTAGGTAACAGAACCTAAGAAATAGCTTTGAGAAATCTCAACCATTAAAGCCTGAATGATGAGGTGAAGGAGTAGTTCCACTTTGGTATAAATAAACCAGAAATTAGGATGTCACTGAAGCTAAGGAAATGTATTAAGAAGAAGGGAATAATCCACAGTGTCAAAATTGAATGATCAAGAAATGGAGAGGACAAAAAATTAACGTAGAAGTAATTAATGACTAAACCAAAGTTATTTTTCAAAACGGTTTTAGGGAAAGCCAAATTGGAGTGTTTTAAGGAAAGTTTGGGTAGCAAATGAATAGAAATAGTGAGGATAGATAAGACATTGACAAAGTTTATAAAAGAGAGAAGAAATATAGGATAGTAACTGGCTGGAATGGGAACTGGGGTTGAGTTATATGTCAGAATGGACACTATTAGAGTATGTGGATGAAGGAAGTTGTAGATAGAGTGAAGTGATCATTGGCTATCATTGCCTTTGTGTTTCCCGAAAATGTTCTCCTTCCCAATTTAGAGAAATTTTATGGTAAAACAAAATGACATTGAATTTTGGAGGCCTGAGAGTCACAGAGATTGGGGAATCAGGAGGGTCAGTGGTAGATCATTGAAGGAAAATAAATTAATTTTGGGGCCTAAACCTATAGGAGTAAAAGGGAAACCCATGTATTTGCTTGTGTTTTTCATCTTGAATTATAAAAGAGTAATTGAATAATTTTAACTGTCTCCTCTTTAGTTTTGTAATCCGCATATGGATAAAATAGGATTCACTCAGCAGGTTGCAAGCTTGTGCCTCTAAACATACTTAGTTGAGCGAGAAAGCACAAAATGGAACCATATGTGTTTTCTTTTAAGGTAATATGCTTCAGTAGTATTGTCAGCACTTCTGAGAGCCTCTTCCATATGCATCTCACCATACTTTAAAAAATATAATCTGTGTTGAGTCATTTTGATGTCATCTATTAAACCCTCCTTGCAAATATTTATTCATTGTTTTATAGGATATATGAAAATAATAGCCTTTATAATAAGATATATTATAATAATGTTAAATTACAAACAGATTTCACAAAGATATTATATTTCAAACATTTCAAACAGGACCACTTAGGAACAGTCATTTGAAACAGATAAGTCTTGTATCAAGGTTCAATAGTCAATAAACATAGGTAAGTGGGACACAATGAGATTCCTATAATAATGATCCTTTGGAGAAAATCTCATGTTTTTTTTTCCATAGAATCCAAATACTATGGTTATTATTAATAACCCCCAGAGCTACTTTACTTTATTTGCTTTATAATGACACTGTAAAACAGCAGTTATGGATATTTTTGGTGATATTGATGTGGCATTTAACATTTGCAAAACTGACATATTTCTGTTTACATTAAGAAATTTGTTTATGTTGGAGCACTACACATATGTTCGATATGGTGTACTTTCAGCATTCTGTGCATTGACTTTACTCTTTATTTAAGGTAGAACCTTGTTCCTCACAATCCGAATTACCTCTACTGCGCCTCTCTCTCCCCAGTAAGTCCTTTACCTGTGCTCTGTGCATGGAGCTCATTTAGTAAATGCTCTTTACTTAAGAACAGCCACACTAATAGGAAATAGTTTAAACAGTGCAATGAGAAAATGACAAAGTTTTTCCCCCCACTATAAATTTTTGTAACTTCTTCATTAACATTCTACACTTTTTTCCTAACACAAATGAAAGATCGTCATACAAATCTTGAATTGAAATGCTGTGCTTCTCACTTCTGTCTCAGAATATAGTTCTTTTTTTTTTTTTTTTTCCTTTCCCAGACTTACTGCCTGGTTTCTAAAGAGATTACAGCTTGATTTTGTACCCATACAGGTTTCCCTTAGTCAGTTGCATGGCAGCCAGATATTCGAGTTAGTTTATTCCCTATCACATGCTGCTCTGTCAAAACTGTTCACTTACATTTCTCGCAGATCACTACTAGCCATGAACAACATTATTCTACAGAAAACCTGCTGTCCGTGCTCTCTACACTAGCTGCCATTACACCCAGCACTTTCCTTCTTTCTCTAGGACATGTCACTCATCTGTTTCAACAAATGCCAGCTGTCCCTTCTATCCAGCATACTGTCCTTCCATCAGGGACATTTTACATGTATTCTATATTCATTTTATTGAATACTTCCTTCTACCTAGTAAATACCATTCATTCATTCACTCCTTCTGGCTTCTCTCATCAAGTACTGTGTTCCCTGTCCTAGGAATACAGTTTTGTAACATATTTCTCTTTTTCCCTTATGACAGCATTATTATTATTATTATTATTATTATTCAGCCATTTCTTTTACTCTGCAGACTATATCTCTCATCTTCTGTCAGGAGCATTTTCAAAAAGAACATTTTCAAAAAATAAAATATATATTTCTGTTTCTGAGTGGATCAGAACAGTTGAGGCTATACACACTCTAAAAATAAGTAGAAAAAATTGTTTCTATGCAAATGTGTGTTTCTTCTTTTGTGGAAGGACATGAGATATACAAATAGTAAAGATATTTCCGTGTAATAAGAGCTATAATGTTAAAAAGTGAGTAACATTGATAGCTTTAATCTATTACAATGAGTTTTATCAGTAAGAATGTCAGAGAACATAAGCAGTTAAGATTCCTGGAGGCAAAACGTACCCAATTAAGGTGATTTACCACATTCCAAAATGACTTGACAAGTACATTTAACTCTCTAAAATGATATCTGTTTTTAGATGTGTCATGGATTAGAAAATTATGGGAATTCAAGATATCATCATCACCATCACCATCATCATCATCAAAGACAAGTGTTAAATATATTTCTGTGATGGATCTGCTACTTAAACCTTTTAGATATATAGCTCATGCCATCAAAGAAGTTCTCGTCCATTCAACTATATTGAATATATTCATACATAAGTAAGTGAATGCGCAGATTAAATAACATTTTGCTGTTTTAATTTTTTTTAATGTTTTTTATTTATTTTTGAGAGACAGAGAGAGACAGCGTGAGCAGGGGAGGGTCAGAGAGAGAGGGAGACACAGAATCTGAAGCAGGCTCCAGGCTCTGAGCTAGCTGTCAGCACAGAGCCCGACGCGGGGCTCGAACCCACGAACCATGAGATCATGACCTGAGCTGAAGCCAGCTGCTTAACCGACTGAGCCACCCAGGCACCCTAATTTTGCTGTTTTATTAAGTTCAAGATATTTGTGGTAAAAGAAGTCAGTTCCTGATGATTTAGATCAGGGGTAATAAAAGCTTCTCTATAAAAGGAAAACAGTAAATATTTTCAGCTCTGTGAGTCAGATTGTCTCTGAAAACTATTCAGTTTTGATGTTATAGCACAAAAGTAGCCATAAAATACATAAATGAATGATTGTGGCTGTGTCCTGTAAAATTTTATTTTCGAAATTAGGCAGTGGGATGTATTTTACCTACAAACCTTTGTTTGCTGACCTCTGACATAGATAACAGAAGAAACTAACATATTTACTTCTTTATTTTTTTTATAAAAATGCTTTTTTCTTTTAAATGATGATTTTATCTTATTTTTGTTTCAACTTTTTATTTAAATTTTAGTTAGTTAACATATAGTGTAATATTGGTTTCAGGAATAGAATTTAGTGATTCGTCACTTACATATAATACCCAGTGCTCATCACAACAAATGCCCTCCTTAATACTCATAATCATTTAGCCCATCCCCTGCCCACTTCCCCTCCATCAAACCTGTTTGTTCTCTACAGTTAAGAGTCGCTTATGATTTGCCTCCTTCTCTTTCCACGCCCCTCCCCTATGTTCTTCTGTTTTGTTTCTCAAATTTCACATATGAGTGAAATCATATGGTATTTGTCTTTCTCTGATTGACTTGTTTTGCTTAGCATAATACACTCTAGTTCCGTCCACATCATTGTAAATGGCAAGATTTCATTATTTTTGAAGGCTAAGTAATATTTTTGTGATATATACATACATATATATATCCACTCATCAAATGATGGACATTTGAGCTTTTCCCATAATTTGACTATTATTTATAATGCTGCTGTAAACATTGGGGTGCATGTTTCCCTTAGAATCAGTATTTTTGTATCCTTTGGATGAATACTTAATACAATTGCTGTGTTTTAGAGTAGTTCTATTTTTAACTTTTTGAGGAACCTCCATACTGTTTTCCAGAGTCGCAGCCCCAGTTTGCATTCCCACCAACGGTGCAAAAGGGTTTCCCTTTCTCTGTATCCTCACCAACAACTGTTGTTTCCTGTGTTGTTAATTTTAGCCATTCTCACAAATGGGAGGTGATATCTCATTGTAATTTTTATTTGTATTTCCCTGATGATGAGTGATGTTGAGCATCTTTTCATGTATCTGTTAGCCATCTGTATGTCTTCTTTGGAAAAATATCTATTCATGTCTTCTGCACATTTCTTAACTGGATTATATGTTTTTAGGGTATTGAGTTTGAACTCTTTATAGATTTTGGATGCTAACCCTTTATCAAATGCCATTTGCAAATATCTTCTCCCATTCTGTAGGTTGCTTTCAGTTTTGTGTATTGTTTCCTTTGCTGTGTAGAAGCTTTTTATCTTGATGAAGTCCCAATAGTTCATTTTTGGTTTTGTTTCTCTTACCTCTGGAGACATGTCTCTTAAGAAGTCGCCAGAGCCGATGTCAAAGAGGTTACTATCTGTGTTCTCCTCTGGGATTTTGACTAACATATTTATAAAGTTTTAGTTTTTATAAGGAGCAAAAATAAACAGACTTTTATAGATAAAGGGACAATGATATGAGCCATCTGGCCAACCCAAGCTTTGAAAAGAGAAAAGAAAATTCTTAGAGACCCAAAACAATAAGAAATGACAAATCCAGGGACGCAGGGAAGTAAACTAAAACCTTTAACTGGTGTGGAATATTTCCCAGTCTTCAGCAGCCTAAAGATTTGGTTTGAATGCTTCATGGGAGAAGGACTGAAAGCAAAGACTAGGGTCTCTGTGAGGTAGGAAGTCAGACTTTAAATCTCTATATAAGGTGATAACTCTGATAGATATTCAGTGTGTAGTCTTAAAATTTAAAATTAAAATTATTTATCTTTATCTTTTTAGAGAGATAGATAGGCAGACAGACTTAGGTTACAGAGATTGGTAGTTATACATACTGATAATTCTAAGATACATGGGCTTAGATTTTCAGTTTTCATTATCTTTGTATCATCAAAAAGTATAGGGTCATAATTTAATTAAAAGTGTTTTTTTATTAGTTGTGCTTGTAGATGTCTAGAATCAGCAAAAAACCCAGACATATCAAATTTTTTCACACATAACATTGCAAGAAATATGAGCTAATAGGGAAAAAAATCATAAAGCATTTACAGAAAGAAGCAAGCTACCATGAATGAGACTTAGTAGAACCTTTAACAGTAATAGCAGGCCAGTAAAACTTGTACATATTGGAATTAGATATAAAATATAAAATTAATAAATGTTTAAATAAACAGAATCAGAAACGTGAGTAAAGAGTAAAACAGTATCACACCTGTCAAGGCAATTTGTAAAAGACCATAGCAATAAAAATATAAAATCTGAAATTAGAAACTGATTGGGCCAATTAAATAGCAGATTGACCACAAGTGAAGAGAGGATTAGTAAATTGGAAGATGGAACTGGAGAAATTGTCCAGAAATCAATACAGTGAAATAGAAAAATGAGAAATACAAAAGATACTCTAGAAGACATGAAGAATAGAGTAAGAATAGAGTTAGAAGTTACACGATGTATGTAATTTAATTTCTATAAATAGAGAATGGAATGAATGGGAGATAGGCAATATTCAATGAAGTAATTAATGGCTGTGAAATTACTATTTTTGAACCCCTACCAATCACAAGAAGGATATATCAAAAGGCATCCCCTTCATGACTCACTATAATGAAAAGAAATATTGACCAAGATCAGAAATGGATTACAAAGGAATAACAATTAGATGGTATCTGACTCTGAAGTAGATCAACAATGAAAGCCAGAAAGCTGTAGAATATCTTCAAAATTCTGAGAAAAGATAATTTCCAAGATAGAATGGTATAGTCTATAAGATTGTTTTTCAAGAATAAGGGTAAAATAGGGGCACCTGGGTTACTTAGTCGGTTAAGCATCCAACTCTTGGTTTCATATTCAAGGTTGTGGGATTGAGCCCATGTTGGGTTCTGTGCTGATAGTGTGGAGACTGCTAAGGATTCTCTTCTCTCCCTTTTTCTCTGCCCCTCCCCTGCTCGTGTGTTCGCCTGCTCTCTCTTTCAAAAATAAATAAATAAAATTTAAAAAGTTTAAGAAAAAGAATAAGGGTATATTAAAGGATTTTTTTTTAAAGATAGGGCAAAATTGAGAGAGCTTACTACCAGCACCTCTCTCTAAAGAAGATTTAGAAGATGAGCTTCATGAATAACTATAATTCATTAAGAAGGAAAGACTGAGAGCAATGGATAAATGGTAATTAGAGAAAATAGCAAGTATAAGATAAATCCAAACACTTGATGGTATAAAACATTATTAACAATATCCAATTTGTGGATATTTAAATATTATGTCTAAAAATATGTTTAGAGATAAAAACACTCTAAGGTCTTTGTAATGTTTCAGATGAGAGAATAGATATTCTTTAAGTATGGACATGTAAATTTAAATTTGCTTGCTAACATTTTTGGGTGACTACTAATAGTATAGATATAGTGTGTAATTTCCAAACTAATGGATGAACAAGTAAGCAGACAATAACAACAAAAATATTCTATATCAAATTTTTAAAAAATCAAGTAAGGATAAAAATGATATATAGAAAATGATAGCAAGTAGAAAGCCCAACATAATAGGGTAGAAACATTTCAAACTTACTAATTATTATAATAAACATAAACAGACTAGATTTTGACATTAAAACACAAAATTGGCAGAACAAATTGAAAGATACAACTATATTAATAGTTATCAAAAGAATACTAACCAACAGATAAAATACTAACCAAAAGAAAGTTAGCATTCTATATTATCCCAGAAAGTAGACTTTAGGGCAGAGGGTATTGCTAGCAATAAAGAGAAGCAATAAATAATGATTTGAGGTTCACTTTACCAGGAAGATATAATAATTCAAAACTTTTATATTGCTAATAACATGGCTTCAGAATATAATTGAAAAACTTCAAGGAACATAGATTTTAAATGCTATGTATTTTTTTAAAAATGTATTTATTTTGAGAGAGAGAGTGGGGGAGGGACGAGGCAGGGGAGAATCACAAGTAGGCTCTATGCTGTTAGTGAAGATTCCAATGCTGGCTTAATTTCGTGAATCATGAGACCATGGCCTGAGCCAAAATCAAGAGTCAGAACTTAACCAACTGAGCCACCCACATGCCCCAAAATGCTATGTATATTTTTTGAAAAGGGACCTTTTAAAAAAAATATGCATAGCATATAAAAAATATATATAGCATAAACTGATGAAAAATCAACTGTGACTCAATTTTTAAAAACAAATGTGTACCCTGAGGAATTTTCAAACAGGCAGATTTAAAGATAAGCTAATAAAATAACTGATTTTAAGAATAAATAGATCCCAACAGGTTTGATAATCCACCAAAGGTCAGACAACATATACTGGCAAAGCCAGAACTAGAAGCAAATTAACTGATTTCCAGCCCAAAATGCTATTATTTAAGTAGTATTCTCATGCAGTCAGTCACAGTTCTCTTATAACGTAAATGTACTAATTTTATTATTTTGGTTTTCTGTGTTTGTAGATAGAAAGTACAGAAGTGATAGCAAAATCCCTTTGGAAGAAGATACAGCATTACAATTCTGGTATAGAATCCTTTATCCTATAAAGTTAAATATAAGTGATATCCATATGTAGTCCTCAGAATAAATACTCTGGATTCTTCTGGGAATTATGTATAACTGGACAGAACCTGGATTCTATCAAAAGTTTGGAGAATCCTATATTCTCCTTTGCGTTCACATGATTTGATGAAGTTTATAGGGCCAGTGGAGAAAAATATGTTAATGGTAATAGAAGTAGAGTTCCAACAAATGTCACATATGTGAACAAATATATGCCTGTGGAAAGTTTCATTTTTCTATCACACATTCTGAAAGCCAAACCCTACTTTGTTCATAAGCTTTTATCGTAATGTAATTCTCATTGCATTATGCTAGCAATATATTTTGTTTATCCTTATTATGATCTCCAAGCCTCAACTCCTCTTTATGCTTCCAGGTTGAGTTAAATTCCTCTGATTAAATTTTTCTTCCTATCCATTGACATATTGCCAGTCACTTTAACTGTCATCTATACGCCTAACTTCTCTAAAAGTACTCTTACCTGTAATGATATGTAACCATTTTACCTGTGATGGTATGTACTCATTTACTTTCTGTATCCCTGTATGTGGGCAGCTGATGGCATTAGAAAAAATCACAGGGTCAGTACTGAAAAACCCCAATACAATACAAGTCTTCCAGTTTCATTTGCATCTTCAGGAATTTCTTATTTCTTTAAAGATACCTAAATTTCTAATCTCCTTAGAGAGTACCTCAAACATTTATCATTGTCCTTAAGTTTGTTACTCTGCCTCTGTTGCTTTTTTCAGCATATGGTCTTGAAAATATGACCATTGCAAGAAAAACCTGTAGAACAAGCCTTCATTTACCATTCCTCCCAAACTTGCTAACATTCATTCAAGACATAAGCATGCATGTGCCAGGCACTTTTCTCATTTCTGTTGTTTAGATAAACTTTTAAAGTTTATACAAGAGAAACCTTTATCTTTGCTTTTGATTCTCTGCCTATACAAAGAATCTTCAACTCTACACGGAGTTTTAAATGTTTACTTTTTTTAGAAGGGCAGAGCCAGAAAGGGACAGACGATCCGAAGCAGGCTCTGCACCTACAGCAGAGAGCCCAATGCGGGGCTCGAATTCACAAACCGTGAGATCATGATCTGAGCCAGAGTTGGACACTTAACTGACTGAGCCACCTAGATGCCACTAAGAAGTTTTAAAAATAAATTGTATTTTCTTTTGTATTTTCAACACTTTCCTCCAATTTCTTTTACTTTGTCTTACTCATATTTCCATGTTAAAAAATCACTTTGCGGGGCGCCGGAGTGGCTCAGTCAGTTAAGCATCTGACTTCGGCCCCGGTCATGATCTCATGGTTCGTGAGTTCAAGCCCCGCGTCGGGCTCTGTGCTGACAGCTCAGAGCCTGGAGCCTGCTTGGGATTATGTTTCCCTCTCTCTGCCCCTCCACCCACTCATGCTCTGTCTCTGTCTGTCTCTGTCTCTGTCTCTCTCTCTCAAAAATAAACAAATATTAAAAAAAAACCACTTCGCTTAGGTTCACATGCCCTTGGATAGTCAGTCACTACCACTCTGCTACCTCTGACTTCGGAGCATCTTACCATGGGTGGTCTCTGCTTTTAGCTTTTGCTCTTCTCTTTGATTATAAGACCCTTCAAAACCTGGCTTGTTTTTGACTACTCCCCAAAAACCGCTCTGGAAAATGATTACCAAAAAAACCTTATTTTAGAAAAATCCAATGAGTATTTTTAGTTCTAATTTGACTTG
>CM053559.1:67890840-67893340 GCA_028646485.1 Cryptoprocta ferox | reverse complement strand
ACTAGCGCTGGGAAACTTCTTTTTCTGGGCATTCTTTTGCGCTCCTGAGGCAAACCACAATGGACAGGGAATCATTAAAATATTCTGATAAAATAAACTGACATTAAATATAGCCCTTTAAATCATTTTAAAATCTCTTCCTTATATAAACATATATATATGTGTGTATATTCATATAAACAAAAACTATACTGAAAAAGCTAGAAATGTTTCTATTTAAAAAACATACTAAGATCCTAATATTAAGAGTTGTATTTTTTTTTCCTGTAGCACTAAAAACTGCTTTATAGAATATCAAGTAAAAATAAAGAGGAAATGTAAAGAAAGAAAGATAGGAAGTCTTAGATTTTAAAGTTGTAGAAATACCATCCGTGTTTGGTGAATGTTTGAAACCTGGCTGTTTTGAACTGGTTTTTAAATGTATATTTGTCCTATAAAACACTAATACCTGTTTTATTTTTGTTACATAGAAATGAAACAATAAAATACCTTTTGATATAATATAGGTAAAATATTATGTGACAAGTATGATATCTTAGTATTCCAAATTTCTCCTATTTTAAACTCAAAGCGTATAGTTATGTGGGAGAGTAGACATGTTTTAAGCAGACTTCTTTGAGAGTATTTTTCTTCAGTAATATCTAATGGCAAGCTCTTTACAATGTTGACATTTTCTGCATTTCATAGAAATATACTGAAAAACATTTTACAGATGCTGTGTGTGCAGAGCAATTGATTAAATATTTGATATCATAAAGAGGAATATATTGCTGGGGTCACAAGATCCTAAAGGGCACATTTGTGTGTATTTCTCTCAGCTCGTACCTTTACAGGTGTATTGGAAGGAGAAGGGTTCAAGTAAACATTCTCTGGGTATGGATTTATGCCAGTATGGATCTACTCTGAATGTTAGCAAGAACTAAATTTGCTTATTATCAAAAGGTTAGACAGCCACAGTTGTGGCCCTGTGAATTTGAGACTGAGCAGGAGCTGTGCTTTTTAACTTTAGTCCACAGCACGGTGTTTCACCCAGTTACTTCTTTGTGCTCTTATTGCTTACATGTTTTTATGGCTTTCACACACATCTGAAATCAGACATAATGTAGAGTAGAAAGAATCCTCTAAAGTATAAGACTTGTTTTCTCATTTTTCTTCTTCAGTAAAGCAATTAGCTGCAGAAATCTTTCAATCTGGGTCATTCAGATCAACACTCTCCCCTCCCACTAGCAGAAATGAATTTTGTTCTCTTTGTGTAATCTGGGACCTGAAATTCTGGGTAATTGCCTCCTCTCACTGGATCCCTTTGCCTGTGTAGACACAGACAGCTCTTTCTTTTAGAGTCTGTCACAAATGAAACCCAATCCAAATAATTGCATTCTGTTTCTTTTTGGAAAGAGGGGAAGGAGACAGAAGAGGACCAAAGTGTAGTACATATTAAGGCAGGTCTTTAGGGAAAAAGAAATAGGATATAAAAATCTGACGTGTCTGTGCTGCGCTTCTGGCCACCAAACTTATTAATGCAGCGTCCATTGTGAGATGCCGCGGTTCCGTGCAGTCAGAAGATGGCTCCAGCGCGTTAATTTTGCTCCTGTGTCTAGCACAAGATTCAAGGGGCAAGATGCACCTCGGTGCTATTATTCCTTTACAATTTTGCTGTCGTCTCATTTGGTTCAAAACATCAAACTGAAGCATATATGGAGTTTTAAAGGGCCCGTTAACATAGATGGTAAGATTTTAGAAGAATTTACCTGCTCCCTTTTGGGAACAAGCCATTCTCAACTGTTTTGCATGCTTTTGTGCAGAGAAAAGGTGCCACAATTGTACGTCATTGCTGAAAAATACTACCTATAGAAGGCAGTACTTCGCAGAGACACTGTATCACTGTCAAATCAGTGTTCTCTGAAACTATACTCTCATCTTAGAAATACTGTTTTCTTGAGGAACTAGGGTTTGTGAAAATAGTAGTGTACAAAACAATCACAGAATGCTATTAGGTAGGATAACAGAGTCCAAAATCATTTAACCTTTCTAAATACACTACCTTTTAGAGATGTCTAAGTAAATATTTTTCCCTCCTCTCATAGCTCCCAAACTCCAAAGTCACTTTCTAAACAAATATTGATTGATAGAAACATGAAAATGGGCATTTAGTCCAATTAAGAAGCCACAGTTTTAAATACTTCCCTATAAAAAGAATGATACATAAAATTTATTGCCTAACTAGTGACTTTAGAGGTCATTCCTATGCTAGCTAAGTGCATAAAAAATTATAGGAAATTGTGTGATTAGCAGTGAAAATGGCATGATATAATATAGGCTTTATTAGGTTTAACATTTAAATGCATTTAATGATAGAGAGTAGTTGAACTTACTTTGTCCAAAATGCATGATCACTCAAGGGAATATTTGAAATACATACTTGTTTAATGTCATAGAAATTATTTCATTGATAGTGTTTCATGTCTTTACCACCAAATAGATCTAAATAAAATAATTTTAC
>CM053559.1:67843340-67885840 GCA_028646485.1 Cryptoprocta ferox | reverse complement strand
GATCCTGATGGCTACTATACCTTGTAAGGATGACTGACCTGATTAAGTTAGGTTTCCATTCATAACTTGACCTCTATGCAGAGGAAATAAATTACGAGATCTGCATTAAGATGATAAATACAGGACTTGAACATTATAAAGCCACAGTTGTATATCAATCAATGACTAAGAAATGTCCAGTTGGAAATTATACGAAATAGGAAAATTTCCCAGCATCTTTCCAAAGCTGTCTATTTAAAGATACACTGTGCAGGGGCGCCTGGGTGGCTCAGTTGGTTAAGTGTCCAGCTCTTGATTTTGGCTCTGATCGTGATCTCAGGGTTCATGAATGCCAGCTCTGCACTGAGTCCTGCATCAAGCCCCGCATGGAGGCCTGCATCAAGCCCTGCATTGGGTTCCATGCTGGCAGTGCAGAGCCTGATTGGGATTCTCTTTCTGTCCATCATGCTTGCTTTCTCTCAAAATAAATTAATGAATAAGATATATTGTGCAGATTACAACCTGCATTTTTGCTCTAAATTCAAATATATTAAAAACACAGTACCTAAAAAAATTACCTTGTGATATTTTACATCTCTAACTTAAGTAATTAATATAAATCTACTGTTAAACTTCACAGAAGTTTCAGAACTATACTAAATGATCCCTTCTTCTTTTCTTCCCTTTCTTTGGGTAACTATCAACTGATCAATTAATCTATCCATCAAGCCAGCCAGCCATTCATCAGTGTCTATATCTATTCATCTGTATATCTGTCATCTAACATGTCATCTAATATACAATTACTTGATCCAGAATTTAGTAGTGATCTTTAATATTAAAACTCTTTACAGAGTTTTTTCTTAAACATACTACTCATTCAATTTAAAATTAATGAAAAAAATGCAATCGTAGGGCAGTTGCTCTGCCTTGTTTACAGTAAACTAAGGTATGAATATAAATTGTTTTCTTGGAGTACATGTTATTATTTGGAAAAAAATGAATATTTCCATGTAGATCTAGCTTGTGATTCAGAATTCTGTGTTCACAAAATACCCATGATTTTGTCTACCTTTAAGCCCATGAAATATTTTCTTAATGCTATGTTAGTATTTGGAATTTTATACAGTTAGTAAAAGAAAAATTGAAGAAATACCTCAAAAGCAAATATGCTGCTATGATGTCATGGAAATGTAAAATTGAACTCTGAATTCTAGTAACTAAAATGCTTATTGGAAAATGTTTTTGTGAGTTTTGTCTGGGCATATCCAACTTTCACCTCCAATCAAAGCAATTTAGTTTACAAATGTATATAATTCATTAAAATAAGCAAAACATATTTAGTATGAAGAAAGTAAATATACAGGTTTTAACATAATTACTTATCTAATCCTCCAGTGATGATGTTCAGAGTGACACCTCCATCTGGAAATCCGAAACTACATGACAAATTCTGTCATCTACAAAAACAGGACCAAGCATACTCTCTTCACTTTAAACTTAAAATATTATTGCTGACACAAATAGTTGTGATTTATAACATATGGAATATTAATAAAAAGTTACATTTTAATGGCAGGAAATGTTTATATCACCTGTATATAATAATGATACCATGAAATGTTGATAATAAATTAATGTCCTTGTAACACTGACGCTGAAGATGCATCTGACTCTGTAGATAGTTGCCTTATCAGTGCTACAGCAGATCTAGGTATATACATCTTGTTTTAAGGCATTAATTTGCGGCATACTTGAATCCAAGACTGAATGATTACAGGATTTGATGTACAGGCTTAAATATGCACTTATATTTATAATTTGATAGAGATTGAAACACACACACCAATGTGCTTGCATAAACATGTATGTATGAATCTGTATATATGGATGTGTGTGTATATAGAGAGCTCTCCAGTGTGATGTGTGTACACACATATATGGATAGATATATAGATATATCACAGCATGTCTGCACATGCATTTTCATCTAAAATGCTTAATTAAAAACAGATTTTGCGATTTTAGAGTATTATTTCAACTATGTCTTTTATTGCCACTTATCCCAAATAATTTTAACTAATATTTCCTTAAATAATTTCCCAAATAAAATTATTTGTTATCTTACCTACTATTAATCAGATAATCATTCGGTTACTAAGTTCTGCTTTGAAAGAAATCCTGGAAATTTTGCAGATAAGTTAATAGGGAGGCAGGGGGGCAAGAAGGGTATCTCACAGTCATTCATACCTTAGCATGAATTAGTTTAATTAGTCTTATGGTTAGCGCTGGTATAGAACAAGATAGACATTAACTCATATTCGTGCAGTGTTTACAATAATGATTTAACATTTATTGACTGCCTGTTAAGTTTCAGACACTGTGCTAAGGGCTAGACATACAGATTTTACTTCCTTCAATCTTTACCTTACTGTTAATAAGACTGAATGAGATTCTGAGTGCATGTAGAAAGGAGGGTGAAGTAGTACTGGGGAGAGTTACTGTGGTCCATGGAGTGAACCATGCAGACTTGTATTCAAACCTGTGCTGTTCTCTCCTGTGACCCTAGAGGCATACAGTGTGCTTCGGAATTTTGGCTTCTGCGTTTGTAAAATGGGAATGAAAATATCTGCCAGGCAGAGTTGCAGGGAGGCTTACATAGGAGTTGCTCAATCATGGTAGGTATAATTGTGGTAGAGAAGGGAAGAAGAGTTGTTAAGGTGTATATTTACATAAGATATATACAATTAAAATAAGATGTTTATGAGCAAATGGGTGATATAAGAGGAGAGCAGGATTATTTTATTTCTTGGAACAACCTGTGAATATCTTACCAAGCAAGAAAAAACTGCTTAGGTTATATCTGTTAACAAGTAAGTTTATCCTTCTGACAACCCAAACTAAGATCATTCATTTTATTCTTGTCGGTGGAATCCTATCCCATTTTTCACTGTTAGCCAAGCTCATCTGTTTCTTAATAGATGCACTCTCTAACAATGATGCAGAACAGTGCCAGTTTAAAACTATGCTTTCTTTTCTTTTTAAAAAATGTTTAATGTTTATTTATTTTTGAGAGACAGAATGGGAGTGAGGGAGGGGCAGAGAGAGAGGGAGACAGAATCCAAAGCAGGCTCCAGGCTCCAGGCTCCGAGCTGTCAGCACAGAGCCCGACAGGGGGGGCTCAAACTCACAAATGGTGGGATCATGACCTGATCCGAAGTCGACGCTCAACTGACTGAGCTACCCAGGCTCCCCAATGCTATGCCTTCTTATTGGCCATGTACATTAATGTTAGCAGTCGTGGGATGCCTTTAAACATCTAGACTGAAAACACACAAATATGGATCACATTTTGTTACTCTTCTAGTTGGAGGTGGAAACTTGTTTCTTTTATCAAAATATTTTACTCATATTAAAGAAAAAAAATTTAAAAAAACCTCTTCTTTCACACTTCAGTATGTGGAATTAAATTATTTTAAACACCTCTACAGACAATAAGCAGTTAAGTAAGCATGTAGGTAATGATTGCATTGCTTGCAGAAGTTTGAAAAAGTTATTTAGGACGGTGTTAAATTATTTTCTTTCTTGGCTCTAAGTTATTATTTTTGAGGATAAGGAGAGAAAGGTGCTGGATAAAATTGGCAGCTTTGAATTCTAATGTCAGCACTGCCTGCACTATTGTTACATTGTAACTGTTGAGAGGAAGCTCAACTACCAACTCCCACTGTGCCCATGGCTCTGTATTTATAAAAAGAGAATGATGGTAATGAAATTTGTTAATGGAAAAATTTTTTAAATATTTTCTACATTTAAATTTTCACTAAAAAATTGTTTTGTCAAGGGGCGCCTGGGTGGCTCAGTTGGCTAAGCGTCCAACTTCAGCTCAGGTCATGATCTCACAGTTCATGGGTTCGAGCCCCGTGTCAGGCTCTATGCTGATAACTCAGAGCCTGGAGCCTGCTTCAGATTCTGTGTCTCACTCTCCCTCTCTCTGCCCCTTCCCCGCTCACATTCTGTCTCAAAAATAAATAAACATTAAAAAAATTGTTTTGTCAAAAGCCACAATTTTTTTCAAAGGATAAACACTCTTAGCACTAAAACATATGACTATTAAGAAAGCACAAAATTTTTAATACGAGATGAAACTTTATTTTCCTCAGTGTAGTGTAGTATGTTAGTGTGTCTATTGTGAATATCTGGGTAGAAAGTTGGCAAAATATGTATGCTAAATGACACAGAGTATCTTGTACCTCTGATTTGATCAAAGTAATTAGCATAGGCCCCATGTAATATAGATGTTTTTGCAACTAGCAACTGTGACAATAACTTGTATCACCAAAAGAGAACATGATGGGCACATTGCCCACAAGTGCTGTATAACATAATGTTTAGGGACAGCTCCTTTGAGAGGAATATTTCACAAATTTAGTTCAGCTATATAACCACTTGATAAGAACTTTCAAAGTGTCCTCAAGCACTTGTCTGAAGTAAAGTAAAAGTTAGCAGTTTTGAGAATATTGTTGCATATTGGAATAATGAATTTTTGATGGTTTGAAGCTTTTGAAAATTAGGCAATATGCCTTCAAAGATTGCAGTGGACTTAAATTTAAATATAATTAAAACACTTATGTGTTAATGTTAAATTTCAGTGCATGATAGAGCACTAGCACAGTGCCTTACACACAGTAGACATAGGAACATTTTAAATGCAATTTAGTGCTTACTCTGCTTTTCTTCAAACTCTTAGCAGTTTGTCCTTTTTGTTAATTATATAACTTCAGTCCATAAAATGAATAGAACTTGTCTGTATGTATTTGGGACTGGTTTTTGCAGCCTTTGTCATTTGCTATAGTAATAGGAATTCTGCTTATTTAGAAGATACCTTGTCATGAAAAGAGAAGTAAAATCTAATATAGTATACTGAAAGGAAAGATTGATTCTACTGAATGGATTCCTAGATAAATTACACATTTCAGCATGATACTAGGTATTTTCATTCTAAAATGTCTTGCCTAATCCTCAGTTCTGAGAGTATTAGAAAGATATCTTGATAATAAATTTATTTATACATCTATGTATGTACATAATATATAATACATATTTACCATAAACATTATATCCAAAAATGTATGCCTTACTATTATTAGACTTTTGGAAAACAAGTTGGAATTTCTAATTTTCTGGATAATAGTTGACTGATTCTTAGGAGAGAAGTAAAGCAATACCTTTTGGTGCCCCATCTTATATACAATGATAGTCTCATTCTATTTTTTTTTCACTTTTTCCCACCAGAACAAAAATCATTTCTTTTATAAATCATGGAGGGCAAATTTCACTTGTTTCTGACATATGCCACATATTAGAAAACTTAGCAAACTTTAGTTGGAGATCTGCGTGGGCTACTATAACTGTGTGACCTTGGGTGATTTCTTAACCATCCTATAAGGTGGGGATTATATCTAACTCATGACTTTGTGTAAAGGTTAAATACAATAAGGCATGAAAAATGCTTACTGTTGTGCATGTTACATAAATAGTAACTCTTAATATTGTCATTTTCAATGACTCTGAAGAAGAAAGTCTGAAAAGATAAGATGTGGAAATAGAAAATACAGAAACAAAACTCTCTTGAATGCTGCCTGCTTAAGAACAGTGTCTGTTTAGCACATTTGAAGCAAATGTATTTTTCAAAAGATCTGAGTACCGGACTTGTTAGTCTGCTTTGAGTATATATAGATATGTTCTAAAATATATTTCTTTTAGCCTTTTACTGATATACTTTGTTTTAAATATTCTTTCCCCAGCAGTTTTATTTTGTACTTTAAGTGATTGAAATAGTATACACAAATGCACTACTAGTAAAAATACGCATATTTCACACACACACACACACACACACACACCTCTTACCACTATTTGGGAACTGGGGAAAGAAGACCAGGGAAAACAGAAATAGTAGTACATATCAGACTAGTGCATCGTTAGCATGTACCAGTGTGTCCAACTGGGTGAATGCTGCTACAGGTGAAGTCACTAGACAAAACACCTGGAAGAAGTCTTTTTACTTCATGCACACACACTTTCAGCCTTATCACATGCACATATATATTCCTAAGAGTATCTTCACACATCTTGTTTCCTCTTTAAAAGCAAAGGCACTTAAATGCAAGGCCATTTCTGTTTTGTGAAACTCAGAAATTCTGGCATTCATATTCATTACTTCATCTGAAATGCAATAAGCAAAAGATAACAGCATTCTAAAATCCATGAGCAATTGGTTATTTCTACATATAACAATGAAAGGAAAATAAATACATGTAGAGTTGGCTAGCTCAAGTCAGTGAGTGAAAAGACATACTTTTGATATGTAAAAGAATCCATAAAAAAAGAGGTGCTATTAGAAGCTGATACATTTCTTTTTTAAATAATAAGAATTAACACACCTGAAAATCTGGTGTTAGAGCAACCAAACCAAAGCAAACCAAAACAGTAACAACGTCTTGCACAGGTAGAAGTGTAAATGTCAGTAATTTTTAAAAATACTTAAAATTAAATTTGTCTTATTTTGCTATTTCTGTTTTAACTTCGAGAACACAGAAAAGCAAGTCAAATATTGGATTTGATATTCACCAAAGAATTCTCTGTGTATTAGAGTAAATATATTTGAAATAATACAATCTAATAATTTTTTAAATGCCTGAAAGATATCAGGTAAATGATACAAGTAATCATATATTAAATGAATTAAAATTCAGATTATTATTATTTATTGCTAAACCTGCTAAAAAGTTCTGTAAGAACAAGTGCACTTTCAGTGGTTCTGATACATTCAAAAACCAAATAGTGCCATCTGATAAATGATTTTCAGAATTGTTTATTATTTTAAAAATGTCTAAAGGTTGACTATAAAATTTGGACTCTGCACATAAAAATCAACATATAAGTTAATACTAATAAGACAAAATACCTGTCTACGTTAGCTCACAACAGTTGCACATATTTTAAATGGCTCAATTCAAGTTTTCTCAGTCTAGATAATCAATCCAATGTGGAGAGTGATGTCAGCATGAGGGATTTTTTAAAATAGGCTTTAAATGGAACAGAGGTATTGGAAAACTTAAAAATTATACTGGGAGTGAGGTGCCTGGGTGGCTCAGTCGGTTGGGCGTCCAACTTTGGCTCAGGTTATGATTTCGCAGTTCGTGAGTTTGAGCCCTGCTTTGGGTTCTGTGCTGATGGCTCAGAGCCTGGAGCCTGCTTTGGATTCTGTGTCTCCCTCTCTCTCTGCCCCTTGCCTGCTCATGGTCTGTCTCTCTCTCTCTGTCTCAAAAATAAATAAACATTAAAAAATTTTTAAAAATTATATTGAGAATATTTTCTTGAACAGAAAGAACTATGCAAAAACATCAAGTATGCCTCATTTTCCGAATTCTAAAAAAAGTTTTCTCAGTTATGAAATATAATAATATGTCTATATATTTATGTTCTTCCCTTTCCATTTCCAAGTTCTAAGAATGATTCATTTATTCCTAATTTCCCTCTGTTATCATGTTTAATTTTTTTGGGTTACTTTCCTTATGTGTTTTTCAAACCAGATTTGTGCTTTGCTAAAACCAGATGTATCTAGTCTCCCACAATAGGAGAAATGAACCAGGCCATGGATTCATTGAAGGTTAGATCTACAAAGCAAATACATACAGGAGAGAGAGGATATGAATGGATATTGTGTATATACACAGATACATATATATGTCAGCAATGAAGTAACTGCTAAAACTAGTTCATATGAACAATTTACATTTTATTAATTTGTGATGTTTTCCTATATTGTAAATATATAATATATATATATAGACTGTATCATAGAAGCATGAAAGTATAGATATATGAATAGAATTGTAAAGTATAAATAAAAATAGAAGTATAAAAGTATTCTAGAAGGATCCATAATATCCAAAATATAGCAATAAAGCTAAAGAAATAGTTGCCAATATGGAAAAATACACTGATATCTTTTTATATACTTATTAATTAAATCTGAATCTAAGGGCAAATAATGGAAAAGATAAATTGTGTGCGTGTGTGTGTGAATGTGACAGAGAGAGAGAGAGAGATTGGTTCAAAACTAATTCATTATGAATTGGGTTTTTTTTCTGATAGCTGAGAAATTCCACCACTCACCATAAAGAGGAAGTAAAAAAATTGCAACAGTTTATTTTTTTATTATTTAAGGATTCATCAATCTACTCAGCTGCCAAAAGCTGAATGCCTCTTTGGTTTTTCTATATTACATCCCACTATTTTTTCCTCACCATCTTGCATTATGATCTAGTAAAGCTTATTGGTGTTTAGACTGTATTCCCTTGAACGTGCACCTCACTGCCACTGCAGAGGCCAGCCACTGCCACTTGTCTGCCAGTGCGTCGCTGAATAGGACTTTTGAGTCATGTCTCTCTCCCCGCCCCCTGCTTTCTCTCTGGCTATACATTAGGTTTCTAAGCTTGCTGGTGCAGGGGTCACTAATCCACAGAGCTGAGTGAAATTCTTTTCTCGACCTCAGATGCCTTAGCAACTACAGAGAGAGGGTCTTATAATATTTTTCATATTGTTTCTAAACAAACAATTAAATGGGAAAATAAGAATATCCCCTGAAACACACACACACACACACACACACACACACACACACACAAATAAAAAATTCTGGGCAAACACAACCATGTGTTAAATTTTACTCGTTTTGTAACAATGATTTACAAAGCATTAGACATGCACTAAAATCACTTAGGAGATTTTCATATGCTTCATAATTGCTAACTAAACAGTACTAAGAAAGACACAGTGCATTTTTCTCTCATACGTCTAATTGCCAAAGAAAATTCTGAGGCAGATATGTTGTTTTATTAGGTTATAAAAATTCTCACATATGAGTAGCTATAAAAGAAGAAAGCACTTCAATGTGCAGAACTCTTCTAGATCAAGTATTCAAAAGGCTAACTTAATTAGCACAGTTATAATTTGAAGAGAAAAAGTTAGAAGAATAAAAATAGATTCTTGGTCATTTTTAATGTATAGTAGGAAGAGTTACGTATCAGATCACCCTGTCTCTAAAGAATCATTATAACACTATCTTTATCAGTTTGCTTTTCAGCAAACATAGTAAACATTTAGTCTACACCAAAACTAATTTTATCACCTATGTATTCAGAGCATTTATTGCTATACAGAATTTAATTTTGATGAAAGGCATGAAAGATATATTTCATTATGTGTATATCTATGAATATACACCTATATGTACACACATGTACTTCATTATTCTTGACTGTGAGAGCTTATGACTATTGACGTTGTCAATTTTTATCTCATTACTCATCGCTGCTTACTGTGGGTGCTAATAGTATATTTCCATGGAGTTTGTGTGTGCTGTAATGTAAATTCTGACATTGCTAGTGTCAGTCACTAATCTACCTCATTCAGTTCATGTCAAGATGATACATCACAATGCTCAACAACTGTCATCTCAGCTTTAAATAGATCTGCATTTTCTCAACTTTGCAATTAATTTTTTTGTTTAGAATCTAGTTACTTTTTTAACAATATGAGCAACTAACTTATTCTAATATATTCAAAGCAACTGCTGATTTAAAAACATTTCCTCCAAAGATTAAGCCAAAAGAATAATAGTTCTAAATGAGTAATAAAACTATTTACTATAGAAAGAAAACTGATTAAAACTTGCATTTTGAAAGAAAAAATCAGATTTTTAGACTTCAAAGTTTTACTCTAAGTGAATTTTAAAGAGAATAATTTTGCACTGTTGGAAAATGTATTCTTTAATTAGGGTGGCACCATTTTAAGTTGAACCTTCCCAGAGTTCTACAGCTTGAGTATTTGGACATATTCTTGACCTTTTGCTGTGTGTGCAGAAGGATGTGTATGGCATCTTTTCAGTGGTTTTCTTTCTGTTTCCCTTTCTCTGTTGTCTCTTCACCTTTCCATTGTTAATATGTTCTTTGTTTCTTTTTCATTCTCTTTTCTATATCTTTCCCTATGCCTTTTCCTGTGCTCTTTTTTCCTCTGTTCTCCTGAGTTAGCTGTTCAATTGGCCTAACAATAAAAGCATCATAAAAAATGTTTAATTAAATCATGTGCCTCTTTTTCTCCTTCATCCTAGAAAATGACCATTCCTACACTATAAAACCTTTGAAATGCATGTCAGGACTTTTTCTCTCTCCTTTTCCTTTTTCTTAATGTAATCATTTCTGTGTCTTTTAAAATTTCATTCCTCTTAATTATTCAACCTTCCATATTGTTCTTTTTATACCTATTGTCCCAAGCATTTTTAAATTTTCTCCTGTATTTCCCCCAAACATGTCTGAGATCAGTGGAATTCTAATTTCAAAAAAAAAATTATTCTGAATGCTCATGATAAAAATTTCCTGAAATTAAAGCAAAAATTAAAAAAGAAAAGAATGGCAAAATAACTGAATTGTGTTGATGCTGAGGTTGCCAGGGCAAAAGGAGGGTAATTTCTAAACCAGCCAGCCAGAGAGGACAAATACTCTTGCAACTCCAAAGGAAAATTACGAAAATGGTCTCCTAAAATGAGTACACTAATAATACATTCCATTTCCAAATCCTCGCTTTGTATAGCTCTAATATACAAATATCTACCTAACTTCTCTTTTGTGTCCAGTCTTTTCTCACAGCAATCCACCCATCACCACTACCAGGTACATCTTACCACTGTGCAGCCTGGGTCATGTCACTTGTATACTCCTAAACCTTCCCCATCCATGCCTGTCAAATAAAGTTCCATAATCTGGCTCCAGTCTATCTTTCTAACCTAACATACCAGTGAGGTGTGGAACTTATCCTTATAACTTCAGCAAAACTGAGTTTACAGCCCTGCTATTGTTTGCGTTATCCCCACTATCCTAATGCTTTTCTCTCACTTTGGATGTCTCTGAATTGCCTGTTACTAAAGAATCAGCTTCTTGAAAACTTCTTGGATTCTAACTAACTAGAAGTAATATTTTCTTTCTCTGAACTTTAATAATTTATTTGTTGTAGTATTTCTATCTGTGTAAGGTTTTTCATGTGCTTTTAATTTCTGCTATCAGATTCTAGATAACACTATTTGTTGCTTAAGTGAAGAGACTCCTGCCTGATCCATCCCAATACCCATCATTTTGGTATTTACCATGCACTTTATATTAGGTAAATTTCATATGTATTTGATAAATGATTAAATAAAGGAATCTGTCTTTAAAATGATAATGGGAAATATGTGAGGGATTATATGAAATAATGTAAAATATTTGGTTAAAAATACCCCCACTGTAGAGATCTCATCCCTCATGCCTTTTGCCCAGAGTACCCCCAACCTTTTTCCTTTTGAATGCATCTTAAAGAACAGTAGCAGACCTACATTTGTAGAGGACATCTTATAACCTGATTATGGCTGCTTTCTGTCAGGAGAATAAACTATTGAAGAACAGTTCTCTGTGCAAGCATCTTTTTGTGGAAATGAATCATCTGATTATTGAATCTTACCAAGGTTTCCCTACCACCAATACCTATGCTACTTCTTTCTTTTAAAAAAATTTTTTTAAGTTTATTTATTTATTTTGAGAGAGAAAGAGAGTGTGCACACAAGCGGGGGAGGGACAGGGAGCGAGGGGGAGAGAATCCCAAGCAGGATCTGCACCATCAGCACACAGCCTGACACAGGACTTGAACTCACAAACTGTGCGATTATGACCTGAGCTCAGGTCAGGAGTCAGATGCTTAACTGACTGCATCACTCAGGCGCCCCGCTACTGCTACTTCTTTCTTAAAGTTAGCTTATTGAGGCTACATTTTCTGGTAGCTTAGGGCTAGAGTAGTCATCTCTTCTCTGTCCCTGATCTTCCTCAAGCAAGGTGTGTTCTAGTAAGTGGACAAAAAACATCTTTCACTTTCCCCTGAAGACTTCTAATCAAGGCTCTGATTTCTGCTGTTGGTCCTGCTGTTGGTACAAAGTCCAGGTTCTTTCTTGAATAAAAGGAATAATGTGAGGGAGTTTTAAGGGGAAATAAACAAGATCCTTCTTCCTTCCTCCTCCCTCTTCCATTCCCCCTCCCCACCCTGCAGCTGTGGTCAGATAGAAAAGGAGATTTGGATTCTAGGAGGTCACTAGATAATTAAGTATTTCTGCCAGTCTTTGTAATATAAATAATTAATTCTGAGGACCTGCACCTCTGGCATTTCTGACATTGCCTTCTCATCTGGATTCATATTTCCTATGTGTTCATCTGACACCTCTTTTCTTCTTTTGTGTCACCTTTGATTCCTCAAACCTGACCTGACTTATCTAATGAGTATGTGACCATTTAAGTTGCTACCAAAAAAGGTCTTGATATTATTATCCATATCTATAATCAGACTATGACCTCTTATTCTACCAGGAACACAAAGCTCATCAGATCACAGCAACCCCCTGCCTTCATGTACTGTACATTGCTAGATCCCTGCCTTCCCCTTCTCAAAAAGAGAGCTTCCTGTCCTCTTTGAGTATAGCCAACCTGGTGACATGCTTCTCCATTACCCCCAACACTTTCATAAAAATATTTCTTAAACCTAACAGAAATTACATTTTAACTACAATAAGTCTCTATAGCCCAAATGATGTTGCTATAGATGGAACTATATCCACTTCACCTATTTATACCTTATTCTGTAAAGCAAACATAATTAGACCTCTTCCTGTTCATTTGGATTGTTAACACATATTGCAGTAATGACCTCAATGGATGGCTTTCTCCATATGTGTTATTTTCTTGAGGTTAAGTTGAAAGCATAGTGTCTTCACTGTGTCATCTTTCCTCTGCCTCCTCTTCTGGAAAAAACACTTAGGAGACCAGCAATGTGGTCACTACCTACTGTATAATCCATCTTCACTCTGTCCTAATATAGTACAACCATTACCAAAAAAAAGTATACAGATAACAGTTACTCCTATCTCTACTTTATGGATTTGAAATGTGACACACTTGTGAGGGAAGGCCATTCATTGAATCATTTAAACAGCTATGGGGAAAAAAAATCTTCTAAGATTGAGACGCAGAAAATAGCATAACCTTATTTCAATTGCCATTTTATGTACATGGGGAAAGTGACATTCAAATAGGCATTTTTGTTTCACTGATTCAGATGTGCCTGGTTATAATTGTGGAAGTAACTACTACATGGGTCTTTTTCCTTTCACTTTTTTTAGGGCAAAAATTATTTAAAATAATCTTACTGTTAAGGAAAGCTTATAATATAAGAAAATGAATTTTTAAAAAAGAGTTTAAAAAAGTAAAATATATTTTTTAATTAGAGACAACATAATGTATGTGGTAGATATTTGAATATCCGTGTAAACCAAAATGAAATTTTGTCTTAAAATACCCTTTGGTAGTAGGCAATAATTGTCCCAATACATTTTCCCAGGGCCTCTTAAAGAAGGCTTTACAACACTTTTAAAATATTCACTTTCAAATGTTTAATTCATATAGTTAGTGGCATACTGTTAATAATTGTTCTCCTGACCACTTCTGGTCACCAGACCTTTAAGGAACCTACAAAATGGCATGTCAACTTGTGTTTCCGGTATGGAACCTGACACTGGTGTCTCTAAAGAATTTCGTTTGTGTCTTAAAGAGTAAAACAGGTATTTGTTTCTCTCTTAGGCTACTATAAAGCATTTCTGTGATATTAAGTACTTAATACAGTTTTCCCCACTGGTTACCTTTTAGACATGGGTCAAGTGATTTTTGATGTAGCTGATATTAAAAGTATATAAATATTATGCACCATTAGAGCATACCACTAATGCTATATTCCACCAATCATTAAGATCAATGATCAGAGATGACTAGGTTGCCATTATCAAGGATTCAGTGCTATCCATGAATTTATCATGGACATATGTATGCTTAAAATTATAATGAACTTTATGTAAGAATTTAAACATAGAACTAAGACAACATAGATAATTTAAGGCCAGAAAATCTAGTTACAGCTGAAATATTAATATAATCATGGAAAAAAGATGCGGGTATAGATCTGTACTTAAGTTTCCCTGGTAACTGTCATGGTGCCCTGCTCTTCCTTCATTTGTATTCACAACTATAGTTAGCCACTGTGCCTATAGGTACATGTACTAAAGAATATTGTAACATAAACATTTAGTGCTTCTTTGTCTTGTACTCCGTAAATTACACCTGTTAAGAAATTTCTTAGGTGACTTAGACATTTTATGAAATGCAGGCCAAGAGAAAACATTTGAGTAAATTGGCAAAATGAACAAACAAAAAACTTTACCCATATCATAATTTGCAAATATGTCCTTTGCTAAAATGTCTAATCTCTTCAGGTTTTGAGATGCTTCTTTCAAGTTGAAAGTTTATGTATAATTTTAATTAATTTATTTTCTGGGGTATTCCTGCATTAAGTTAAATTTCTACCACTTGAAAATATAGCCTATGTTGAGTGAAGTGCTCTAACGACAATGTTAGGGTTTCAGTGTACAGCAAGCCCAGTGAAAGGTTTCACAGGCAACTCTAAGAAAACTGCACAGCAAAGACATACGTTTATCCTTTATTTAGGATGACAAAAACTTAAACATATCTTTCAGTACTGTCTCTCTTTTTCTCACACAGATAGACTGTATATCAGTAATCTGGACACCAAGTTATTTAAAGCTATTATTTAGTACCATAATAAGTAGTAATTTAAATACAAGGTAAAATCACCACATTGTCTTGTTTACTACTGATGTTAATTTTAAGCTGACGTTCAGTGCTCCCAAAAAAGGCAGCCTATGATTTGTTATCATTAAACTGTCAACTCTGCCTTGAGTTGGAAATAGATTCACACTACACTTCTTACAGCATATCACTTTATTTTCTATCAGTCAAAAAAATGCAGAATCGTTTTAATTGTGTCTGTGCTATTTTTCTATTAACTGTTTCATGCATTTTTCCTGGCCTTTTAATTGCAGTTTAATAGTGGTCATTAACACATTAAGGGGTGTTAGAAGAACATTTGAAGTCCTCTTGACTTCTACCAAAGTTGACACTTCAATGCTAGAGTAATTTCAGCTATTCATTTATTTAATAGTGACCTATGCAAATGTGGAACCATGTCATTTTACAAATTGACTGTAATAATTAACTAGAAAGGCAGAGTAAAATGAAACAGGTTATAATTAGAATATAACTGCTACAGTATTACGTCAGCTAGAATAAAATAATCTCAAATGATTAAATTGGTTTCAATTATTAAGAATCAGTTTAATGTACCCACTGTTCTGATTTTTACATTTCTCTTTTTTGTGTGCATTAGATGTCACCTCATACAATTTATGTATTTTATTCATCTTGGTAAAACAGGCATTACAGAAGTTTAATTAAGTAGTAAAAGACTTCACATTATTCTGCTGAATTCTAAATTAGTTGTAGAAACTAGTCAGAGTGCATGCTACATACTACTCAGGATCATTTCAATTAGCGAGATCTATTAAACCACCCAACATTCCCCTTACACAGTAAATATATGTAACGTGTCACTAGCCATCAGAATATGTATTTTAGACACATAATTATCACAGCTTTTCCACCTGGTTCTTGGATGCATCATCTTCATCTATATCACTTACCTTAGTTTTTCAACATAATACCTGAGTCATCTTTCCAAATCCCAAGAATTTTCCACATTTGTGACTCCTATACAGTTGATGGCAGGGCTGGCTTCAATGGCATGTGATCTATGCAGTAGCACAGAGCCCCCACAGTCTGAGAAGCTACACACTGGATTTTATGTTCTGTTCTTGCTGAATTGAAACTCTTAAGATTCTTGAACAAGGAGGCTTGCATTTTCATTTTATGCTGGGCCCTGCAAATTACGTAGCCAGTCCTGCTTGAAGGATCTAGTGTTAGAAACATAATAACCTGTTCACATCTGACCAAAGATTCAACATTTTATTCATCGTTTCCCTGATTGTTGAGTGATTGACTGTCCCAGACATTCGATTTCAGGAAATTTCCCCCAATTGTCCTATGGGGACAGTGTGGCTAAGGAGGGCATCTACTTAGCCAGTTCAGTTAGCCATCAGCAGAACCCAGTCGTAGCCAGATCATTTCCTAGTGCATAGACTGTGTTTTAATTAGTGTCTTTATATCCCATTATATATATTGATTTTAGTTACTAATTTCTTCTCAAACTATATTAGTGTCAAAGAAATATTGGAAATATATTCAAGTTTAGATTATATGACTACCTGTGACAGGTAGTCATTGTGAAAAATTATTGAAAACAACTGAGAAAAAATCATTTCCAGCCTATGCATATCCAAATTCTGGAATATCCTTTATCCTATAAGAATTTAAGATGATGCCTCGACAGTTTTAAATCCACTTATTTAATAAAAATGAACTCTGGTGACTTCAACATTTAGTTATTCTTATCTCTAAGTCTGGATTTTTATTTATGCATTAAATGCTATATTACATTACAGTATTAATTTTAATTTTAATTATTTTATATTATATTTTACTTTAATGTTTATTTATTTTTGAGAGAGAGAGACAGAGTATGAACAGGAGAAGGGGAGAGAGGGAGGGAGACACAGAATCCAAAGCAGGCTCCAGGATCTTAGCTGTCAGCACAGAGTCTGATGCGGAGCTGGAACTCATGGACCATGAGATCATGACTTGAGCTGAAATTGGAGGCTTAACCGACTGAGCCACCCAGGTGCCCCATTATTATTATTTTTAAAATGTTTATTTTGAGAGAGAGAGAGAGAGAGAGAGAGAGTGTGTGTGTGTGTGTGTGTGTGTGTGTGTGTGTGTGTGTGAGAGTGGTGAGCTGAGGAGGGGCAGAGAGAGAGAGGAGAGAGAATCCCAAGCACACCATGCACTCTTGGGCATGGAGCCCAATGCAGGGCTTAATCTCATGAAGCCTTAGATCATGACCTGAGCCAATATCAAGAATCAGATGCTTAACCAGCTGAGCCATCCAGGTGCCCCTAATTTTTATTATTGAAGTATAGTTGACATACAATGTTATATTAGTTTCAGGTGTTCAGCATAGGGATCAGACAATTCTATATATTATACAGTGTTCACCATGTTAATGTAGTTATTATCTGTCACTATATAACATTATTAAATATTATTGACTATATTCTCTGTGCTATACTTTTCATTCCCATGACTTATTTATTTTATAACTGGAAGTTTTGTGCCTCTTAATCCCTTTTATCTATTTTGCCCATCTCCCACCTGCCTACCCTCTGACGACTACCAATTTGTTTTCTACACTTATGAGTGTTTCTATTTTTTGTATTTGCTTGTTTGTTTTGTTTTATAGATTCCACATACAAGTGAAATCATATGGTATTTGTCTTTTGCTGTCTGACTTATTTCCTTAGTGTAATAATCTCTAGGTCCATCCATGTTGTTGGAAATAGTATGAGCTCATTGTTTCTTTATGGCTGAGTAATATTTCAGTGAATATACATAACCACATCATCTTTATCCATTCATCTGTCAATGAACACTTAAGTTGCTTCCATATCTTGACTATGTAAATAATGGTGCAGTGAACATAAAGGTGCAGATATCTTTATGAATTAGTGGTTTTGTTTTCTCTGGGTGAATACCCAATAGGGTAATTACTGGATCATATAGTATTTCTATTTTTAACATTTTGAGGAACTTCCATATTATTTTCTACAGTGATTGTACCAATTTACATTTCTAGCCACAGTGCACGAAGGTACCTTTTTCTCCACATCCTTACCAACAATTGTTATTTCCTGTATTTTTTTTTAGTGTTTATTTATTTTGAGAGAGAGAGAGACAGAGAGAGAGAGAGAGGTTGAGAGACCATTCTTGAGCAGCGGAGGGGTAGAGAGAGAAGAAGAAAGAGAATCCCAAGCAGCTCCACACTCAGCACAGATCCTAGTGTGGGGCTTGATCTCAAGACGCGAGATCATGACCTGAGCTTATATCAAGAGTTAGATATAAGAAGCCTAACAACTACTGAGCCCCCCAGGTGCCCTTATTTCCTGTCTTTGTGACACTGGCCATTCTGACTGTTGTGAGTCAATATCTCATTGTGGTTTTGATTTGCATTTCCCTGATAATTAGTAACATCGAACATCTTTTCATATTTACCATTTGTATGTCTTCTTTGGAAAAATGTCCATTCAGACCCTCTGCCCATTTTAATCAGATTTTATTGTTTTGTTGTTGAGTTGTATGACTTGTTTGTATATTTTGTATATTAACCCCTTATCAGATATATCATTTGCAGATATTTTCTTCCATTCAGTAGCTTGTCTTTTTGTTTTGTAGATGGTTTCCTTTACTGTGCAAAAGCTTTTAATTTTGGTGTAGTCCCAGTAGTTTATTTTTGCTTTTGTTTCCCTTGTTTGAGGAGACATACCTAGAAAAATATTGCTAAGGTTGATATCCAAGATTTTGATACCCAAATTACTATGTTTTCTTTTAGGATTTTTATGGTTTCAAGTCTCATATTTAAGGCTTTAATACATTTTGAGTTTGTTTTTGTGTATGGTGCGAGAAAGTAGCTTGGTTTCACTCTTTTGCATGTAGCTATCCAGTTTCCTCAACAACATTTATTAGAGACCCTCTTTTCCCCATTATATATTTTTGCCTCCTTTGTCATAGATTGATTGACCATAAGCTTGTGTTTATTTCTGGACTCTATCCTATTCCTTTGACTATGTGTCTGTTTTGTGCTAGTACCATACTGTTTTGATTACTATAGCTTTGTAGTATATTTTGAAATCTGGGATTGTGATACCTCCAGCTTTGCTCTTCTTTCTCAAGATTCTTTTGGCTATTCAGGGTCTTTTGTGATTCCATATAAATTTTAGAATTATTTCTTCTAATTCTATTAAAAATATTATTGGCATTTTGATAGGGATTGCATTGAATCTGTAGATTGCTTTTGGCCATATGGACATTTTAACAATATTGATCATGACAGGATGTTTTTGATTTTATGTTTCTCTCCTCTGTTACATCTTCATTTATTGTAATGAATCCTGATAGCTCTGGCACTTTGATCAGTAGTTCTAGAAGTGCAGTCAAGAAATTTCATGTATCATGATTAACTAGGGTGCTAATTAAAAATGCAAATCCCTGGGACACCCGGGAGGCTCAGTTGGGTAAGCTTCCGAATCTTGATTTTGGCTCAGGTCATGATCTCACGGTTGGTGAGACTGAGCCCCATGTTGGACTCTGTACTGACAGTGTGGAGCCTGCTTGGGATTTTATCTCTCCCTCTCTGCTCCTTCCCTGCTGGTGTGTGTGTATATGCTCTCTTTCTCTCAAAATAAATAAATAAACATTAAAAAATGCAAATCCATATTGAATCAGGAGATAAAGTCTTATTAATTCTTTTGTTTTTTCCTATGTTACTTATACTGTTAGTTTAGGACTTCCTTGGTATCATATAATAATGATTTTGTGCTATACTGATACATAACCTGGTAGAATATGCACATCTGCCTTCTGTGCCATGAGGAAATATTTTCAAAACTCCAAGACAGGTATTGTTCAGAATAATGGTAAAGTCCTCTTTCCTTCCCTAATTCAGTATTATTGAAATATATCTCATCCTAGAATTCTGAGGATATTTTCAATGTTTAAAATTTAGAGTTTAGAGAATTACAAAGAAGGTATTATTCTATCCAGAAAATGATAGTCTGAAATCTGGATATATTGTGAAAGCATTTTAAGAACTAGGAATGCTCTAGAACTGACTGAACAATCCAGAGATTGGATAAAAATTAGCACATCACTTATATGAAGGTTTTTTTTATTTTTTAAATCATCCTCAAGTTTTTGATCCCAAGTTAAGAATCTGGAGATAACCTCAAACACATCCCCAAACCAAACTGATTCACCTAGCTGGTGAATTCACCTAGCTGATTCACCTAAGAACTTAGGTGCCATTGTCACATAAATATTCTGCCATCTGCACTGTTGTAATTGGTCAATCAATTCAATCAAATACATCAGTTCAACAACTTCTAATAACAATCCATCCTCACCTTTTAACAATGAAACAGAAATAATGTTTCCAACTGGGTTTTTTGATTGATTTTCCTCTTTTACCAATTAAAGCTGAATATTGAGTCAAAATACAGTATATTCAGGGCACCTTGAGATCAACTGTAAAAAGAAAAATACTTATTTTAAAGAGAATAGCAATAATTTTTTAGAAAACATTTAGGATTTGAAAGAATGCCTTGAGCTTGAATATCACTTCTATTTTTTTCCAAATGGAATTAGAGTTCTTTATTATAATGTAATTGTAATTAATATTGTGCAGTTGTAATAATATAATTATTATTAATTACATTTGGAAAATGTAATTAAAATCCATTGCTTAGAACAAAGGCAATCATTGGATTACAATTATCTGTATTTCTAAAAGAAACAATTAATATGGCAGGTTTCAGTTACACAGTACAAATAACCGGATACTGTATGTCTTATAACTATTAATTCATATACCTGGAACAATAGTAAACATACATAATATATGCACATTTTATTCTAGAAGACAATTTTTAAAGATCTATCTATACTGCATTTGCAATTTAGTAAGTGATTAGAAAAACACCGTTCCTTTGGATTCGTTTCTACATTTAAGTGTGACATCTTGAATGACACATATTTAACTTTCCAGAATCATGTATATCATAATATATCACAAACAACATCATTAACATTTCAAATAGGGGTTACTTCTGTATTCATGAGTTAGAATTTAATAGTAGATTAAATATAATTGCAAGTGCATTCTCATAATAGTGCTACAGAGTTGTCAATTAAATGTTATTGATGGGAGGTTAAATTTTCTATGAGTTCAGAGACAATGTCAAATTTCAAATTCCAACATTTACACTAATATCACCCATATGATATTCTACTTTTTTAAAACCTCAATTTATGTTGCAGTAAAATGGGCTAAAAACAGTCTTGTTTCTTCTAAAGTGGGTGGGAAGATTAAAGACTGTCTTCATGATAAATAATGGAGTAAAAGACTGTAATTTCTAATTGCTCTTAGGAGAATTGTTAGTTTTCATTTACATAAACTCATTTGTAACTGATTTGGCAAAAAAAAATTGGGAAATAGGACAAGTAAGGAATAGGCAGTCTTTTTATACCTTCTCTAGTTTTTACTGTGCCGACTATCTTTCAATGACTTTCTGTTAAGGTGTTCGTAATGAAAGTATTATTATCGGAAAGATATTTAGATGGATATAGAGCCAAAACACCTTTTTACTTCAGATATTTTTTCTTCAAAATTCTAATTTCTGTTAAGAACTTAAAAAAAATACCCAAATAAACAAATCTAACTTGATGAACGGTTCAGTTTTGGCATAATGTTGTGTTCAGAGAAACAGTACAACACTACAGTACCTAAAAATGCAAAATAAATAAATAAATAAATAAAACCAAAACCCCAAAAAAGCAAAAAAAAAAAAAAAAAAACCTTTTTAAAAAATCTTTACTCAGAGTCTCCAGATGGCAAAGGGAAAAGTGACTTCTTGACATGCTATGAAGATCTAGAAAATTCTCTCTTGGTAACTGTCCGTATTGATTGACTTCACAGAGGTTTGACAGCTGTTCTCACTCTCAGAAACCTCTCTATCTCAAAGTTCTGACTGAATCACCAGCCAGCTTACTGCAACTTCACTCACTCTATCATTAATAAAGATTAATAGATCAATTTAATCTTTATGGGTTTCCCCCACCCCTTAGGGTAATCCCTCTATGTAATTTCTTCACAACAAAAGAAATTCAGAGAACTCACCCAGCAAATAGAATCCTTCTACTTGAAGTCTTTTTTTGAGGGTAAGTGGGGAGATGATTTTGGATAATAAGTAAGTTTTTCTGGGTAACGATTTTCTTCCTGGTTGATATATCTTCTATAGCTTCATGAATAGCATTCCTGATATGTATTGCTCATTCAAAAATTTTTGTATTTATACTTCCTACCAACTATTTGTCCATTGGTTCTGCATAAGTGAGTTTGCCTGCTGCCCTCTTGGCCCTTCTAGCAAAGCATGGATCTAGAATGTGGACAGGTTTTACCATCTCTGCTTTGATAACGTACAGGGGATATGTTCAATGGGCATGTAGCGTCAGTGCCTCTGACTGCCACATGAAGCAAAAATGACACTGTCACAAACTACCAAATATTTGGGTATTTACCAATTGCTAAGTATTTGTGTAATCTTGCTGGAGTCACTAAATGTTCATCTTTGCTGGGGGACAAAAAACACCAGACTGAGTGGCTGAACAGTTACCATGATCTATGTTATAGGGCCAACAATGGAGAGCAGACTTCTAACTTGAGCTTGGCTCTTTGGGGTGTAGTTCACTTGAGAGAAAATAAGGAACCCATTTATTGCTATTCACCCAGAACCTTGTGTATGGGAATTTTAACTTCATAAGGCAAAAATATACCTGCCCAATTCTGGTCTGGGTTTTTTTTAATTTTATCTTTTACTGCCATGATAGCTTTTTACTTTCCTCAAGGTGAAGCAACTTCATCATCAGCAAGGATTCAGGAATCCCTTCTGATGGTGAGGAAGACTGTGATTCTTCAATTAACTTCCTTAGAAATAGGATCCAGAGGAAAAAGGTTGGTTTATTATTCAGAGCAATAGCAGTAGCTGGAATATCAACATTTTTGTATGGTGATGGAATGAAAGCCAGTTGATACCTGTACATGCATTTGGGGCCTTACAGGAGGAGATTCTGGAGCTAGGGAACCCAAATCTTTTATGAAGGGAAATAGCATGCCTGAGTTTACTTTATAGGGAGTGAGATATTATTTTTATTGTAATGAATGGTAAACAAAACTGCTCTTTACTCTGGAGGGAGATGCTGTCTCTGTCTTCCAAAGTTATTCATTTTACAAATATACTTGAAAAGACAGTCTGGGGGTGCCAGGGTGGCTCAGTCTGTTAAGTGGCAGAGTCTTGGTTTCTGCTCAGGTCATGATCTCATGGTTTGTGAGTTCCAGCCCCACATGGGGCTCTGCACTGATGGGGCAGAGCCTGCTTGGGATCCTCTCTGTCCTTCTCGCTCTGCCTCTCCCCTGCTGTCTTTTTCTCTCAAAACAAATAAACTTTAAAAAAAAAAGAATGAAAAGATAATCTGGAACAGCAGTCAATGCCTTTATTCACAAGATATACCAAATAATGAGAGACCCATAAAGGATACTCTTACAACCCTATTATTTTCTTCTTTGATATATAAATATTGGTTCCACCTCCTCCCATTTTTTATACTTAGTAATTCCTTCACACTATTATGTTTTTCTCAGCACTTAATTTTTAGAAGTATAGTGACTTTTTTAAGGCAAGCAGCAGAAATTATATATAATTTTCCATAAAAATAAAATATGACTACAAAGTACATATGCATGTATGACATTGTATAGTATATATATGAAATTGTGCATACTAAGCACATAAAATTAGCAACAAACATAATTATATTGCATCTTTTTTTACATGTTATAAAAATAATTTTTCTAGTATATATATGTTCTTCATCTATCATGCCCCATGTAAAAACATTATATAACTAAAGAAATGAAATTGAAATATTCCTCATAAGGAAACATTAAAAGAGCTATTCATATAATGGTAGTATTATCTGATTATAGTGGACAAAAATGAGAAGAAATAAGAATAGGCCTGGTGTTTATGGTTATGTGTACATTTCAGATCAAGAAGTTTATCATGAAGTTACCTGATTAAATCATAGCTATAGCTAGAGTTGTTTTTAAAAATAATACAGTGATATAGAAACATGCTTATAATAGTAACCATGTATCTCGTGTGATATAGTTAGGATATTATGCTCCATTGTGAGATGATTACACGAGAAAGGTAGAAATGAAGAAAAATAAGGGATATAATGGCATCTGAAAGGCCAAGAATGCTGCAGTCCATTGAAGCTGAAAACAGATCCTCTTTCTCAGATACGACTGTGATACAATGAGTGAAAGAGGATGTAGCCACAGCTAGCAGGCTGACCAGCAAGCACTGGCTGGGGCAAGTTTGATTTTGCTGCCCTGCATCCCTGCTAGTTATTTTCCTTCCTAAATCGTTTTGATCTACCTAATTACGCATGTCATTAAAATAATCACAATGTGCCAGACTGAAATGCAGCTTTAAGTGATTATATAAACAAATAATTTCTATCGTTAAATTTTATAAGCAAAATAATAAAAAGGGGCATATTGTATTGCTAGCATTCAGTTAACTAGAACTTTTAATAGTAAATAACTCAGTTTTGCCGAGTATCTTTTCTGAAATCTACAGTTTTTGCCTGCTTTGTTTTCATCAGCTATGTCTAAAAACAAGCAATGACTCATGTATTTTGTCAAAACTATTTGGGGAACATATCACTGCAACTATTACAAAGTTAGTAGATTTGAATGAAGATTTTCTTATTGGATCATTCTGCCCTCAAGGAAGGGCACAGAGACTATTTTTAGTAGGAAACATGTAGTTACATTTCAAAATGTAATGACAAATATTTATTGAATGTTTATTATGCATTTTCATTTTGGATGGCTTTATCTCAACAATGTTTTATAAATGTCAATGTACAGGTCTTGTTAAATTTTTGAAAAATCCATGATTAAATGTTTTATTTTTAGTGTTATTATAAATGGCATTTGAGATTAATTTTCAGTTGTTTATTCCTAGTATATAGAAATACAATTGACTTTATATAGTGATTTTGCATCCTACAACCTTGATAAATGTGCATTTTAGTTATTATGATTTTCCCTGGAGTCTTTTGACATAGAAAATAAACTACAATGTAATCTGTGAATAAAGACAGTTTTTCTTCTTCTTTCAGATATTTATGCCTCATATCTTTTTCTTGTCTTATTTCACTGGCAATCATCCTTCATACCAAGTTGAGATAAGAGCAGACATCTTTACTTTGCTCTTAAGGAGAATATATTCTGTGTTTTCTAATTAATTATTAAAGTAACTATAGGTTTTCAGTAGATACTCTATCAGTTTGAAAAAGGTACTTTCTATTCCTAGTAATTAAACAAAATTTTAATGTTTATTTATTTTTGAGAGAGAGAGACAGAGACAGAGACAGAATGTGAGCTGGGGAGGGGCAAAGAAAGAGGGAGACACAGAATCTGAAACAGGATCCAGGCTATGAGCTGTCAGCACAGAGCCCCACGTGGGCTTGAAGTCACAAGCTGTGAGATCATGACCTGAGCTGAAGTCGGATGCCCAACCGACCGAGCTATGCAAATGCCCCAATTCCTAGTAATTTTTAAATAAATGAATATAAAATATTATCCAATACATTCTGGAACTATTACGGTTATGGCTCTGCTTCTTTAATTTGGTAACATGTTAAATTTCATTGAAGGATTTTTGGAGGATAAAATAACATGCCTGATATAAACCCCACTTGGTCATGATGCATATTTCTTTTTTAATAATGCTGAATTCCATTGGCTAATACTTTGTTAAGGATTTTTGCATTTCTCTTTATGGGAATTATAGGTCTTTAGTCAATTCTTTTTTTTTTTCTTTTTTGGTTTTGGTCTGGACTTGTTTTGCTTTCAGGGTAATAGGGTAAAATGACAAATAGAAGTTACCAGTAAAGTCTTCCAGTTATGGTGATATATTGAATGATATAGTTTTAACTGTGAATTCAATTTTTTAATAGATATTCTCTAATTTTATTTTATGTCTTAAGAAGAATTTGTCCATTTGGATATAATTGCCAAATTTCGTGGTGTAGAGTTGTTCATAATATTACCTGTTATTTAATTAGTGTAGTGTCTGTAGCGATATCTTCTATTACATTTCTAATATGAATCATATGTGTTTTCTGTCTTTTTTTTTCTTAATGAGTCTAGCCATATGTATATAAATTTTATGAACAATTTTAAAAACCTAACGTCAGTCTAGTTGATGTTCTCTATTGTTTTTTTGTTTTTTATTTTGTTGGTTTCAACTCTTATTTCTATTTCTACTTCCTTGTATTACCTTGAGTTTAATTTATGTTTTTTTACCTAGCTTCTTAATGTGGAAATCTTAACTCATTGATTTTTAACATTTTTAAAAATATAAGCATTTAAATTTGTAAATTTTTTGTAAGCATTGTTTTATCTACAAAACAAATTCTACAAAACATTATTTGTTACGTTTCTATTTCTATAAGTTTAAAATATTTTCTAAGTTACCTCTGGGATATTTAGAAATGTGTTATTTATTTAATAATATTTGGAGATTTTCCAGAAATCTAGTCATAACCTCATATCAGAATTGATATCATGTCTGTCCTGTTTTCGCTTACACATACCATCTCAGGTATGATGTTAGAATATAAGAGGATATGGATTTCAGGAAATGGAAATTCACTGGGGGCTGTCCTTGAGGCTAGCCATCACAGGCACATACATATTTAGCATTATGTCTTCTGTATTAACTGAACTTTTCTCATCATATAAGATATCTTTTTATGCCTGAAAATATTTCTTGTGAATTGCACTTTGTCTTATATTTAATACAGCCACTCAAACTCTCTTATGATTGGTGTTTCTATATTAAATGTCCTATATACTTTATATGTAAACTATCTGTGTCTTTGTATTTAGACTGAATTTCTTAGACATCAAAGTATTGGATCTTGATTTTTTAATTCAGTTTGTCTAGAGCATTTACAATTAATGTAATTATCAATATGATTAAGCTTTGTTTTCTGTAAGACCTAGTGCTCTTTGCTCATTTTTTCATCATTTTTTGCCTTCTAATTTGTTGATTATTTTTAATATTCTATTTTATCTCCACTATTGTCTTTCACTTAGAGTCTGTCTTCAAATATATCACACCATACTTAAAATATATTGTTGAAATCTTTCTGTTCTTTCTCTTTTGTGTTATTACTGTTATATATTTTACTTCTGTATATATTATTAGCCTCAGTTACATTGGTATTGTTTTTGCTGTAAACAATTATCTTTCAAAGTGAGAGAAAAAAATACCTTTCTAAGTTTTCTGAGTTATTTACCATTTCTGGTAGTTTTAATTTCATTAGTACAGATCCAAATATTCATGTAGGTCATTTCGGGATTCAAGTTTCCATTTGGATCATTTTCCTTCAGGCTGAAGAACTCCTTTATCTTTTTTGGTAGTGCATGCCTGTTGGAAATTGATTCTCTTGGCTTTTTTCAGCTAAAAAATTTTTATTTTGCCTTTACTTTTGAATGACATATATTCACTAGTTATAGAACTCCAGGTTGACTTCTTTTTTCATGTCAGCACATTAATGGTATCACACTGCATTCTCTCTTAACTTACATTATTTTTATAAGATATCAGTAGTACTTAATATCTTTACTCCCCTTACTCCCCTACTTATAATGTGCCTTTTGTTTTTCTTGGATCCTTTTAGAATTGTTTCTTCATTGCTGGTTTTTAGCATTTCAATTATGATGTACCTTAGTGTAGATTCCTTTGTGTTTATTCTGTTTGGGATTTGGTTAGTTTCTTATACCTGTATTTGTTGGTTTTATCAAATTTATTAAATCCTTGGGTGTTTTTTTATTAAAATTTTTTTTTCAGTTCTTAGATACTTAATATTGTTCCAGGGTCACTGGGACTTTGTTCATTTTTTAGCCTTTTTTCCCCCCTCTGTGCTTATTTTGCATAATTTCTCTTGCTGTGTCTTCATGTTTAACAGTCTAACCTGTCTAATATGCTGCATGCCCAATGAACATTTCTTTTCAGATATTATATTTTTGTGTTACAGAAGTCCCATTTTTTTGATATCTTACATTCCTCTGCTCTTTATATTTATGTTTTCATTTAAATTCTTAAATATATTATAGTGGCTATTTTAAAGGTATTGTCTACTCATCCCATCATCTATGTCAATTCTGGGTCTTTTTTTAAAATGATTTTTATCTCTAATATTGTCTCATTTTCTTGCTTCTTCACATATCTAGTAATTTTTTATTGGATGCTAGACATTATAAATATTATATTGTTGAGTTTGTGGATTTTTTATTTTCTTGAAACAATATTGAATATTATTTTGGAAAATAGTTAAATTGTCTTGTCAATGAACTTGATCCTTTTAGGTTTGTTTTTTTCTTATGGCAGTGTACTGTAGTTTTTAACTATTCTAGTGCTAGTTTAGTCTGTTACTTAGGCATTGCCCATCTGAAGTATCTACCAAAATCCTGAGTGTTCATTGAAGTCTCCATACTCTGACTGGTCAAAACTTAAATATTCCCTAGCCCTGTGTAAGCTCTTGGAAATGTTCAGTTCACAATTCCCAATAGTAGTTTTTTTCTAATAGTTTTTTTGCTCAGCCTCAAAGTATCTCACAGCATCAGCAAAAAGAATTGGGACTTTTGAGGAGCTATATGGAACCACTTTATTTGCATAGCTCTGTTCTCCCTGATATTTTGCTCTACAAAATCCAGCCAGTTCAGCTTTGTGAACTCTGATCTTTGTTCATTCAACTATGCAAAGCTTTTGTGATTTGCTTGCATTTCTCTTCCCAGATTTTGCTTTTAAACAGAAAAGGAAATTATAGAATGTATCCCATTTTTCTGTTTTAATGATCACAGCTGTGGGCAGAGGTCTAATGTCTCAAAATAATGATTTCATATGTTTTATTGGGTTTTCTAGCTGTTTACAATAGGAAGTTATGTCTGATCCATTTACTTTCTCATGGCTAGAAGTAGAAATTCTCTTTTCTTTTAAAATTAGACCAAATTTTAAGGTCAATGTATTTAAGTTATACAGAATATTTACGGGCAGTTATATTTTGCAGTATTTCTTTTTGGGGACACCTAAACAACTACAGCTGAAAGAGACTATAGCAAATGGTGGATGAAATGAATTTATTAGCTACTTTATATCTTAAGCATCAGTATTGTCCCTTGTGTGGAGGTAACACTATTCTCAGTAAATATAATTCACTGAATTTAAAAATACTCCCTTGAGACTTCCATATCATCAATCAACCAAAAAATGGGGGCGGAATATTCCATTTAAGTTTAAATATATTGTTTTGTTCAAGGAAATGATTAATGGACTATTTATAATACAGCAACTCCAGTCCTTTATATTGTGACAAATTTAATAAAGAAAAGAACCAAAAGCAAGAGTGTAGAGAAATAGGAAGAGAGGACAGAATAGCTCCTGAATGAGATTATAGATACAATAAAATATATGATTAATATGGAACAAAGAAAGGAAGAGAGGAATTTTAAAAAGAAAAAGAAAAAAATTAGGGAACACTATAACCAAGATATTCAGAAGTGAATTACCTTACTACAAAATTCTACCTATTCCATTTGTGAAAGACCCACATGGTGTGACTTGAAGCTCCCTATTGAGAGAGGTGAGAGAAGACAGCAGGGTCGTAGGGAGGAAGTCAGGTCAGACTTAGCAGAAAGAACATGAGTGAAGCATAAAAGCAAGAAATTGCAAGGTAAGTTCTAGGAATGAAAATAAAACCAGTTTGGCTACAATGAGGGGGAGTACTATAAAATAAGACTGGAAAAGATAAGATAAATTGGGGCCAGATTATATAGGTCTTTGAATGCCAGGCTGAGGATTTGCTGCTCTTTTTGGTTAAAAATGGGGAGTCACTGAAGGTTTTTGAGTAGGGGAGTGAAGTGACCTTTGGGTCAATTACTCTGGCTGCAATGTGTAAAGTAGATTGGAAGAGGGAGAGAATAAAAGTGAAGAGACACCCTGGGAGGCTATTGAATTAGATCAGGTGACAAGTAATGAGAACCTGAACTATGGGAGTAGCAGTAGGACTGGAAAGAAAAGGATGAATTCAAGATATCTTTCATGGGTCAAATCTATGGGGCTTAGTAACTAATGAGATCTGAGAGAACTGTTAAAAAAGATTCTGAGATTTTTAAGCCTGAGTTACTGAGGAAGTGATAAAGTAGGGAAATAAGGAGAGAAAGCAGGTTTGAGTGGTTGTAGGTATATATACATGGGGTATTGGTGATGGTGTTTTTTGTGGTCGTGGGAGTTTTGTACAGAGGAAATGATGAGATGGATTTTGATATACTACCCTTATAAGCACTGAAAGTAGCAGTTTCCAGAAAAAGAAAGAAAATAATTAAATTCTAGAGTTTAGAAAGCCTGCACTTAGCTCATTGGTGGCTCTCAATCAATGTTGACTGAACCAACACTAATTAATTCCAAATGGACATTTTTCACTCATTCCTTCAACAAATATTTATTGAACAACTACTATATGCCCGGCACTTGTGTAAGTATTGGAAAATATCATGGTTTTCAACAGAAATGATGTCTACCTTGTGAAAAACATAGTAAGGTGGGAAAGAGACAATTAAATGAGCATTTATAATAAACAACGTATGTATTACTTTAAAGTGCCAGTTGATATGCAAGAAGATAACAGGGACCCTTCCAAGTGTGGGTTACTCAGGAAGTTTTCTCAAATGAATATCTGACTTAACCGAAAGGTTGAGTAGGAGTTAGCCAGGTGAATAAGGAGGGGGGACGTATTCTAAGCAGAGGGAACCTCAGTTACAAAAAGTCAGAGGTGTTAAAGGTTGTCTTTTGAGGAATTGAAAGAAGTTTATTATGGGTGAATTATAGAGCATGAATGAAGAAAGATACAGAATTAGCTATGGACCAGTTCACAAAGGGTCTTGTCCACCTTTTTAAAGACTTTGTATTGAGAACAGTAGGAAATCACTGAAGAGTTTTAGCAGAGAAACAGCATGACCGTATTTGCATGTTTTAAAGGTTCATTAACTGTTCACTCTGAACAAAAATATTTACTGTGCCCTCAGGAGTTCACACATAAACAAACAGAAGGAATGTAATATGATAAGGCCTTCAATAGTTTAAAATGCTATTTACACAAGCATTAGATGAGCATAAAATTTATAGGAACACAGATAAGAGGACAATTAATATTGTCTGTGAGAGAAGTATTGAAGAAAAGGACATTTTGAGCCAGAAAGTTAAATAGGCCCTTCAAATAAATACTTTAAGTAAATACCTAAGTAAAATTTCGTTTACAACTCTCAATATCTCTCAGTATCATTTGTGTCCAATTATTGTTCTTTCTCTTACCATTTCTATTATTCTTTTTCTACTCATGTTTAATATTGATGCAAATTTAGTTGAAGTATATAAGTATTTAAATGTGTATGAGAAAAGCTACTTTATCCAATCACCAAAGTGCTCAAGTCACAACTACTTACCAAGTGGTGTAACAGTATGTCAGTATGTTAACAATATGTTATGGTGCAGCTTACCAGGAAGCATGACCATTAGCACTAGAAGTAAACTCCAGCCATCTGTTCCCTAGGAATTTGGCCCACTCCCCTGCCTTTCTCAGATCCCTTGTAATTAGGCTATCCATGTAACTGAGTTTCATGGGATAACTCAGTGGAATATCCTACTTCCAGAGTTGGGCTGGTAAGATCCCAAGACTTTCACATTCTCTTCATGCATTGGTACGCTAAATTCAGATGATCCAGCACAGGACTCCACAGAGGCCCTAGGAAATGATGGGGCCACAGAATGGAAGGAGTTTGTGTGACTGAGTCACATTGTGCAAGATAGCTGCTACCTGTGAGAGTCACTTAGCCCATTATCACGCTACGAGGTTAGAGATAAATTAATTTTTATTTGATTCAAGTCACTGAAAGGTGGATGTTGTTTGGGAGTTGAAAATTGGGTTCAAGTCACTGGAATTTGGGAGTTACAATAGCTAGTGTTAATTATCTTGACTAATAAAACCCTATATTATTTTCTTTAGTGCTTTTAGGAATTTGAGTGCTTCTTCAGGCCCTCAGTCTCTGGCATAAGACTTTACTGTTAGAACTCCCAGAGATGATCTCCTCTACTAAAGTTAAAATAACTACCCTTTACATAGTCAATGAGAATAGTGTCACTGCTGATTCTTAGGAACTTTGACTAGGAACTTTGAGGACTCAGACAAATTTTTAATGTTATTTATTAATTTATCTAGCTATTACTTTTTGAACAGACATTACATGATATATAGTTCTTGCCTTGGTTTGTCATACATTAAGTTATGTGGGTAGTTTTTGCTTGGTTGTTCTTATAGGATAATACTACTAGGGAATCATAAAGGAAGTATCTCTTACAGCAAAACAGACTTACTCTGATATTAGACACAATGCTAATTTTTATAGTTATAAAAATTATCTGGTGAAAAATGCTTATTAATGAGATACGGGTTGCTATTATCTGGTTACAAATAGATATAAGAATTAGTATTAGCTATCATAGATATTTCTCAAATAATTAGTCATTAAGAAATTAAAATTTTAAGGGTATGAGGTAATTTTTCCAAACCAAAGGTTCTCAGAAAAATATCACACTTTGTGTCTGGATCCAGTAAGACCTAAAAGCCTATCCAGGGCCTTCATCATTCTCCCTGTCAGTATCAAGTATAGTTAACTCATGCAGGCCTGAATGGGAAACCCTGTTTTATGCATACTGACTCTTTGACAGGGCCTGGGCAATTTACATAGCCTCTCTCAGCCTCATGACATAATAGTACCTTATGCTTCTGCCCTTGCTCCCCTGCTGTTCTTTTCTCTGCATTGCAGCCAGAGTGATCCCATTAAAACACTTAAGTCAGATCATTTTATGACTTTTCTCAAAAATCACCAATGGCTTTTTGTCTCACTAAGAACAAAAGTTAGTCTTTATAATGGTCTGTAAGGCTATGTGTGATTGGATAACTATGTGACCTCATTTTCTGTTCCTCTGGTTATTAACTCTGTTCCGGCCCACCAGCCTTCTTGCTAGCTTTCAGAATTGCTCAGTAAAAGCACCAGGATTTAAAAACATGCCTGGTGTCTGTCTCCTTAGCATCATTATTTCTGATTTATCAACACTTTAAGTAAGAGTTTCCATAATCTTCAGAATAAACTCATAAAAATAATAATAGTTAACATTTTGTTGTGTTTACCATGTGCCAACATGATGTTGTTCGACCTTCATAGATACTCGAATTGGTATTGATATCTAGTGTTTTTAAAGTATAGTCTAGAATCACGATGAGTGGGTTTAAGTTCCCATCCCACCACTTATTGACTGTGACTTTGGGAAGGTCCCTTACCTGTCTGTGTCTGTAAAATGAGAAAAACTCTGTTCTATCCAACAGATATGTTATGAATGAATATTTGTAAAGTACCTAGAAGAAGGCTGGGCACATAGTATAAGGATTTGCTAAATATGTAAATAAAAATAAATCCTTATTGTTTGTGCCTCAGTTTCATTTTCTGTAAAATGGGTATAATAATATAGGCTTTATCCCACAGGATTTTTGTGGAAATTAAATGAAATAACATGTACTGATCATAAAACAGTGTCTGGCACATGGTAAGCCCTCAGTTAATGTTAGCTATTAATATTTTTACTGTCATAAGGATATGGATGTTTAGGCAGATTAACTAAAATGTCAAAGGTTACAAAAGTAAGCATCTGAACTGAGTGTTCAAAGCTACCTCATTTAAAATGGCATTCTTAATGTTACAAGGTTAGAAACTTATTTTTTGTGAGTCCACATCATTGAGGTGAAGCATAAAAAACTTCCAATTTCTTTTCCTAATTTGTGTATAATGATGAACATTTCATTGTGTAGTAAATTTTAAAAATCCATCTGTATTATTTTTTCCTGTTCTCAATATGTTGATATAGCTCCATTTCCAACCTAGATTCTAGATATGTAGATAAAGGAGAGGCAGGAGCTCACTAGAATGTTGTGAAGATTGTAGTCTGACTTTCTTCTGGGATAGAATTTCTCCTCTCTTTTACCATGTCTTCATTCTCAATTGCCAAACTATATCACAAAGAGCAGGCATTCTTGCTGAGATGGAGAAGGTGGAGGTTATGAGACAGTCTTACAACATCATGTGGATGTAGCTAAAATAGTCACTCTGATTTAAGGACTTCAGAGACCTCCCATATCTGTTTCTTTTGAATTTGTGATGTTTATTTATGATAGAAATTAGAGAAATTGTTAGAGCACTGTAATATCAATAACATAAGCTAGATTTTTTCCAAATTATGAATTCTGTGTTTCTTACCCTTCATTTGTTCAACCACAAAACCCAATAGTAAGCTGTGTCCAAAACAAAATAGTTATTGCAGAATAACTTTAGGTGAGCAAAGGCAGCCAAGTATAAATTTTAGAATGTTTTCATGGGGAAACATCTGCAAAATGTTTGTGAAGTGGGAATAACACAAGGGTTTACATAACAATTGTACAGCATATTTTATTTTTTGGCAACAAGGAAACACCCATGCAGCATATTTAAAAATATTTGTGTATTTGAACGACATTTTCATTGGCAATAGACACACAACCACAGTGACCAGGCATCAGTCAACATTCTGTTTTCCAGCTGTTTCACAAAATGTGTAATCAGTCACAAAGTGTATTTGGTTCCACATATATGCATTCTTAACTTTTCCCTTCTGTCTCATGAAGGGACACTACTGGAAAAACCGGGCACATTTTGGATACTCAAATTAAGAATCATCTCAATGAAATGGTGGTGTCTCTGTTTTCTAAAACAAGCCACATATAAAGCAAAAAGCACTATTTCATTCTGAGATAAAGGATGTCCTAAGGAATAAGTATTTAAAGGAAACATACAATTTACTAGTAGTCCTGTGCAATAAACAATAATGTGTAATTCTGGAAGAGCCATAAAGCCCTTGTTAGCAATGGAAAATGGAGTCCTCTGTTCTCAATTCCACTATAAATTGGAGCTAATTGATGGTCTGTAGCAAGTAGGAACTCTGTGTACATGTGATTAAGTATTAGAACTGAAGATGAAGAAATAGCTAATTCTCATTATTTTTTTCTATATAAAAATAAGTGTGTGTGTATGTTTGTGTATATATATAAAATGAAGTATAAAAGTAACGTGAGAAGTGGTTACTGCTATTGAGAAGCTTTTCAGTTCTGATTCAGCATCTTGTGGCAGCATATCTTGGTCTTGACCAACTCATGAAACATATGCTAGTCCTATGAGACCACACAAAAAAAGTACCTAGTCTAATCTGGGAATTCTTAGTATGTGTATCAGTTACAATCAACTGGGTTATGCCATGGTAGCAAAGAAGCCCAAACTTTAGAGACTTACATAAACAATGGTTTGTTTCCCCCCTGTGCTGTCTGTCCATAATAGTTAAAGAAAGAGGTTTTGCTTGTCACGGTTAGAGACCAAGACTGATAAAACAGGCCCTATATGGAACATGGAGTAGAGGGAAAAAGAGACATAGAAAACCCCACAATGGCTTTTCAAATGGCACACATTATTTCGGCTTCTGTGTCATTGGCTAAAGCTAGTCACAGAGTGTGGAGTAAAGAAGTTAGCCTTGCCCAGAGAGAGGTTTGGTCTTTTCCCTCAGCTCCTGATATTGGAGTGTCTTTGTTCAGGGTGAGTGCTGGCTTATAACTGACAGTCTCAGGATGGGGGCTGGCCATGTCAGAAAGACCATCCACTGAGGGCTCGGGATCATGACATATAAGTGGACTTGAAGACTGAGTTCAACTAATTGGGTAATCATTCCGTCTATTCTGCCTATATACTGAAGTCTCAATACAAATTCTGGACTCAAAGCTTATATATCTCTGCATATTGTCACACATTGACACTGAGAGGGTAATGGGTCCTGAGCACAACAGAAGTCTTGCATTTGAAATTCTCTCAGACTCTGCTCTAGAGTCTCTTACTTTGGCTGTATTCATCTGTATTCTTTCTCTATAATAACTCACTACTGTGAGTACAATAACATTCAGTGAATTCTTTGACTCCTTCTAGGGAATTATCAAACTTCACAGTGATTTTGGAAATTGAATTTACAGTTGGTATCAAAGTAAGGGAAATATTGGAGACTGCCCTCAAACTTCTTAATTTGGCTAAATCCGGGTACATGGTCACTCCTCAGTTCAGTCGGGTGAGATGTACAGGGTGCCCTCAAGGAGGAACACCACAAATAGGAAAACTGGAATATTTGCATATTTTAAACCAATATACCACAGTGGGCTTCAGAAGGGAAATGACACTTGTACTCAGTCATAAAGGATATATAGGAGTCAATGTAGTAAAGATAGTTGTGAAGTTTGTGCTAGAGATAGGGGCAGAATACAACTAATTATGAAATGTCATATCATGATATGAACGGAGAACTTACTTATGTACAGCTTTTTATTCCCAGATTAACCACTGGGTAGTGGTAGGTCTGGGCCAGGTCATAAAGGGCTATCCATGGTTAGTAAGATAAGGTGCTTCATGATAAACAAAATTGATTGGGAAGAGGAATCTTGGATTGGGTCAGCCGTGTGAGGTCAGCAATGAAACTGGGCACTAGAAGAATCTTCAGCAAAGGAGGTCAGTTGTGAGAGAGAGCTGAGAGCAGTCTTTGAGAGGGAAGTTCTATGGAGTAAGGCTTTTTATCCTGAGCACTCATTGTTATTCAGTCAAATGGGACCTTATAGTCTTAGCCCCATTCCTTGGGGGAATTTAGAGGTATGGTGGGACACCTGGCTCCCTCGGTATACGAGTGTTGAAAAGGTTTCCTGAAGTCCAAGTGGTTGAAATCTTTTTTTTCATGACACCCCTGGGAAATAAAGTCATATATGTAGCAACTCAGAATACTAGAGTATTACTTTTTGAAATTAATTCACAAAGTGTGTTTTCTGCAGAATGGACTCTAAATCTTTTTCTAATTTTTATTTTGGAGAGAGGGACAGAGTACAAGCTGGGGAGGGGAAGAGAGAGAAGGAGACACATAATCTGAAGCAGGCTCCAGGCTCTGAGGTGTCAGCACAGAGCCCGGCGCAGGGCTCGAACTCATGAACTGTGATATCATGACCTGAGTCAACAAAGTTGGACGCTTAACCTACTGAGCCACTCAGGCGCCCCACTGCAGAATGTACTATAATGACATAATGACCCTTGTCTCAGTCCATTAAGGCTGCTATAACAATAATACCATTTACTAGGTGGCTTAAACAGCAGACATATATTTCTCACAGTTCTAAAGGCTGAGAAGTCTAAGGTCAAGGTACTGACAGATTCTGTGTCTGGTGAGAGCCCATTCTTGGTCTATAGATGGCCATCTTGCTGTGTCCTTACATAATAGAAGGAGTGAAGTTGTTCTCTGGGTTCTCTTTTAATAACGGTACTAATCCCATTGATAAGAACCCTCATGAGCTAATAACTTTCCAAAGGCCCCACCTCCAAATACCATTACATTGGGGATTAAGTTTCAACATAGGAATTTTTAGGGGACATATTCATTCTATAGCAGCAGTTTTTAAGAAGAGTGCTTGAGTAATAATTTGAGATAGTAGTCACTCAGTTTTTTTCTTCTTCTTCAATGGCCATTCCCATTCAAACTTCCCCAGGGGACTTGTCAGGAAAACAAACAGGGAATATGGCAAATTCATAGTTTTGGAATTCAAAAAGCACTCACCAGCTGTAAGAACCAGTTTTGTATAATCTGACAGAAAAGGTTTTTTTGTTTTTTTTTTTTTTTTTTAATATGGACCATACACTACAAAAGGCCATAGGTGCTCAAAGATGAATTTAAAAAATACATTTGTTAGTATGAGTTTGGGGAATGATAGGTAAGTGTTTAATTTTTCAGATTCATCACATGGGAGTAAAAGGACAAAGTCACCTTATTACCATGAGCTCAGATATAATTGCAAGTTAGGCATGGAATAATAAAAGACACTCCTATCACTGAAGAAATTCTAGGGGTTTTAGGAGCTCTGTGCCACAAAACGAGGACAGAGACCAAATATGTTTTTAATTATACCACATTTATCTAAAATAGAAACTTGCATTACTCTTTATCCCCTTCTCAGCCTTATTTTTCCTCCTCACATTTAGCAGAACACTTATATTAATAATTTGTTCATATATTTATTTTCTATATCCCCAAGTAGAAGACCAGCTCTAAGAAGTCAGGAGCTTTGGCTATCTTATCAACCATTTTATCCCCAGAGCCTAAAACAGGAGCACATAGTTAGCCCTCAATAAATATTTGTTGCATACAAGAATATATAACTATGACTATTTAACCTAAATTTACAGAACAAATTAAAATTTGACTGATTATACCCAAAGTGACAAATGTAAATTTTTCATATAGGAGTAAAACCAGGGCTTGGAATTAGGAATTAAATTCTGTTAAATGTTATATATTTGTGTACTTGAATCTTCATTATTTAATTTACAATCACCATATCAACATCTTTATAAGTTCCTTTAACTACTACTTAAGTTGAACAATGCTTTAATTATATGTAAGACATTGTATCTGTTTTCTTTTGTTGCTGTAACAAATTACCACAAATTTAGCAACCTAACACAAATTTGTTATTTTACTGTCTGGAGGTCAGAGGTCTGAAATGGGTCTCAGTAGACTAAAATCAAGGTGTTGGCAGGTCTCCATTCTTCCAGAGGTTCTTGGGGAAAATCTGTTTCCTTTTTCTGACTTCTGGAGGATTCCTGTATTCCTTGCCTCATAACCCACTTCCTCCATCTTCAAAGCTAGTGATGGCAGGTTGAAACTTTCTCAAGTCATATTTCTTTGGCCTGCTTTTCTGCCTTCTTCCATTTTTAAAGAGGCATGTGGTAATCCAGAATAATTTCTCGGTCTCAGGTCTCTTAACTTTAACACATCTACAAATCCCTTTCGCCGATAAGGTAACATATTCATAGATTCTGGAGATTAGGACTTGGACATCAGGGGGGGTCCAATATTCAGTCTACCACAGTGTTATTACCTGATTAATAATTTTAAAGAATAATTTTTAAAGCCTTAGCAAAGGTGATACTAAGTCAGATGATTAGAGCACTCATGTAGCTTAATGAAGACTGTTCGGTGAGGTTCTTGGTGCAGAGAAGAATGTGTGCTCCAAGGGGTCAGCAGTGTCTTAGCTTCAACCAAATGTTGCCATGTAGAAATGTGAGTCCAGAGTGATCAGTTTTTTCACTTTTGTAAAATAACCTGGAAATGCAAATTTACAGGTAGAACCCCCTAGTTTTTGCAGTTTTGGCAAAAAATTACATGATGTTTTTCAAAACTATGCAGATTAAAACATGTGTATAAGTGGACCCTAACCTCTGAGCCTCCATTGCGCTCACTTCTAGATGATCAGGAGGAGCCCTTCTTTCTTAAACCTTCCAGCAAACTTTTCACAGGCAACTGTATGCTTGCCTAGTGAATTATGTTCCAGGCATCAGGAGGTAATGTATAAGATTTTAATTCATCAAATAATGTCTGTCTTTTGAGGCATGATATTGCTTAGAGATCATACATTGTTACATGAAATGGATAGGTATTGCTAAAGAGACATTTCATTAAAATTATTTTGTCTTTACTTACTGAAGAATATTTAATAAGTTACTACTTATTGAGTAACTTCCTCCCTCTGTGAGGCACTGTGGTGAATATGAAGATAAATCAGACAGAGCCCCTTTCTTCAAGGAACCTGCCATCAAGGGCCTGCACATTAAAATTTTGACAAGGACTATTGAACTTCACTGAAAAAAAAAAAAGGTCACTTCTTTCAAGGAGAATCAAGTCTTTACTAGAAGACTTGAAGTAAAGTATATTTAAGTTGAACCTTAAAGGATAGAAACTAAATATTCCATTCCTCTTTTTCCTGTAATCTATTTTTCTGTTTATAGTTTAACAGTCGTTTCTAGGTCCTAGGTTCATATGGACTTAGCTACACAATTATGTCTAGGTAACTTATTAATGAATGCACTTTTAAAGGATGTACTAACAATGAAAAATGAATGACTGATCAAAGACTTTAATCTTAAATCATATTTTCCTTATACAGCTTTAGGAATGCCTCAATAGATGGAAAATATAGTGTTGTCTTAGTATTTGAACCAAAAGTAAAAGTTAGAATAAGTGCTAGTGCAATGAGGAATGTTAAATGTGATGGGCAAACCAGCTGAACAAACAGGCTGGAAATTTGTTTTATGAAACTCACCTTACAGAATTTCACCCAATAAAACACATGGGCATGCAGTATTAATTTTTTTCTGTGTCTATGTATCATCACAAAAGGCCCTTTTTAATCATATTCTGGGTGCACATTTGGTCCCATTTGAACACAATTTATGAACACTTAGTTTCTTATTTGAATTCTACCTTTTGACAAAATGGGCAAGAATCCAAGGAAGGCAGCATGGTTAACTATTATTCTAATACATACAGACCAGAATCTAATGCAAAACAACCCAAATTCACCAGAACCCAATATACCATGAAGTTGTAACCTTTTATTTTATTTGGTTATCCTCAGTATAATTCCATATCCCTTTCAATCTTTTCGTACAAATAAGTACATTTGAACATAACTAAAAGGAAATACAAGTTATATGACAGCAACCACAACAAAATCTTAGACTCCATTTTAATCATAAAAAACCAATAAAGCAGGAGTTAGAAAAACTGTGTTTCTTTAGCCTGTTGATTCCTCGTTCTACAAAATTAGCCCCAGAAGCCTACACTCTACCACTTTTCCCAGATCAGACATAGATTTAGCCAGAAATGAAGGAATACAGGTCAGAATGATTTAACCCATTGCAGCTTTGGCCAAAAAGACATTTAAACATGTTTTTCTATCATATTCTTTCCTAAAACTCCAAGGTATCTGAGAACGGAACTAATGAGTTTGCTTCTTGGTGAGTTATAGATAGGAACTACAGCAGGTGGAGTTGTCACACAAAGGAAACTTTATTTGCAACAAATGAGAAGATAATGGGGAATAACTTCCAAAGTGGTGACCCCCTGAGTAAAGGTGAATGGGTTCCTTTTATTTAGGGTTAGGATGCATATATGCATCCTAAATATTCAGAAAAGGGAGTTGAGCATAAAAGGTCATGGATGCATGTGCCCTGAGGATACATGCCTATACATTGTATGTTAATGAGGTCTACACAGACCTCCTTGAATGGAAACTTTAGCATTATAATGAGGTAGAGATAACTGTCCTTCACTCCCTGGCCCTTCTGCCCAGATTGAGTTGGGGTTGAGCTCAAACTGGTCTCGGTGGTCTGGGCCTGGTGGAGCTCTGAGCCAGGGCAGTTGTTACTGCTTATGGAGATGGTTTCCATATCTATCATCTGATGCTTTGTCTGTGGGTCTTTTGCCTGGGTGAAAAGATAAGCTGGAAAGAAGAACTTAAGGAAAATGTGAGGCAAACGTTTGTGGGTACATGCAGGTGGGCAGTAAAGGTCAGGTCTTGGGGTCATTCATGGGGAGGGGAGTCTTGGTGGTGACAAATGGAGACAGATAAAAATGCTTTGTTGTCTTGGTCTGCAAGTTTTGTCTATTGAGGCAGTAATCAACACAACTAAGTTATAATGCCATTTGAGCGATTTAATGTGTATCACTACTATTTCCAATACTATGTTTCCTCTGAATGTTTGGATATACTGCCCCAAATACTGATTGGACAATATTTGTACTATTCGTACTTCCAGTTTAGTCCGCATTTCGTCACACACAGGTGTTTCTGAATCTTCTCTCCTCTAAATGGGTCGTTGGGGTATAATCTTACTGGAACTATCTGTATATTTTAGTCCATGGGAGCCCAAAAAAAGACATTTTACTGTTACCCTTAATAACAAATCATATTTTAAACAAACATATTCATATGATACTTATTCTTACAGCATTTGTTCTTTTTGGAAAATAGTGACACATATTTCATTGGTGTTCTTCAATCCCCACATACTTAAAAAGTTGACTAGAGCCATGTGAAGATCACAGTCCTTAAATAGATCTACTACAGTGGCAGGATTTAGCCAATTTACCAACCCATAGTTTGCAGACTCTGCTGTTGTACACTAGTGTAGACAGTCTCTTTGAAGTTGGAATCCCTAGGGACAGGTTTGAGAGGGTGCTGAGTTGCTTCAAATAGTATCGTATTTAACACCAGAAAAAAATCCATTGTGAAGGAGCTGGCAGCTCTGTACTGCTGTGCTGAGATGCTTTTTTGGAGAGAGTAGAATTTCGATAAAAGGACTGAATAACAATGTACTGTATTGATTTACCCTGGAAGACAACAGTGATTCTTGCATTTTTTGTTTGTTTTGTTTTCGTGTCTATCCATTACACTTGAGAACTATTTCCATATTTTTCCACCATGCACCCAGAGTTGGATTAAATCACATGGGAAGCTAAGTTCCCATTTTAATTTCAGATTGTTTTTTCAAAGCATCAACTCAAATGATAGAAATGATAGAAGCTCATCGAACTTCTGCTTTTAAATGCTCTGGCAGTCTTGGTCAGTCAACTTCCATCATTTCAGAGTTCCAAGCCTCATTGCTTGTTGGTAGAT
>CM053559.1:67780840-67840840 GCA_028646485.1 Cryptoprocta ferox | reverse complement strand
TTTGACAGTAATGATGAAACCTGAGTGTACATTAGTACACAAACATATCTTAAAACTTTAAAATGCAACTAATTAGAGACCTAGCCCCCAAATAGCAAAGGTCTTTACTTTAAATTAGGATGTATTTATATCTGAACATCCATCTTCCTGAACATATTTTCAGGAAGAATGAACCATTTATGCACATTATTTATGATTTGAGGTAAATTTTGAAATGGCTAAATTAATGAGAAGGTAAATTTAGATCCTTAAATGAAAGTGATCTTTGGTTTTTTGTTTTAATTATTCATAATTATACTGGAAATAATAGTAATAGCTTAGGCCTAGCTTAGCTAACTGTAAAGTAATTTGCCAATGCATTCAACTTAATAAAACAGTTAGGAGAATATTTCTCCAAGTCTATAATTTTTCAAACATCAGGTAGTTTTATATGACTTCATTGAAAAATAAATACCATATTTCATTTTTCTAGATTAAACACAGAGCCTTTGGGGAAAGTGGGATGAACAGAATTTAGCAAAACAAAAAAGCAAAATCACAGAAATATTTACCTATATGGTTGTTGGGTAAGGGCTAGCTAACTTTAGGCTAGCATCTGCAAATTCTAGGACAAGTATCTCTTCATTTCTGTAACTCTGGTCTTATTCTTAGAACACTAAACGTAAACTCCTGATATAGTGACATGTGTGTACCATTTGCATACTCAATTGCTACTATTTGAATTTAATTTCTTATGTAGAACTATACTTAACTCCTGAATGATAACAGCTAATGTAATGATCCTGTCTTTTGAAAGAATTATGTTAGCTTTTTTTTTTTTTCTGAGGCATGGATCAGGGATTATTCATTCAACACTTATTCAGTGCAAAGTATGTGCTAGGCACTGTCCTCAGTACACAAGATATATCAGAAAACAAAACAGAGACCACCTTAGAAGGTACTGAAGCACTAAGGTAAAGGAGAAAATGGAACAAGGAAAAGGCAGTTGCAGATGTGAGAGTGTGGAGGCAGAGGAGAGGGAATAATTGTCTTAAAATAAAAAAGTAAAAAGTGAGGAAGTGAGCCAATTGGAAATCTAGAGTAAAAAAGTTCCAGGCAAAGAGGACACTGTTGGAGTGTTTGAGCAGAGCCACATAATCAGTAAGGTTGTTTTTTTGAGAAGATATTGTGGATACAAAAGCCACCAGATGCATGTAAAGATGCTCAACATCACTGATCATCAGGAAAATACAAATCAAAACTATAGTGAGATAGCATCTCACACCTGTCAGAATGGCTAAGATGAACAACACAAGAAACAACAGATATTGGCAATGATGTGGAGAAAGAGGAACCTTCTAGCATTGTTGGTGGGAATGTGAACTGGAGAAGCCACTGTGGAAAACAGTATTGAGGTTTCAAAAATAAAACTATCTTAAGATCCAGCAATTGCACTAGTAAGTATTTAACCAAAGAATACAAATGCACCCGCAGTGCCGGAGTCCAGCTCCAGCAGGTCCAGGATTCCCTGAAGGATGGACAGTGTCGGTGAAAGGGAGTGAGAGAGCCTTGAGTCTCTTTCTGATCACCAGGCAGGCATCTCTGCTCTGTCTGATTCTCTAGCTTTATTTATAGTGAAAGGTACAAGGAGCAGAAAAAGCAGCGTGTGTTTAGTAAATGATTTCTCATAGATAATTTTTACAATTTTCCAGAACATGGATTCTACAGAAGTTACAATTCTAATCTTAGTAGTAATGATTATTGTAAAAAACTTAGCTACAGGCTCTCATGCTATCATATGGGAAGGGCAGGTGTTTTTTAAGCGTACATTTTTTCACAGGATGCATAAGACCAAGATACACAAAACCTCAGGTATAGCCCTAAGAAAGCGACCTTTAACCCTGAGGCAAACAGCATTGTCAGTTTTTTATGAGTAAGGGTCATTAGGCTGTTTATAGCTCTAAGAGAAAGTTTCCAGAAAAACAGGATCCCCATGAGACATAATGTCTGCTCTCACAGTCCCAAAGACTAATGATACATTTTTGACATTTATCGCAGTAGTGACTTTTGCAACGACGTCCAGGCCTAGAAAGTAGTGAGTTATCAGTTAATTGCTCAGCCAGGAGGAAAATTATATGTTGCTTGCCTTAGTCGCATTAGGGTATATCTAGTTTACTCATCTTTTCCCTGACCAGGTGCAATCACGCCTCAGGGACAGAGCAGGGGGACAGGCTGCTCCTGACACTAGTCAGCAAAGCACTCCTAGGTTTGGTGCCCAAGCAGAAATGATAGTTACAAGAGGGTAGATATTGGTCGGTGCCTGGTGGCAGAGACTGTGCAAACTTGCCATACCCTCACCAGGAATTTTCATTCAACCGGTGAGTTCAGTGTGGCTCCCAACACCAATGTTTATAGCAGCATTATATACAGTAGTCAAACTATGGTAACAGCCCAAGTGTTATACAATGAAATACTATTCAGCCATAAAAAAGAATGAAATCTTGCCATTTGTAACAATGTGGGTGTAGTTAATATAATGCTAAGGAAAATAACTCAGTCAGAGAAAGACAAATACCATATGATTTCACTCATATGTGAAATTTAAGAAACAAATGAGGAAATGGAAAAGAGAGAAAAAGAATAGCAAAACAAGAAACGGAATCTTAACTATAGAGAACAAACTGATGGTTACCAGAGGGGAGGTGGTTGGGGAATGGGTGAAATAGGTGATGGGCGAAAAGGAGAGCACTTGTGATGAGCACCAGATGTATGGTAGTATTGGATCACTGTATTTTACATCTGAAACTAATATTACACTGTATGTTAACTACCTAGAATTTAAATAAAAACTTAAAAAATAGTAATAACCAAAATGTAATTAACATTCCTCTCAACTTGACTAACCTTTAGGTAGGTTTCTACCTGACCATAGGCCCCTTACTTTTCTCAGAATATTTACTTGAGAAAACTTGCAGTTGCAAATTCTTCCTCTGCCCTTTTGGGATGTAAATCTTTTCCCAGCCCCTTACCAGTTTTAGAACCCAGGAATGCTTTCTCAAGGATCTGGAGCCATCTCTTTGAAATGTAATCAGAAAGAAAGATTGTGTCCCTATCTCCCACTGTCTGGGGGGGGGGGGGTCATGGAGGGGTGGAGAGAAGGAGCCTAACTCTTATAAGCACCAATTAGCAAGCCTAATCACATGGACACCCCCTCTTTGTATTTTTCCCTGCTTTTCTATTTTTTCAGTCCAGTGCTTACAAATTCTCCCTTTGATTCAGTGGAATTAAAGTTGAGTTTAGTCTCTTTCCTATTGCAATAGTCTTGAATAAAGTTTTATTTGTCATTTTTAATAATTTTATGATGCAATTTTCTTATATTATTCAACCAGGAAGATCTAGAGAGATTGTAGGACTCTTTTGGAAGCCTGGAACAAGTGATAACCTACACTAAGTGAAGTAGAAATGCCAGAGTTCTATGGGAGATGGTGGAGGAAGGGATCAAAAGGCATACGGAAAGGGGCATGCCAGAAGGGATAGACTTGCGTAAGGCTGGAAAACCCACCAGCTAGCTCTATTCCAAGGAAGAACTTAAAGAACAACCTATTCCAAAAGCAATAAAGAATATGCTTATGTCAGGAGTAACAGAATTATTGAGGGTCTTGGTGGATGATCTCTAGTGGCCAGGGATGATAGTGGAGATTATGTTACAGAACTGGGCTTCTTGATAACAGTGGAGATGATAGGCATTTAACCACCGAAGGAAGGAGGGGGGCAATTACTGTAATGTGTAGCGAGGTTGGAGTAGCAACCAGAATAGTATGTTCTGTAACGAGCACAGTGTTCATAGGGACAAGGTTGATGAACAGCCAACCAGTATAATGCCCAGTTTATATACCTAAGGGAAATCAAGGATATGTGATCAGGAGGCTGAAAACTTGCCTGAATAAAAAGGCATAATCTCTTTTAAATTTCCAAACTTGAGCCAGATTTGAAATCTGGAATCCAGTGCCTAGAGAAGCTGGGTCTCATGAGGAAGGGGTCTGTGACCCGATGGCAAATGTTTATAATACTGATCCTTCTTCCACAAGAGATCTATCACTGTTTGCTCAGGTCATTTGTACACTGGAGAATTGAGAAGATGAGATATTTTGAGAACTGTTGGACACAGAGTCTGAAGAGACCTTAATTTCCAAGGATCTGGAGCATTGTAAGGGTTCCCTACTGGAGTGGGGACATATTGTCTGTCAGATAATATAGAGAGCTTTGGCCTGTGTCTGACTCACAGTGGGTCTAATTGGCATATGAGCCCCTGCTATATTTATTTCCTAAGTATCCAAATGTATAACTCCAAATGTGTAACTTGGTAGTTGTCAGAACCCTAAAATTGGGTCCTTGGCTTATGCATGGAGATAGAGCTATTATAGTGGGAAAGGTCAAGTGGAAGCTTTTATATTAAAAGTACATTAAAAGTATATTGTATTCTTTTTATGTAATAAAAAATAAAAAAAAAAAAAAGAAAAGTATATTGTATTCTTGGGGGACAGGCAAAGATTTGTGCCACCAACCAAGACCTAGATTGGTGGTGGTGATCATCATACCTCATTTAATTCATCACTCTGACTCCTACAATAACCAGGTGGATGGCTGCAGATAACAAAGACCACTGTGAACTCAATGGCAGCTGCTATGCTGTGTGTGGCATTTTGTAGCACCAACTGTAGCTGCTGTGCTGCAGTATGTGGTATTTTTTCTACAACAGATTAACAGAGTCTCAGAAACATGGTATGCAGTCACTGATTTGTTGAATGTGTTCTTTTCTATCACCATCAGGAAAGAGAGCCAGAAACAGTTTGCATTTATGCAAGATGGACAATAATATCTGTATTAGTCAGTTTGGGCTGCTGTAACAAAATACCACAGACTGGGTGGCTTAAACAGTGGAAATTTATTTTCTCACGTTCAAGAGGCTGGAAGTCCAAAATCAGGGTGCCAGCAGGGTTAAGTTCTAGTGACACCTTTCTTCCTAGCTTGTAGAAGGCCACCTTTTTACAGTGTTCTCATGGCTTTTTCTCTGTGTCTCTTCTCTTCTTGTATGGACATCAGCAGTGTTGGATAAAAGCCCCATCCTTATGACCTCATTTAACCTCAATAACCTCTTTAAAGGCCCTATCTCCAAATATCGTCACTTTGGGGATTAACACTTCAATATATGGATTTGGGGAGCACAAATTCAGCCCGTAAGAGTACACATTTATAGTATTTCCCCAAGGCTTTATTAACACTTTCATCCTTAGTTGTAAAATAGTTTAAAGGGTTCTGAACTATCTCTACATTCTGCAGAGCAATCACATTGGTTCACTATATCAAGGGCATCACATTAGAACTAATGATGAAGAAATGGCGAGGCCCCATGTTAAGACACATGTGCTCTGAAGGGTTGGAGATAAACCCTATAAAGGGATCCAGTACATCAGTGAGATCTTTAGAGATCCATGGGGTAGGGGCTTGGCAAGACATCCCCTCTAATAAAGGACACACTACTACATTTTGCAATTTTCCTTGCTAAGAAGGAAGCACAATGCTTGATAGGCTTCTTTAGGTTCTGAAGGCATAAATTTCCATACTTGGGTATATAGTTACAACCAATGTACTAAGTGACACAGAGGGTTACCTTCTTTGAGTGGAACCCAGAGGAGGAAAGTATTCTACAGCATATCCTGCTGCTTAGACCGTATGACTTCTGTGGAAAAAAATTTCCATGTGGACTTTATGGAAAGTTCCAACAGGAGGATCACAATGTATAGACCCCTAGGATCTGGAGTAACAACATACCATGTGTATCAAAATGCCATTTGAAAAACACCATTTGAAAAACATGTCCTGGCATGCTAGTGGGTCCTAGTAGAAATGGAGCATTTAACCATAGAGTATCAAGTGATCATGCAGCCTGAACAGCCAGCCTGAGTTAGGTCCTCTTAGACCCACACAGTCATAAGGGCCAGTAGCAATCCATTTTAAGTTGGAAGGGATTCAATTAGAGGTGTGCACATACAGGGCCAAAACACACAAGTAAGCTGAATGAGCATATGGGTCAGACACCCATATCATCATCACCTTTGTACAATTCCTTCTTCTTTAGTTCATACCTATGACAGCATAAGGGAAGGCTTCTCTTGTTACTAGCTGATGGAGGCAGAAAAGGCCAAGCTTGGTTCATAAATGTGTGTGTACAAATTAATTTGCTGTTCAATTTCAGCCCTACTAACAGGTGGACTGAAAGACTGCTGATCAGAAATCACCACTGGGCAGAGCTTTGGTCAGAGAATCGGGCAATCCACTTTGTGTAGAAAGAGAAGTGACCTGAGATAAAATTATTTGTGGACTTATGAGCAGAGGCAAATGATTTGGATGGCTGGTCAGTAGCCTAGAAGGAGAAAAAAAAAAAATGGAAAATTGGGAATATGGAGGACTAGGAAAGAAACTGTAGATGGAACTATGGGAATGTACAAAATGTAAAGATTTTATATTATATATTAATGCCTTCCAGTGAATATCAACACATAAGAGGACTAGACAACAAAGTAGACAAAATTACTTGCCAGTTGACATTAGCCAGCCTTCATCATCATCAGTATTTCCCAATGCAGGGTCAACAATGGAGTAACCATAGAGGTAGGTATGGAGGATAAGCTTGGGGCCAGTAGTATAGTATCACACTCACCAAGGCTGATATAGTTTCTTGTGCTTCTGAATGTCCAACCTATTAACAGGAACAAGTTTCAGTACTGAGCCCTTGATATGATACCTTCCCTCAGGAAATCAACCAACCCCTTTGTGGCAAGTGATTAAAATGGAACATCTCCACCTAGGAAGGGCAAAGTTTATTTAGACTGGAATTGACATATATCATACATATGGGTTTATCTTTTCAATAATATCAACTCCCATTATATAAGGACTCACAGGGTGTTTGATTCACTAATGTGTGATTTCACATATCTCCGTGGATTCAGGGATAACATTAAAGAATATGTAACAGTGAGCCTGTAACCACATGATCCAATCACACTTTGTAGGTAGCCAACCTATTTAAGAGTGATGCTACTACCTTTATAGAGGCAGCTAGGTATTGTCTTATAAATGATACCTACAAAGAGGGGCTTCAACCTACAGAATGTGTTGCATCTTCTAAGTTAGCAATCATTATCTAATGTGGTATCCCCAATAGATATTGTGGATATCAGCCTTCTCTTACCTAACAGTAACAGAGAAAAACACACATGGCACCCAGTTGAAACCTAGGAGTCCCTTCTTTAACTCTTCTATCTAATTTTTACAGTAAATGGACAAGTGCAGCAGCCATGGCCTAAGAAGGGCATTATGACCAGAATCCCAGAGTCTCTCTTAGGATGAGAATCAGGGTCATTTTACCATGCATGCCGTCTAGACCAGCAGCAGTGCTGGATGAGGTTAAAGATAATCTGGATTGGGTAGTAGTAAAGAAAGACAATAAGTACAGGTTGTAGCCTTGGGACTGTTTTCAGTGATGGGGGCTATCCTTCATCCCAATAACAATTGTCTTAAGTTTCCCCAGCAAAGAGAGCAACCACAATCTTCATCTTGGAGATCGGGTTTCCACATGGAGTGAGCTCACTACACAAAGCAAGTGGGTCTGAGTGGTACAAGGGGTAGCTTGTGATTTAGTGAATTCTCTGATATGTCTGCCAGATCCCTCTTCAGAACTTAGGCACTAATTTGTTCAACTGTGGGGAATATTAGCTGCTGGTAGCTTAGAGGTAATTACTCTTGGCTGATGGAGGTTTTCTCACCTAAGTTTTCACCTGACGGGAAATATGCATCCAAAGTCTAAACCGGGGTACAAAGGCTTAGTTGACATGCTCATTTCAGGTCCACATAGCATGGCCACTCCAACTCTAGACCTTCCTGTAAACTTGACTTATGCTTTTTTTCTGCATCACAGTTCAACCACTCCTCCCCAGTTATCATTGTTCCTTTACAGGTTTTGTTTCTGAAGTCACGTTATAATAAACTTTCTGCATGTATTCTCCTCTAAGGTTGTTTCGTTCTGAACCCAACCAAAGCATTCCCAGACAACAAATCACTTAGCTTTGCTTGATTTTGGGCTTAATACAAAAAATTCTTATAGTTTTCATTCCTTTGTGTCTTGCTTCTTTAAGTGTTATATACTTGAGATTCATCAGTTTTGATACATATAATGATAGCTCTTCATTTTCACTGCTGTATACTATCCAAAGAGTGCATATACTACAATTTATTCTTTCTTCTATTGAAGGACATTCTGTTGTTTCCTTTTTTTATTTTGATATTAGAAATAATGATACTAAAAACATTCTTATGTCTTGGTGTACATAAAAGTTTCTGTAGAATATTGTAACACTCATTTTGCTTGAAGAGCAGCCATAATCTTTGATTTGGATTGATAAACAAACTGGGAAACCCAATAGGTTTCAGCCTGAATCAAGTTTATATAGCTTTTGGAAAGGATAAGTGCAGTCAACAAAGCATATATAGCAAGAGCATAGCAGGGGTCACTTGACTTCTAGAAGTTGCTTCCCATGCCACTAACACTTTGTATAAAGGGAACAAGTCATCAGAGAAGACAAAGCTGAATGTGGACCACCCAAGATAATGATTGCCCTCAGATTTAGAATCCTATCACCTTTTATACCTTGATAGTCACATAACCTCCTGAGACATATGTGACTGACTTCCATCCTTTAGTGAAGCTGCATGTCAGTGCAGTGAACAATCTTGAGGATCACAGGCATGGCTCAGTATATAGCATCCTCATTAGGACATTTGTACTTTGGACTTTGTACACTTTTACATATTCTTTGTGTTAGTGTTGCAAGGAATTTGGATAAGGGTCAGAACCTCCCAATCCCTGATGCTGAAGGAAAGATTGCAGTCCAGCTGTTCATACTGCCTTCCAGGTACATGCACAAGAGTATAATTGTCAGTTCATGTGTTATGTGCATATTTGTTTTCACAGGTGGTACCAAACTTTCCCAAAATGAACGTACCCATTTGCAATTTTACCAGCGTTGGCCGAGACATTTTTTGCTTTACATTTTTTTCAACTCTGGGATCATCAAACTTCTTAATTCTGCCAGTTGAATGGCTATAGAGTAGTGTCTTATTATTGTTGGGATTTTCATTTATTATTACCTGCCAGTAATGCAGTTGAGCAGCTTTTCGTATGTTGATACACCACTGCGTTTTCTCAATGTGAAATGCCTGTTCATATTTTTGCCCATAATTTTGCCACATAATTATCTGTTTCTTATTGATTTTAGTTCTTTATACATGAATATTAATCTTTTGTCAGTATGTAATGAAGATATAGGCAATTAGCTTATCACTTGTTTTCCCCTCTCTTTACTATGTTTATTTTAAACTCTTATGGAATATAGTCTTACTCTATGGTTTATGCTTTTGGATCACATTTACCAGTTTTTTTGAGTTTATTTATTTATTTTGAGAGAGAGCACATGTGAGAGAGTCTGGGTGGTGGGGGGAGAGAGAGAGGGAGAGAGAGAATCCTAAGCAGGCTCTGCACTGTCAGCATGGAACCCAATGCAGGACTTGAACTCATGAACCATGAGACATGACCTGAGCTGAAATCAAGTCAGACGCTTAACTGACTGAGCCACCCAGGCGTGCCTGGATCATGTTTAATAAACCTTTCCCTACCACAAAGGAATAAAGATAATCTCATGTAGATGATCCATTTGTAATTGATTTTTATATCTTGATATGTGTGTGTGAGATAGCCATACTGTGCACAACATGCATATAGACATACATACAAACAATTATCACTGAAGAATTTTATGACTAGACATCCTTTTGCCACTGATCTATGATGTTCATTTTATCCTCTGCCATATATCAAGCTTCATATATAGTGGAATTATTGATGGAGTTTGAGATAACATATGATTTATTTTTAATATGTTAATTTACAAATTCACATTTTAAAAATTTTGAATATTAAACCAACTTTACATTTTTTGAATTGAACTCAAATTGATCATAGTATATTTTTGTACATTACCTAATTCAATTTAGTGATATTCATTTAGGAATTTTGCATCTGTGTTCCTGAATGATAGGCCTATAGCTTTCTTAAATTGCATTATCCTTGATTAATTTGACTATCTAGATAAGCTTTATAAAGAGAGATTGTTTCACCCAGAATAGCCAATACTATATATATATATATATATATATATATATATATATTAATGTTTATTTATTTTTGAGAGAGAGAGAGAACGTGAGCATGAGAGAGACAGAGAGAGAGGGAGATACAGAACCTGAAGCAGGCTCCAGGCTCTGAGCTGTCAGCACAGAGCCTGATGTGGGGCTCGAACTCACAAACTGCAAGCCATGGCCTGAGTCAAAGCCAGATGCTTAACTGACTGAGCCACCCAGGTGCCCTACCAATACAATATTAAAGGAGAAAAACAAAGTTGGGAGCTTGGCACCGCCCAACTTCAAGACTACTACAAGGCTACAGTAGTCAAAACAATGTAGTATTGGTAAAGGAATAGACAAATAGATCAATAGAGCAGAAAAGAATCCAGAAATAGACCCGCAGAAGTATAGTCAACTGGTCTTTGATAAAGGAGCAGAAATAGTGCAATAGGGCAAAGCTAGTCTTTTCAACAAGTATTGCTGAAACAAGTAGATATCCCAATGCAAAAAGACTAATCTATAGACAGACTTTAATACCCCTCACAAAAATTAACTCAAAATGGATCACAGACCTAAATATGAAATTAAAAACTATAAAACTCCTAGAAGATAATATAGAAGAAAACCTAGATGAACACGAGTATGGCAATGACTTTTTAGATACAACAACAAAAGCATGGTCCATGAAAGAAAGAATTGATAAGCTGGACTTTAAAAGTTTCTTTTCTGCAAAAGACAATGTCAAGAGAGTGAGAAGACAAGCTATAGACTTTGAGAAAATATTTGCCAAAACTACATCTGATAAAGGACTCTTATCCAAAATATACAAAGAACTCTTAAAATTCAATTATAAGAAAAAAAATAATTAAAAAAATAGGCAAAGACCAAAACAGACATCTCATCAAAGAAGATATACAGATGGCAAATAAACATGTGAAAAGTTGTTCCACATGATGTCATTAGAGAAATGCAAATTAAAGCAACAATGAGATACCACTACATACCTATTAGAATGCCCAATATCTGGAACACTGACAGCACTAAATGCAGGAGAAGATGTACAGTAGTAGGAACTTAATTAATTGCTGATGGGAATGCAAAATGGTAATCCACTTCTGAAAATAGTTTGGTGGTTTCTTACAAAACTAAACATACTTTTGCCATATGATTCAGTAATTGCAGTCGTTGGTATTTCTCTAAAGGAGGTGAAAACTTATGAACACATAAAAACCTGAATACAAATGTACATAGCAGCCTTATTCATAACTGCCCAAACTTGGAAGTAACTAAGTTGTTCTTCAATAGGTAAATGGACAAATAAACTGCAATACATCCAAACATTAGAATAGTATTCAGTGCTAAAAGGAAATGAGCTATCAAGCCATGAAAAGACATAGAAGAAGTTTAAATGCATATTAGTAAGTGAAACAAGTCAATCTGAAAATGCTACATACTATATGATTCCAACTATAAGATATTTTAGAAAAGGCAAAACTGTGAAGACAGTAAAAAGATCAGTGGTTGCCAGAAGCTTGGGAGGATGAATAGGTAGACCACAGAGGATATTTAGGGTAGGATCTTCCCCTCAATTTTGCTAAAATTACTGTAAAAAAAGTCTTAAAAAAGAAAATTTTAAAATGGACTATTTTCTTTTTTTCTATTGGGAACATAGAAGTAAGGAAATAACTATGCTTTGTACGTTAGACCTGTGTGTATGTGTGTATATATGTATAAGGAAGGGGATTTTAAGGTATGAATTTAACATCTCCAGTTTTTGTTATCAGATTATTAAGTGTTTTTTTGGTAATTTTTTAATGTTTATTTTTGAGAGAGAGAGACAGAGAGAGAGAGAGAAAGAGAGAGAGAGAGAGAGAGAGAGCGCGCCACAGAATTCAAAGCAGGCTCAAGGCTCTGAGCTGTCAGCACAGAGCCTGATGTGGGGTTTGAACTCATGAACTGCGAGACCATGACCTGAGCTGAAGTCGGACACTTAACTGACAAAGCCACCCAGGCACCCCCAGATTATTAAGGTTTTCTAATTTTTTTACATCAATATGGCAAATTTTATTTTTTCAAGAATTTATCTGCTCTGTGTTTTCAACTTATTGGAATAATTTTGTACATATCTTTAGAGTATTTTTTAAGTCTTAGATTTTGTATGTAAGGTAATTGTATAGGTCTTGAATTTTTTATCAAAGACTCTCACTCAGCATTTTTACTTAATAACACTTGTAATATAAATATTTTAATTAATCTATTTTTTTAAATGAACCTAGAAAAAGAATAATTCACTTATCACCACTACCTTTAAGTAAATTTTAGCCTAATACTGTTTTTCAGTCTTACCATATAGTCCTAACCCTGGAGCATAATAATTTTAAAATAAAAGTAAAATTTTGCAGAACAATGTTGCTAGATGCCAACTGATATCCACTATTAGAAAAAAAAAGAAGGTTTTCCCAAATATTAGTGAATTTTGTAACCAGTATGCTTCTTAGACATTTAAATACAAGGACTTGGATGGAAGAAGTTACATGCCTCTCTCAATTTTATAAAGGGGTACTTATATCTCTTTCTTTTCATACCAGCAACAGGTAAATCCCTCTGAGCCCGAACTAAAACATGTACCATTTTATTGGAGTCCCTGAAGGTATCCATTTTGGGATTCGAAAATCTTAGAAAATTCCTCCTGATACTTCCTCAAGATGGCAGCGTAGGAAGATTTTGCATTCACTTCCTTCCACAGACACTCTAAATCTATAGCTACATATGGGCCAGTTTTCTCTGAAAAAGATCTGATAACTAGATGAACTGCTTCTCCACAATAAAGGATAAAAAGACTACATCAAGTTGGGTGGGAGAGGCAGAGACAGGGCCTTACCAAAAACCCACCCTCAGCTGGATCTCACTAGTCTAGCACTTCTCCCAGAGGAGTGAGGGGTTGGTGCCCCACATCAGGCACTCCAACCCCAAGGATCTATCTGCACTGGAGAAATGAGCCCCCGAAATGTCTGGCTTAAAAAACCAATGAGTCTGGTGTTCAAGGGACCCAAAAAGTTCTTTAGAAAACAGAGATTTACCCTTTAAAGGGCTTGCATGTGGTCTCACTCTCCCTGAGACCCAAGAATAAAACATCAGTTTCAAAAGTACTTAGACTATATGTGAGGTAGATTTATTTTGCTAATCTAAAAGCATCTGCTGGGGGTGGGGGGCAGAAGACAGTTGAAACTTTCCCCGGAGGTGGAGGCAGTAGTGGATGCCAATTTTGCATTTTCGATCTACTCTGCTGGCACAGATGGGCAAGTCCATATGAGCACCATTCCATCACCTTGCTAAGATAGATGGGATAAGAGGTTGCGGCATGATCCTGTTGCTTTGCTGAAGCCAGAGAGTGTGGGTGGCTGCAGCACTCCCCTCCTGTCTGGCTGGGGCAGGCAAGTACAAATGGTCTTGTCGTCCTCCTTCTCCCTGGCTAAAGTTGGCAAGTGCGGGTGGCACCCGGTACCCGTCTCCTCCTGGCTGGAGCTGGCATGTACAAGTGGTTGTAGCATGCTCCCACTGCCAGCCTAAAATTCGGTGCTAAGTGAGATTCTGCTCCTTGGAACACTGACAGATCTTGGCACCAAGAATAAAACAGACAGTTTAGAAAATCATGAAGGTTTAAGAGACAACTGTGAACTAGGGCAAGATTTAACAAGGTTTATCACCTACATAAGGCTACTCCTTCAAGACTGAGAGAAGTGGCTGCTTTGCCTAATACATATAAACAAACACAGAGAGTCAAGAAAAATGAGGAATCAGAGGAATATGTTCCAAATGGAAGAACTAGACAGAGCCCCAGAACAAGACCTTCATGATACAAACATAAGTAATCTACCTGATAAAGAATTTCAAATAAAGGTCATGAAGACATTCACTGAACTTGGAAGAAGAATGGAGGAACCCAGTGAGGACTTTAACAAAGAGATAGAAAATACAAGAAGGTACAAACATAAGTCATAAAGCCGAAGAATATAATAATTGAACTGAAAAATACATTAATGGGGTTCAACAGCAAACTGAATGAAGCAGTAGACCAGATCAGTAAGCTGGAAGACAAAGTAATGGACTCACTCCGACAGAACAGCAAAAGAAAAGAAATTTTTGAAAAATGAAGGTAACTTAAAAGACCGGTGAGACAACATCAAATGGAATAGGATTCTCATTATAGGAGTTCCAGAAGGAGAAAAAATAGAGAAAGGGACAAAAAACTTATTTGAAAAAGTTTTGTTTGAAAACTTCCCTAACCTAGGGAAGAAAGCAAACATCCAGGTTCAGGAAGCCTGGAGAGTTCCAAACAGAGGGGTCAACAGCAAGACACATTATAATTAAAATGTCAGAAATTAAAGATGAAGAGAGAATCTTAAAAGCAGCAAGAGAAACAAATTGCTACATGTAAGGGAACATATAAGGTGATCAACGTATTTCTCAGCAGAAACTTTGCACTCCCAGAAGGGAATGGCATGACATATTCAAAATGCTGAAAGGAAAAAACGTCTAACCAAGAATACTCTACTTGACAAGGTTATCATTCAGAGTTGAAGGAGAGATGGTTTTCCAGATAAGCAAAAGCTAAAGGAATTTACCACTAGTAAACAGGTCTTGCAAGAAATGTTAAAGGGACTTCTTTAAGATGAAAGAAATGACACTAGTGAATAATAAGAAAACATACAAAAGTAAAATTTTCACTGGAGAAAGTAAATATATAGTAAAGGTAGTGGATTAATCACTTATAAAGCTACTAAGAAGGTTAGCAGACAAAAATAGTAAGCCCATGATTAATTCAGGGATACTTAAAAAGATGTAAAATGTGAAATCAGAAACAAAATATGTAGGTTTAGTAAAAATGTAGTTTTGAATGTGATCAAACTTAAGTTGCTATCAACTTAAATATATTGTTATATAAATACAATGGCATATGTGAACTTCATGATAATCACAAAGCAAAAACTTGTAGTAGATACACAAAAGAAAATAAGAAAGGAATTCATAACACTAAAGAAAGCCATCAAACCACAAGGAAAGAGAGAAAAAGAAGACAAGAACAGAGATGAACTACAAAAAGAGTCATTTCCTTCAATTGTAAAAAGAAAAAACACAAACATAATTACATAATGACAGAAATGAAAAGAAGATGACACTGGGGTATTATTTTCCATTCAAATTGTCAGAAATGAAAAAGTTGGATATACTGAGGGTAGTCAGTGTGATACTTGCTGATGGAAATTAAAATTGTAATAACTTTTTGGAGGGGAATTTGCTAATATCTAGTAAAAGTACACATGCATTTACTCCAGTATTTCAGAATGTGACTTTATTTGGAAATAGGGTCATTGCAGATGTATTTATTAAGATGAAGTCATAATAGAGAGGATGGCTCCCTATCCAACATGCCTCCATCCTTTATAAAACAGAGAAATTTGGACAGACATGCATACAGAAAGAATGCCATCCAAAGATTGGAATTAGACTGCCACAAGCCTCCGAACTATCACAAGCTGTGACAGAAACCTGGATCACAGCTTTTACTAGTGCCTTCAAAGGAACCATGGCCTGCCAACACTTTGACTTTGGTCTGCTAGTTTCATGAATTGTGAGACAATGAATTTCTGTTATTTAAGCCCTCCTCCCAAAAAAAATTCCTCCTTATTTATTCTTCAAATGTCTACTTGTGGCAAACCAATTTCATTTCTCAGTGGAATAGAAACAAAACATTTACATTTAACTAAAGAAATCTAAGTACATATATTTCAAGGAACAGAGGGAATAATGAATGGAGACTCTACCTACAAATTATATGCCTCTGCTTTTTTCCATGCCCTTTAGAGCCAGTTGATTTATCAGTTTACAAAATATAATATGTCCAAACTGATGTTTTGAAATTATTTTTGAAAGAGAAAAACAAGCTTTTTGATGCATGAGAATGTAAATGTATTGTTAAAGAAATTATGATAGTAGCTTACAGATAGACATTCTTAGCTATGCAAGTATCATTTCATTTGTGTTTCTTTCATTATTTACATAGGAATAATATGTAATAGAAGTTCTAAAAAATACTAGATATGTTATGTATTGTAATTTCTAGATTCCTAGAAGATAGCAAAGCCAATGCATATTGGGACTGATTTCTATCTTTAAATATATTTTCTAGAAGAATAATAGTTTTGAAAAATCTTAATTGAGTGAATTAGTGACTGACTTAGTTGTTATGTCTAGTAAAATCATAATACCATAGGACTTACACAATCTGTATCTATATATACATGAGAGAGGTTAACCTATCATGAAGTTTCCATTAAAGTGTTTTGCAATGGATATATGGCAACTGAGTTGATTATTTTTCATTGGCTTTCCCATGTTTGTGTTAAAACTTTTGTTTTGTATACTAATTTTGAAAAGCTCATTTTTAGCTTCCTGATCTGCCATTGATAATGGATCAAAATCCAATTCTGTTATTATTAACATACACTATTTTAAATAATAAATAGAATGGAGGAGTGAACAGAGTATGGTCAGTGGGAGTATGGGAGAGGATGGACAACATGTGTACTGAATTAGCAGTGGAAAGCATCAAGCATGGAAGAGCATCATTAATAAAATTCTGTTCATTCATTTAACATATTTATTGCAGACCTGCTAAAAGCTAGGTATTGTGCTAGGGCTAGGGTTACAATGATGAGCTAAAACAAACAGTCTTGGCTGTCATGTAGCTTACAGCCTAATGGAGGATCATTATTTGAATGATCATACAAATGCAAAATTACAGAGATAAGGAGCTTTGAAGGACATAGGAGGGATACTATTAAAGTATGTAACTAAGGAAGCTGACCTAGACTATAGAATCAGGGAACATTTTCACAAGGATATTAAGCTTGAGCTAAGATATGAAAGATAAGTAGGAATATACAAGAAGAGATTTATTGGGTGGAGGAGAGAAACTTCTAAAAGGAGAAAAAGACACATGGAAAGAACCTGTGATGTGTAGGACACTGATGGAAAGCTTTTTTAAATTTTTTGTATGTTTTTTATTTATTTTTGAGAGACAGAGAGAGACAGCACGAGCAGGGGAGGGTCAGAGAGAGAGGGAGACACAGAATTTGAAGCAGGCTCCAGGCTCTGAGCTACCTGTCAGCACAGAGCCCGATGCGGGGCTGGAACCCACGAACCGTGAGATCATGACCTGAGCTGAAGTCGGTCGCTTAACCAACTGAGCCACCCAGGCGCCCCTGGAAAGCTTTTTAAAGCTAGAACAGGGTAGGCAACAAAGAGTGTGTCCCAAGATAAGTCTTGAAGAGACAGGCATGAACCTTTCCACAAAAGGCCTGTGGGCCTTGTCAAGGATTTAGCCTTTTTCTTAAGATCAGTAGAAAGCCAGTGAAGACTTTCACTGCACCTTTATGGGATAAGTTAGTGCACAGGCCACATGCTGTAACAACAAAATCAAAATCCTGGTACACTGGTTCAAATGAGATTGACATTTTTTTCCTCTTATCTGTAATAGTCCAGGGAATTCAGGGAGTAGAAAGCTCTGTTCCAGGGAGTCATCCATTGACTCAAACAGGTGAGTCACTCTGCTATCCTCACCATATTACTTTCTTGGTTCCTCCAGATTCCTATTTCCAGTGAGTAGGAAGGGAGAAGGAAAGTTAAGGACAAAGGTTTATGTCTTTACTGGGATGCACGCAATACTTCTACCCACATTCTATTGGCCTGAACTAAGTCACATGGGTAAAATACTAGTTTTCTGTAAAGACTGTTTTCCTTTAAAACTATTAAAAGGCTGTTGTGTAGGCATTTACTTAAAGAGAGCTAGAAGCAAGGAGGATATAATAAGCACTTTAAAAATATTCTGAAGTATAGCTTAAAAATGGGTGACATAAATGTGAGTTAATCAGGAAACTTAGCAATAGTCAGGTGTTGAAAAGTCCCAATAATTTACAGTACCTTTTCTGAGGAAAGCCTTCACTGTCAATTATGATTTAGATAAAGTTCAGTTATCAAATTTTACACATGATTTAGAAAAAGTATGCATCCAAAACTGACAGGTTGATGAAGCATTGACATAAAGATAGTTATCAACAAAGCAGCTACCAAACAGGACTTGGGGTGGGACTAGAGGAAAGAGTTCAAGATTCTAATTAGTTTGACTAAAAAATATCTTGGTTCCAGTGAAAGCAGATTTGGAAGAAAAAATAATGAGTTTCATGAGTTTCATTCTCTCGCTAAATTCAACAAACAGTTCCTCAGTGAATTGCTGAAAATACAAAGATGAAGAAGATACAATCTCTGGAATGGGAGTTGTGTAATTGCGATGGTAGGTAGTTATAATAAGATATATTCGTGATACAGTTGCTTTACAAAATAGAGAATAATAAACTGTAATAAAGTGGGAAATTTATATTGCAAGAAGGAGAATATGGTTAATTTGTATCAAGAAATATGAATCCCAATTTGTCCAATAGACAATGAGAAAGCATTTCATCCAGAGGGAATTACATGTGTTAAGCTGGGAAGATTAGAGGTGTAAGTATCATTTATTTATTTGGCAGATGTTTATTGCATGTCTGATATGGAATTAAGAACTCATTTTAATTCTCTGGACATATTATAGTATCAGTATTACAGGAGGAGAAACAGAATAAACAAACTAATGAAATAGTATGTCAGATGAGAAAAAGTGCGAGGGAGAAAAATAAAGCATGAAAAGGAAAGAGAGAGTACTATGTGCTATATGTGGGTGAAGAAGATGATGGTATTTTTAAGTAAGACATTTGTGTGGAATAAATATAACTGACAAGGTAATGTTAGATACTGCAGGAAGGGAGGAAGCAAGCCATATAGTTATGGTGTGTGTGTGTGTGTGTGTGTGTGTGTGTGTGTGTGTTGGTGGTGGTGGTGGGTTCCTAGGAAGAGAAAACAGTACGTACAACGTTTCTGAGGCCGAATGTTTTCTAGGACATTCAAGGGATAACAAAAAAAAGTGTCGGGGCACCTGGGTGGCTCAGTCAGTTAAGTGCCAGACTTCAGCTCAGGTCATTTGTGGGTTCGAGCCCCATGTGGGCTCTGTGCTGACAGCTCAGAACCTGGAGCCTGCTTCAGATTCTGTGTCTCCCTCTCTCTCTTACCCTCCCCTACTCACCCTCTCTCTCTCTCTCTCTCAAAATTAAATAAACATTAAAAAAGTTATAAGCTTTAAAAAAAAGAAAAAAAAGTGTCATTGAAGTGGAATGAACAAGGATGAAAATGGAAAAAATGAGGAAAGCAAACCAGCAGGAATATGATGTAGAGCCTTGTAAGTTATTGTTCAAACTTCCCCTTTTACTCACTCTGAGTGACATAGTTTAGTTTAGGATTGAAAAGCATCTCCTTGGCTTCTGTGATGAGAATATCTGGCATAAAGAAAGGATGAAAGCAAAGAATCCAGTTAGGAGACCACTAGACCAATAAGGACTGTTTAATAAAATGTACATTGATTTGGATAAGAAGTGGTAGGGGGCGAGCTTAGGGAGGTAGCTCAAAGCCAAATTAGGGCGGTTCTCATATGCTATGGAAAAAGAATTGGATTTGGTCTCATACAATGAAGCACTATTCATGGATTTTAAAAAAGAAAACAGTTTGATGAAGGACAAGTAAACAATAATTAACAATTATAGTTGGTGACTTTAATACTTCTCAGTAATTGATAGTATGACTAAATAGAAAATTAGTGAGAATACAGAGTAATTAAATACTGTCAATAACTTGATAGAAAATACCCCACACATGATCCATAAAAGAAACAAGTGTATATACTTTGCATTTCATAATTTAAAACCTTCACCTTTAAAGATGGTCATTAAAAGGAAAAGACAAGCTACAAACTGAGAGAAAAATTAGTAAATGATGTATCTGATGAGCATTTGTACCCAGCATATTTTAATTTTGTGACTCAATAATAAAAACACAACCGAACAGTATTTGGACTAAAGATGTGAATAGACAACACCAAAGATAATATTGCAAATGGTGAATAAGCACGTGAAAAGATGCTCAACATCTATTTAATAGGGAAATACAAATTAAAACCTAAGATACATACCTACCAGAATGGCTGTCATCAAGAAGACAATATTAAGTATGTTGAAGATATAGAGAAACTGGAATCCTCATACCTGGTTGATAGGAAAGTAAAATGATACTTTAGAAAGAATTTGGCAATTATTACAAGGTTAAACATGAACTTATCAGAGGACCTACCAATTCCACTCCTAGGTATATACTCAAGAGGAAGGAAAACATAAGTCCACACAAAGATTGAATGTATACATTTGTAGCAGCTTTATTCTTATTAGACATAAACTGGAAACAGTCTAAATGAACATCAGTTAGTGAATGACTAAACAAATTGTGATATATCCATAGAATAACATACTACTCAATAATGAAAGGAACAGACTAATGATAGATGCAGCAACATAGATGATCCTCAATAATATTATGCTAAATGAAAAAAGCCAGAATGAAATGACTGCATATTTGTATGATTGCAGTATAGGAGATTTCTAAGAAAAGCCAAGTTGCAGATGTAGAATGCAGATTATTGGTTTACTAGGGATGGATGTATCAGGGGGACACTGACTGCAATTAGTCATGTGAAGGAATGTTTTGGACAGTGGAAGTGTTTTAAAACTGGATGTGGTTATGGTTGATTACTGTATAAAGTTACTAACACATTGAACTGTATGTATACTTAAAATGAATTTTATAGTATCTTAATTATATCTCAAGAGAGGTGTTTAAAAAGAGAGTGAGAGAGAGAGAGAGAGAGAGAAAGAAAGAAAGAAAGAAAGAAAGAAAGAAAGAACAAAAGGGAGGGAGAGGAAGGAGGAGAAGAAGGAAGAAAAAGAAGAAAGAAAGAAAGAAAGAAAGAAAGAAAGAAAGAAAGAAAGAAAGAAAAAGAAGGAAAGAAAGAAAGAAAGAAAAAGAAAGAAAGAAAGAAAAAGAAAGAAAAAGAGGAAAGAAAGGAAAAGGAAAAATGAAAGAAAGACCTCTTGGTGATGAATTATCTATTTCTACCTATCATTTTCTTGTGTTGTGTCTAACTAGGTGAGGTATCCTCTTAGATACATTTTTGTGTTGGAGAGGAATGTGAAAGGGGTTAACCATCTCTCTCCTTTTACATATCCCCTTTTTTAATCAAAGGGGAGGTTATAAAAAATAAGCTAAAAATAAGGACTAATCCAAGGATTAAATTTAGAAGTTAGTCTTTGATCAGCATATATTCTGCCACCCTTCTGTAGCCTTAATATTAAGCAAACAATGATGATCTTGAGGTGAACTGTTGCCAGCCATCACCAAGAAAGTCATATGAAGTTAAATATCTGCTCTTAACCAAAATAAGAAAAACCAGATTTTTCAGAAAAGTATGTCAATATATACTCATTACATGGGTAGAAATCAAATTGGTTTGTGAGCGAAGTCACAGTTAGTGACAAATTAATATAATAAATTATATAAAGCTGCTACAAATGTATACATTTGAGACTTGACAGTATGTATATTTGGCATGAAAATTCTATCATGTAAAAAAGTTTTTTTTATCACATACTTACTGTATTTAACCACCATACATGGGAAAGGGCAGAAAACATGCTGTGAAATTGATAGCCAAGAGGAAAGGCTTATATCGGGAATAACAGAAGAGCAGGCTATAAAAGTTTTAGATCCAGGCAATAAAAAGTTTGAATTCTAGGGATGTATTTTTGAGATATAGCCTATTTTTAATAAGAGAGTTACCAAATGAAAGCAGTATTTTATGATAAATAATATTATTGTGTAAGAGAACTGAAGTGGATGGAAAATGGAAGAGAGAAGCCTTAGGCTATTATTATCATTACCATAAACCAAGCATGAGGTGGTAACTAGGAAAGTGGCTTTGGTGATTAAAAAGAGCATTAAATGCAGTTATCAGTTTTGGGGAATTTTCTAGGTACCAGACAGTGTGTTAAAATTTTGCCTTTATTGTTTTACTTTATCTTCTTAGAAGTTTCATCAGGCAAATGAAATTCCCCAGACACCCTATGTGTCAATTTGGAATCTGTAGTTTAGACTAATGGAAAATGTCCTCAATGTTCTTTGGTTGGAAAATGGTGGAATAAAGGTACAATATGAAGGCTCTCTTCCTAATTATATAGTAAGAGCAAGGGTTATTTAATAATACATATTGGGCTGAGAAAACTCACTTTAGAAATTCTAGTAAGGCTTATTTGTTGTCTCTAGATTTTGGTCGTTAATTAGGGAATCAAGAGAAAGCACACTGATGACAGTAGACCCAAGTGGCAGCATAAGAATTCTGAGATGCTGTTGAACCATATCAAAGTGTTGACGCTGGTGTTGTTTGTCAGTAGTATGAAGTGTGTTTAGTTTAACTGTGAAACCTGTTCCATATTAATTATGTATTTCTACTTATAAATGTACAGAGTTATACAAAGATTAATCAAATGCCTAGAAATGACTTTCTAACTTGGAATCATAAAGCAACTTTTAGTTTCCATCACAATGGGGTGCCTCGGTGGCTCAGTTAGTTAAGTGTCCAATTTTGGCTCGGGTCATGATCTCATGGTTCATGGGTGCAAGCCCCAGGTTGGGTTCTGTGATGACAGCTCAGAGCCTGGAGCCTACTTGTGATTCTGTCTCCCTCTCTCTGCCCCTCCCCCACTCGCACTTTGTCTCTCTCTCTCTCAAAAATAAATATAAACATTAAAAAAATTTAGTTTCCATCACATAAACAATAAAGGCTTTAATTACACAAGATATGATGTTAAGATGAACCTTGCAAACAAGGCTGAGATCCCAAAAGCATTAAACCATTCAGTTTCCTCCAAACTGAGTTAGAATCTTGAATTGGGATTAGATAAGCTTTAAACCTTGATGATATTTAAAATTTTGTCAACTTTTGGCATAGCATTAGTTAAATAAAGCAATGATAATTCCTCATCAAGAATTATCTCTCAAAGTCAGTCAGAGAAAGACAAATATTATATGATTTCACTAATATGTGGAATTTAAGAAACAAAACAGATAAACCTAAGGGGAGGGAAGCAAAAATAAGATAAAAACAGAAAGGGAGAGAAACTATAAGAGACTCTTAAATACAGAGAACAAACTGAGGGGTGGCAGGATGTGGGGTGGGGGGGAAGGGCTAAAGAGGTGAGAGGCATTTAAGGAGAGCAATTTTTGGGATGAGCACTGGGTGGTGTATGGAAGTGATGAATCCCTAAATTCTATTCCTGAAATCATTATTTCACTATATGTAGGCTAACTTGGATTTAAATTTTTAAAAAAAGTAAAAATAAAAATAAAGTTAAGAAAAAGACATCTCAAATATCAAGTATTAAAAGAATCCTTTAAAATATAAATTAAAATTACACCCATATATTTTACTTTTTAAAAGTGGTTATCAATACAAAGTCTGTGGTCTTTAAGGCACAACTGATAAATTCTCAGTTTAGTGGATTTAGAGGCATGCAGAAAATGTACATCCCAGGAACTCATCAGTCAGTTCAGTCACATGATCAGGAGATTTCATTTAATTAATAATCCCACTTCATATTCATATAGCATTTTATAAATCTGATATCTTTAAATTTGGCAGATGTTCTTTATCTGCAATAAAGAAAATAATCAGAATCAAGAATAAGATTTAATATGTGTTGCTTTAATATATGAGATCAAAGACACCCGTCACTTTTTTCAGAAGAAAGGAAATGTGATTACGAAGCTTAAGTATGCTGTATATTAAATGAAAATTCTGATCATAAAGAAAGGTACTATCTACTCAAAAGTATAATTTCTGTACTTTGGAAATCATCTCAGCAAGAATTATCTTCCCCTATCAAATTGTAGCACTTGTCAAAATCAACTGTAAAGCATCTCAAGTGCTCTTCTGAATCAACAAAACAGATGTATAGCAATGCGAGGTTGCAAGGAGAAGGGAATAACAGTGAACTAGATGCCCATCAGTGCCCTTAATCTCTTGAACTCACACTTAACACAGTAGACATGGCAGATCTTTGGGACACTACTCATAAGAGGAAAATACAAGGCTGATTCTTAATAATATGTAAAAATATGTATAAATTTTTTTTCTTTCTGCTTTGCTACTGGACTTTCATCCTTTCTTTATGTTCCTAAATAGACTGTAGACATGTAACATGGCTTTTTTTTTTGTCTACTAGTAATTATAAGAAATTTTCTTATGATGGAGTTCGAGAAATTAAAAGGTAAGGCTGTAGAAGACAAAAAAGAAGTAATTATTTTATTACAAGTTAAATCATGCTTTAATCAGATTCGTTCTCTGCCTTACTGATCAGCAGTTCTTTGTGGCAGTATATTGAAGTATATAAGGACTAGAGGCTCTGGAGTAAGACTATGAGGCTTAACCCCAGCTCTGTGTTCTGTTGGGTGAGCTAGGGCTAGTTAGCCTTTCCCTGTCTTATTTGTAAAATAGAGATAGTAAAAATACTTACCACATGAAATTGTTTTGAGGGTTCCATGAGATGATTCTGGTAAGGGACTGAAAATACTCTGTGGTACTTAACACTCATATGTGATTCTTAGATTTTTGTCTCTTATTCTTGTTTCCATTAATATTCAGATCCTGTGGATTTCTTTTTTTCATATGATAGTGATCCAATTTTACTTAATAATGTACCATAGTTTCTGTAAGAAACTGCTACAAACCTGAGTCTTAAAGATTATGTTTATCGTTTGTATGCATATTTTAATAGATAGCAATGGAAATGATCTTATTAGGCTAGCTAAAGCTAGATATTTACTTTTTCCTTAAGAGTTTTATCCAAATGCAGGGCAAACATTGTAGGTTGATATAGACATAAGTCATATGACTGATGTTATGATTTTTGTGGTCCCATCAGATGCTCACTTAGCTTCATGTTGATTTTAGAACCTACTTCTGTGTAAGGTGCATTTTCATGAGACCAGTATCTAGTGGAGTGAGAGTGGAAGGGTTTTCTTGGGGCTACCACAGATAACAGTGACTTTGAAAGTAGCTGGATTCCCCCTATCATCTATTCCCTTTCTCTGAAGATTTTAGTGAGGAGGAGGTCAGGACAGAGTGGGATGTACATCTATAGCTCCTGTCTATGAAAGTTGTTTTTGAAAAATCTGCAGTTCTGAAGACAGGCAGCAAACATAAGATATTGCCTGAGGAACCATATCCCATCACTATTATATGACTTACTTTTCTGCATTGCATAATCCTATTCAACATGTAAAGCCTAAATAAATATTTTGTGTTCTGTGGTATCTTTTCCAACTCCGATAGACAGATCTAGTTGTTCCCTCCTTGTGTTTTCAGAGAACTTTGATGGGGTTCTATTAGAGCATTTAAACTGCACTGTGATTTGTCTTATCTCTCTTTCCATAAGATTATTGGCTTCTCCAAGAAAACAACTACTGTAACTAGTATTTAGTGTAATGCCTGGTACATATTAGCCATTTAATAAATGTATATTGTATGAATAAGTGAGTATGTTACCAGATTTTCTTACCATTCTTAAGATGGAATATCTCTAATAAACTGTGTTATGGACTGAATATTCATGTCTGCCTCCCCCCCCCAAAATTGATATATTAAAGTCCTAACCCTCAGTGTGGCTGTATTTGGCGTAAGGAAATAATTATAGTTAAATGAGGATCATAAGGGTGTGGCCTTGATCCAGTAGGATTCCAATAGTGTTCTTATAAGAAGAGATACCAGAGGGGGCTCACACTCACACTCATTTTCTGTCCTTCTCTGTTTCCTTTCCTTTCCTTTCCTTTCCTTTCCTTTTTTTCTTTGCTTTGCTTTGCTTTGCTTTGCTTTTTTTTCTCTCTTTCCCCACGTTTCTATCCTCTCCCTCCCCGTTATCCCATAAAACTGCAGGAAGGGCTATGTGAGCACTTAGCAAAAAGGCAACCATCTGCAACCCAAGGGAGAGAGCTCTCACCAGAAACCAACCAACCAACCAAACCTTCAAGTTGATCTTGAACTTCCAGTCTTCAGAACTAAAAAATAAATGTTTATTGTTTAAGCCACCCAGTCTCTGCTATTTTGTTATAGCAGCGAAAGAAGACTAATAAAAACTATTATGTGTAACTATTTATTATATGTGACTACATATATTACATGGTTGCTTTTATGGTAATTATCAAAGTCTTCCCTCTGATAAACATCTTGATACTGATTATTTGTTTGTTTCAGCACTAGGATTGGTTGATGACTTGCTGAATGAATATTAATTGAATAACTAGATGAATGGATAAAGCTTCTTTTTTTTTTTTAATTTTATTTCTGAGAGACAGAGAGACAGAGCATGAGCAGGTGAGGGGCAGAGAGAGAGGGAGACACAGAATCTGAAGCAGGCTCCAGGCTCTGAGCTGTTAGCACAGAGCCTGATGCAGGGCTCAAACTCATGAACCATGAGATCATGACCTGAGCCGAAGTTGGCTGCTTAACTGACTGAGCCACCCAGGCACCCCTGAAGCTTCTTTATTAACTGAACTTATATGACTATTACCAAAAAAATTTACTGAAATGTCTTTTGATATAACTGAATTAATTACTCTTAACATAAACCTAGATAACATTAAATTTATCAAGTAAAAAACTGCATTGAAACCTGACAGCAAACAACATATATGGATATATCACAAAAAATGTAAATATAAATGAATGAATAGTGAAATTAATGAACCACTTGATGTCAGCAGAACAAATAAATGGGAATTATAATAAGATACTCTTTTTAATTAAGTTCACAATTCTTAAAAGAATATTAATTTTAAAAATATTTTTTAATGTTTAGTTTTGAGAGAGAGTGGGAGAGAGAGAAAGAGTGTAAGGGGGGGAGGGGCAGAGAGAGAGGGAAACACAGAATCCAAAGCAGACTCCAGGCTCCAAGATGTCGGCACACAGCCCAACATGGGACTCAAAATCATGAACTGCGAGATCATGAACTAAGCCAAAGCCAGAGGCTTAACTGACTGAACTACCCAGGCACCCCAAGAATATTAATTTTTAACTTGCTAAGAAATTATAGTTTCTTACAAGTTTCAGAAAATAATCCAGCAATTTAAATTTAGGGTGTGTAGGTATTTATACCAGTTTCCCCAATATCTCCAATTATAGATTCTATCCTAAGAAAATAATCTTAAAAACAGAAAGTTTTGTGTTCAAATATTTGCTTTCCACTGACCTTATGCAATTTTCGAAAAAGAAGCGTCACAGGAACCACCTGGGTGTCTCAGTCAGCTAACCGTCTTTTTTTTTTTTTTAAGTTTATTTATTTTTGACAGAGAGAAACAGCCCAAGTGGGAATGGGGGAGGGGCAGAGAGCAAGAGCAAGAGTGAGAGAGAGAGAGAGAGAGAGAGAGAGAGAGAGAGAGAATCCCAAGCAGGCTTCAGTCTATGAGCTGTCAGCACAGAGCCCTATGCGGAGCTCAAACTCACAAACTCACGAACTGAGATCATGACCTGAACCAAAGTCAGAGGCTTAACTGACTGAGCCCCCTAGGTGCCTCAAGTGTGTGACTCTTGATTTCTGCTCAGGTCAGGATCTTGCAGTTTGTGAGATTGAGCCCCATGTTGAGCTCTACAACTGACAGTGTAGAGCATGCTTGGGATTATCTGCCCCCCGCCGCCCCTCTCTCTCTCTCTCTGCCCCTCCTCTGCTCGTACTCTCTCCTTTTCAAAATAATAAACTTAAAAAAAGTATTATAAAAGAGCATCACAAAAACTCGTGCTTAAAATGTGCATAACTGTCACTCATTTTAATTATAGTAATCAAATACATTTTGTCCTGAGATCCTGTTCTCTTAACTCAGTCATATTTTGAGGTACTCTTATCCTTCTTTTGGACATACATATTTTTGGAAGTCTGTGCTGCCTAAAATGACTCCCTAGTCTTCATTCACTTTGGTCACTACTGAGATTTCTTTTGACCTAACCATGCAGTCTATTCTAAAGCCATCACTCTGGTGTTTCTTTGCACTTTGACCTTCAGAGACTTCTTCACTATTGCAAGGCCTCAGCAATCATAGTTTAACCTCAGACATTCATGAGCCTCCCATATCTATGGCCCTTCAACCCTTCGGGGCATTCCTTGGGAACAGAAAGCAGGGAACAGATTTCTCTTACTTCTACAGCCCAGCATTACTCTTTTCAGTTTCTCAACTTGTCTCTGGAATCAGACCATTTTAGAGTCATTCCAAACTTGTAGTCCACTCTCCTTACCAAGTCATTCCAGCTGTTTATACTCAGGAGAAAAAAAAAATCTATCTATCCAGTATGTCATCTCCTTGTACTTTCATGATTGTCCTATAAGAAAATAAGATACTTATTCATAAATGAGAGATGAAAGATCAGCAAATGGAAACTAGTTAATAACGATGACTTCAGAATTACCATACAGGTATGGTTTAGGATTAGCTTCCTTCTTATGAATTCCTTATAAAATTCAACACTGATAGATCAGTGAGAGAGCTAAAGAAGCACTAGTAGGAATAGAAGGGAGACATTTCTGAATTGCCTGACTTTTAAATTAAGTGCTTTTTTTGGTGGTTGTATCGAATTGATATACTGGTGAATCCCTATATGAATAACCAACACCTGAATAGATATTGATGCTAAGATATAGCTCTCTATAGCTTGTAATTTCTATATACCAGAGTAGGTTCCCCAAAATAAATTTGGAAAAAAAATATTGAGTGGTCAGTATGTCTCAGTAAGCATCAGTGGGTAGGCTTGGGAATTAAAAGATGAGTTAGAACTATTTCCTTATCTATAGAAGTGTATGAGTTAGTAATAGAGGTTGAAAAATCGTACATCGAGAGCTAAACAAGAGCAATGAACCACATCAGTCTGGTAAGAGAAGGTAACTGGTGTCAATGTATGCATACATAGAAGTATATTGATACAACACTTTCATGTATATTATAATCTTATAACCTTATCTCTGAAGAGTGCTTTTAGTGAGGCTTCTGAGAGTTTGTGATCCTATTTTATGATTAAAAGTAACACAGGTTTAAGTGGATAGCAGAATGGACTAAACTCACTGGTAATACAAATAAATGGATTTAATGTTCTTTAAGAAGTGCTTTTAACTATGTTGTTAAACTTTGTCTGCACTTAAGGCCTACACCTTGAATAAACATCATGGATTTCTGGTCACTATAAGAATAATCTTACCTTGGCAATTAAGCCTCAGTGTTACTTCTAAGGTTCAGTTTAACTGTAAAAAAAAATCCACCTCACACACCACTTAAGTCTTCTCCCATTCTCAAGACTCAAGCTGGCCTCCTTGGCTAGGCCACAAAGAAGAGAAGCATGGTCTGTTACTTCACTGCTCTGTTTCCTGTGTCCATGCATTCATCTCAATTTATTATCTTCTGCGTCTTCCACACTTAAGGAGGAAGTGTCATATGAGGAACATTATAAAATTTTTAAAAAAAATTGCTTTGTTGGTGCTGCTTTTGCTCTCTTTTAGCCCTCAGTGCCCTCTGAGTTTGTCAGATGTTCAAATTCTGGCTTTTCCATGTAACCCAGATGGGCTCTTTCAAGATGGCTTTGTCACTTTTTGCAGTATCTACTTGCCCTGAGGAAACTGGTATATTATTTTCTGTACCATACCCAGAAAGGGTGGGCTGACTCTCGTGCTCTTTCTGTAGTCAAACTCCTGCCTTGTGAAGAGTTTAGGACAGAATCTCCCAAGTTTCAGAGGATGCAAGTTCAAGCTCCTAAAACCTTTCTTACCATATTCCACTTAGGTGGCAGTATGGGCAGGCCCATACTGAATTTATGCAACTGAGCAAGCATCCAGCCGGGACTAGCAATATCAGTTTCCCCTTCTTGCTATCATCCTTCATTTCTAAGCCTATTTGTTTTTGGAGCATAATAATCACTTAAAAGAATGGCATCCCTTGCCTTTCCCCTAGATATGGGATAGGGTGGAAAATATCCTAGAAGGCCACACTCTTTGCAAACTTCTCTTTAATAAAATTACAACTTTTGCTTTGTAGGCTGGAAAGAATGGTGGGGATGATGGCAGAAAGACCTATTTGACTACCTCTTAGAAAACTCAAGAGTGGGGTATCTCACAGCTTTTTGGCTGTTCTATTTAGAATATGGGAATAATTACTACTTGTTGTCCTCAGTATAGGGCTTTAGCCAAAATTCCAAGACACAGGAATGACATGACACATGTTACAACATGCCAACATGTTAGGACACATGGTCTTTGAAAGCTTCAGGGAAGCACAAAGAAGAGAATTAAAATCACCTGTTCTTTCTGCACTGCTAAAATTTTTGTGTCAGTGCCTATTATCCTTCTTACCTATGCATAAAGTGCATGTGAACATATACGGTCATAATAATATTTTATAAATCCTTTTAATCCTTGCTTTTCTACTTAAATATATCCAAATATAATTCATTGTCATAAATCATAACTTTCAGTGGTTCATAGTTTTGCATTATTTTGTAAAATTTGCCATCATAAGAACACTTAGATTATTTCCAGTGTTTCCTTAATGTATACATAATGCTTTGATGAACATCTTTGCTCATTAGTTAATTCATCACATATATTTTGAGTTCCACTATGTACCAGGCATATATCGAGGATGTATACCTGGAATACATCAGGGAGCAAGACAAATGCAGCATGACTTTGTAAGAACAAAGGAGCAAGAAGAAATTTTGGGGTTGGTGTATCTAGGTTATGGTAACAGTTTCATGGGTTTTGTATGCATGTGACAAATAACACTTTTAAAATGTGTAACTTACTGTATTTCATTTATACCTCTATAAAGCTATTAAAAGACAAAATATAATGGGAGAAGACAATTTTTCAAAGTGTATTTAAACCTTATGAACATTTAGAGGTGAGTGTGCCAGGTAATATAGGAGCATATAATAGGATCGTCTAATTTAGTTTTAGAGAGGGCATAAGAGAATGCTTCCTGACATTTGAGATGAGAATGAGACATGAGGCAAGAAGATGGGAAAAACAAGGGGATTTGGGAAGGAACAATTACAGATAAAGGGGAGGAAAAAAACTCCATGATTCTGAAATGTGAAAGAAAGCCATGAAAAGTTCAGTGATCTAAAAGAAAGGGGCCATGATTGTGATTCAAGAGAAAGAGATGGAATAATGAGAAATGAAGGTAGAGAATCAGACAGAGACCAAAATACAAAGGGAAGAGTTCTTGAATCATTATAGCTTATAGACAACAAGGGTTAACCAAGTAATAACACATGGTGTGTGTGTGTGTGTGTGTGTGTGTGTGTGTGTGTTCTGTCTCCTGCTACTGTCCTATAGTAGTTCCTCCCCCTGCCTTCCTTTTAGAATACTTATGATTACATCATTTGGCTCACTTGGGCAACACAGGCTACCTATTATCCTAATCTTAAAGTAGTTTATTTAGAGACCCTCTTACCATCCAAGGTAACATATTCATGGACTCTAGGATTAGGAATGCTGGAAAGAGAAGCCCAGCCTGGACACAGGTCTTTAAAGCATCCAAAAAGGGCTGCCAGGAGAAAGGTCAAGCTTTAATTGTTTGCCGGCACCAGAGAGCCAGCCAAATAGAGTATTTTTGGTAACTTCATGCCTTTTTTTTTCTCTGACCAGTAGTTTGAGTTCTGCCCTTTTCATCCAAGGAACAGAGTAAGAGCTCACTCCACTGAACAAATTTATAGGAACAATGAGAGATAAAGGGAAGGGAGAATATTACAACTCGGGTTTTATTTGTATTTTTTTGATTATGAAGTTTAAGATTTTGGTTACCCAGCCATATTTTATTTAAAATATTAATAAGCATAGTTATTTTTTTCAGTAGTAGTCTATTTTTTAAAAGAAAAAATAAAAAATGAATTTGGCTTTTATTATGAGTTGGATTACATGGGAAACTAACATGGCCACCTATTTTTAAAATTTTTTTAAATGTTTATTTTTGAGAGAGAAAGAACATTATTGGAGGGGGGACAGAGAGAGAGGGAGACACAGAATCCAAAGCAGGCTCCAGGCTCTGAGCTGTCAGCACAGAGCTTGACGTGGGGCTCAAACCCACGAACCGTGAGATCATGACCTGAGCTGAAGTCAGATGCTTAGCCAACTGAGCCACCCAGCTGCCCCTATGACCACCTATTCTTGAAGATCCTTTGTGCAATAAGCAAAAATTACAATAAACATAATGATAAATTTGAGGGGTAAATCCTTATCTGTATTCTAATCTGAAATACCTTAAAATGTTATTTTTTACACTTTCTACGACTGTGTAGTTTCTGAATGTATAATAAAGTTAAATTTTATCCTAGATATTGCAAAAATATTAAATTGCTCTTTAGAAAATTATCTGGCAGTAGAGGAGTCGGGCAGTATAGTGTGATGGCAAGTGTAACAAGATTTACCAAAAGAGCATCATTCAGTCCCTGCTTTGCCTGTTACTAATTCTGGGATATTGGAAGAATCATTTTACCTCAGATATCAAATATATGAAAACAGCTGTCATATAGTATAAAACAAGATGCTATATGTGAGGCAAAATGGATTATTTTGTCTCTTGACCCCCTACTCTCACCTCATGTTCACTCCCATTTGTAGGCAGGGTATCTTTGGTAAGATAGAGACACTGAGAATTTGTCAGCATAATAGCATCAAAGCTTTTCTAAAGTAGGCAGTCAATATGAACAAAAGAAAAATGTGTTGATGTTCCTTCTTGAAACAGCTTAATAGGCTGAGGATATCTTTCAAATTTTAGAAAAATTTTATACATTATCAGCAAGAAAAATAAACAGGGATTTACTAAACTCAAACACACTTTTTCTGTTCTTGCCCACCTACCACATGGAAAGCAATGTGGAACTAATAATTATTTCTTCAGCAGTGCAAATTACCTCTGCCTTTTATTCGCACACTATCTTACACACAGGGTTCCCTTTCATGTTATAGCCAGAAGGGTCAGCTTGTTAAAAACTTGTCCCACCGTTCTCCAAAGTGCCATTCAGGGATCCACTCATGCGACTCTCATTAATGACAAAGACCTGTGTCTAAAGGAGTGTGCAAAACCCCAGAGAGTGTAAAGATTCAAAGTGTTATTGAGGCCAAACCATCTTATCTATAGGTGAGCCTTCCGGGTCATGGTAGATTCACCCCAATGAAATAAAGTGTAGAATTTTCCATGTGCCTGGGCCTCCTGTGCGATCACTAAATGCAAAGCTTTAGATCACCTCCTCCATACTGAATACAAATTACCCAATAAAACAAATAAAAGCTCTCCAAGGCTATATCATACATCATATAAATTGTTTAGCTCCATTCAAAACACAAGTATTATGCCAGTATAGTAGCAGTTAAACATCCACATTTACAAAAATTAGAAGTAAATGCTTAAAATCAAATTGCAAATTAATTCCTTTCCACATTTCTTCAAAAGCTATTTCATAAAATTAAAAGTACACCTCAAAAAGCCAAGTATATGCCCACTTTCCTTTTATAACTTTTATGTGTATGTAGATTTTTATTAATAAAGCTTTCTTAATAGGGGTGAGGATTCTAAAGAAAACATTTCTATCAACTTAGATATCGCAGAACTATGAGGAACTGCTTATTCAGACCCTTGATTAAAACAATACTTCCAGGTTTGAGGCTTTTTATACTCTACTGGATAACTGAACAAAAACCCTGTAATTTAGTTATGCAACATTACTCAGTTTAACTGGCACTTTATGTTCCTCCCGTGTTCAAACACGAATGGGGAAGGAACATTCCTCATCCATCGGAGGATACAGACTGTATTTTGTTAGGATAGTCATCTTGTTATGTCCCATTCAGCTCAGCCCCATTAAGCTTTTGGGCCTAGAATTGCTGCCTGCTGCCAGGATTAATATCTCAGTATTTTTTCTTCCTTAGTTTATGGTTACTTTTCAAGAATTAAATGATCATTCAGAAAGTTGGCTTCAGTTTATGAGCTGTTAAACCTGTAGTAGATATGATACAGCAAAAGGGGAAAGCATAAAAGTTATTAGTAACAACTTTCCTTGCAGACATTTTTGGTTCCTCCCATCCCTGACACTTTTTTTTTTTTAGCTTGAAAATCCATATTCCTTCCTAAGCTTCCAGGTCTTACATAAATACGTATTGGATTCACCTAGTAGTAAGGGGTGCTTATCCAGTAACTGTCAACATTTTCTCCTTTAATAGGGCAGTTTTCCATGTATGTTTTCTTTTTCCCACTGTCATATTAATTCTGTATGTGAGGGGAAACACCATATGTCATGGAAATAATTCTAGGTAAATGAACAAATGGAATGCAAGTTTTTTTTTTTTTTTTTTTAGTGGTCAAGATTCTCTATATGATTGTTGATAAAATGTGTCAGATTGATAGCTCTAAAAATTAAGTCTATAGTCTACAGAATGGATCGGCATTTGGTGGGAGCATGAGTTAGCAGCAGGAACCAATATTTGTTGAGCTAGATTTTAAGTATCTCAGCTAGTTAAAATTTCCAGTTTCTTTAATTATTAACTCTTTACAATCAAAGTAATTATTGTTGCATTAAATGAAAGTTTATGAATGAATGAATCTTTGAATTATCATAGATGCCCAAAGGGTTTAATTTGTTTGCTTTACTGCTAGTCATGTGCTTTGGCAGTTTCTAGCTTCTAGTGGACTTAGGAAACTTGCTATTTGTATATCCTCGTGAAACTACTTACTTTGGTAGTATTTGGCTGCTGTGTCATTCACAAATATAAATAGATGCCAACAAAAGCCCTTCTCTTGTTACACTTGCCTCCTGAAACAAAGAGAGTTAAGAGTGAAGTCATGACATTTTTTTAGTAGATAAATTCACCAGGTGTTTATAATGTGTTAATAAATTACATAATTGAAGAGTCCTTTTCCCTCTTCAACACATGGTTTACACTTGGTTTCCTTAAGGACTCTCTCTTTTTAAATTCATATTAATAGGATTTAGGACCTGGAAATTGGAGACGAGCTTAACAACATTTTTTTTAATGTTTATTTATTTTTGAGGGACAGAGCACAATCAGGGGAGAGCAGAGAGAGGGACAGAGGATTTGAAGCAGGCTCTGCACTGATAGCAGACAGTCCAGTGCGGGGCTTGAACTCACAAATGTGAGATCATGACCTGAGCTGCAGTTGGTTGCTTAACCGACTGGGCCACCCAGGCACCCCAAGAACATTTATAGCAGGAAAGAAGTAAGCATTTAAGAATCTGTTAAAGTCTAAAGGCCTAATTAACCACTACATTGTTGTTGTTGTTGTTGTTTTAACTCACCCCCATGTTCCAGCTCACTGTTTTTTTAAAACCCATAACACACTGTACCTGTGCCACACTCCCATCTCAGCAAATTCCTGCTCTTGGGCTAGTTGACCTCAATCCTCTTTTTTTTTTTTTTTCTACCACTCTTATTCATGTGTTCCACAGTATGGAAACAAGTTGTTTTTACCTGTTTCTTCTGCTACACTGAGAGTTTATTGACAGAAAAGTTTCAGTTGGAGGCATCTTTGTAAACTTATTCTTGTCACCTTGCATAGGACCTGACATACTCTAGACACTCAGTCAATATGCATTGAGTGCATAAGACATATGTGTGTCTTATCACAACTTCTGTCCCTTCTAATGATCACTGCCACTCACATTTCATCCCATGCTTCCTTGTTGAACAAACTCTAAAACTTTAGATTGTTTTCAGGAATAACATATACTTTTTCTCTGAACTGATATTTTAAGGTCTTGGGTACACCGTGCCTAAATGCCCTAAATAAGCAAATAGTTTTCAGGGAAGTAGGCTACTATCCAGCCCTCAGTGGCAGGGTCCAAACTTCTCTAATGAGGCCTGGCTGCTATTCTGAGCCAAGAGCCCTGCCTGTCTGTTTCTGTTTAGCAGAAAAGTCCTTAATCTTCATCATTCTCAAATCCCCATTTGTTTTCCAATTTTTTCTCACATTCTTGACATAAGCCAAATAAAGTAGTTCCATTTCCTGTCCATTTTAATATCATATTTTTATAGAATACTCATGGATATCAGATTTTTCTGCATCTTCTCCACTACCTAACCCATTCTTTCTGCTTTCAGTCTGTAGAGAAAAATTCTGCTCCACTGCTTTTGATTTTTGTTAAGTGTCTCCTTCTCTATCACAGAGAGTTGATAGTATAGGACAGTAGATGGGTGGGTACATAAATTATTATACTGCAATTTTGATAAGTGCAAGATGTGAAATATGTCAAAGGACCAAGGAATATAGAGGAGAGAGAGATGATCTCTGCCAGGAGGCATCAAGGACTGACTCCAGAGTTTATCAGACAAACCACAGGGTAAAGGACATTTTGCAAAAGTCCACGGCATGTGTAAAGATCTAGGAAACACAGTTGCAGAGTCGAGAGGGGGTCAGTAATGAGAGGGTTGGTACAGTTGGATACCTGTTTGGAAAGTTAACTCTGGCATCAAGGTAGACCCTAAACTAAAAGATTTAAGAATGATCAGTAAATCTAGAAATGTTCTGAACTGAGCAGTAAGGCTCTTAAAGAGAAAATAATAGAATCACAGCAACTTTATCCTGGAAAAAGGAGGGCATTTAAAGGATGTGAAATTGGGAGTAAGGGAAAGAACTCTAGGGAATAACTGCATAGTAATGGAGATGTTGGATATATGACACTGAGAGCACTGAGTTATATGTACATAATTGATAATTCTCAGAGTATATGTATATATGTATAGTAAAAGGATCACAGAATTATACAATACACATGAACAGTTCTGATATGTTCTGTGCCATGCTACATGCCAAGGATATATGTGAAGAATAGAGAAGAAGAAAAGGTCTCTGATTTTTAGGAGTTGGGAAGTAACTAATATAAATCTGAAACAAGTTTCAAATAAGTTCTGAATTGCAGATATTAATGTTGTGGGACTTCAGAAATAAGTTATATCAATATCTTCATAAAAGATAGCAGATGTACAGAGTTTGGAGGAAATGAGGGTATAACATTTAAACCTGGGGGGGTGGAGGTGGGATCATGGGAATGAAAGCAGTGAGATAGGATGGAGCCTAACTCATTTGTGGAAAAGGAGACTGGCTGGAACATAATTGGTTTAAAATCAACAGAGCGTGTTGAGGAATAATAGGAAAATTTTGTAAATACAGTGGGAACAGATTACAGAGATGGCCTCAGGACTAAAATAGGGGAGATTAAATGATGGGCTTGGGAATTGGGAAGCCTAAAGCTTTCATCCTTCATGGCATAATGAAGGTATTGTAGGAATATTGGTCTGGGGAAGATGTGCATGATGGATTCACAGAAGGCCAAAAGTAATCTCCAAAAAGAGTTATTGGTCATCAAATTCATTGCAGGATAAAACCTCTGAATTTCTCCCTTTGCACTCTTGTGCCCAGACACAACTTCTGTTTGCTGTTGTAACTCTTTTAAAGATATGTTTTGATTCATTGGTCATAGCTAGAATGCAGCAAACATCCCCCCCTCTGTAAACAATGTGAGGATATGAGTTTTACGCCACTGCCTATAGAGACACTGCTACTAGAGGTAAAGATTCTGGATGGTGGTTTCTCCTGAATTGACTTGAAATGTTTGACTTACTTGCTTCTCTGTATACACATATTGAAAAAAAGGAAATCAGGAACTGTATAGTACTGAGCACATTGGAAGCACACAACACATATTTTGTGAAAAATATAATATGTAAAAATAAATCTATGAAAAATTAGAGAAAATTCCTCATTATGGAGGTTGTAAGCCTACTGGCTTTTTCCTGGGCATTTGGCTAAATCTGCAGGCAGATGCAGTAAATCCTGCCACCCCACGGTTCTAATGTATGCTGTAACTACAAACAACTGAGACTCATTTCACCAGCCACACAAGGAAAATCAGGCCTGCCTTTAGCTCTACCTTTGTAACACTTGGCTTTCATATAACAGTTTTTCAAGCTTCATTTAGTTGGTACTAAAGAGCCCACTGTTGCTATAATATGTATGGAAAAATGATTCTAGTCAGGCACACTAAATTCGTTGAGTAAATATGTGTAGTGGAAAGAAGCAACATATTAGGTCTGGTCCTAGTTTGAGGCCTGGCAAATAATAAAATACTCTATGAACTTCTAGTTTAAGAAGTAAATTCAATTCTGGAAAAACCAGGCTTTGTAGTGGCATTGCCACGACTGGCTGCTGTTGGAGAGCTGACAGATAGTTCCGGTAACACTTTGTTCCTTTGTACCAGATCTGTGAATTTAGGAAGGGGAAGAAGGAGCAAATTCAAGGAGGCAATTACTGTCAATTATACCCCAAAGGTTTAAAACTGTATGTGGAAAACATTAATAAAGCATTGAAGAGTAAAGAGCTGGGAAACCGCCATTTAAAGTGGAAAACTTACTGTATTTCAGTGTAGCAAACTGGCAGCAGGTGGTCTGAATCTGGCTTGGGCATGTGTTTTGTTTGGCTGCGGTCTTTTAAAAACAACATAAACTTGTCTGTCTTTACGTAGGGCATGCATTCTCCATCTCTCCACTTTCCACACCACCCTGTATTGTTTTATACTCGTTTATGCACCTGATGTTATCTGATTTTACAAAATCTAAAATATTTTTAAAATATGTTTATGTCAGTATATTATCCAAAGACTTTGGGTGCAGAATGTTCGAGATTAAATTTGAATGAAGTAATTTATTAACTGTGCAATCGCATCTTGCTGAGCCTCATTGTTCTCATCTTTAAAAGAGGAGACTGAAAATACCTGCTGTGCTTAACCACACAGGCTAAAAACAGGCTAAGTGTGGATCTCAAGTAAGATTAAAATATGGAGATATTCTTTACCTTAAAAGTTGTATAGTTGGCAGTTTCAAAATGAAGAATAAATTCCTTAATTTTACATACATTCCACAGCAGTAACTGACTTTGGGAACCCTACATCTATCTGGGCCCTTTGAAGTTTCTGCTCTGGATGTACATATGTCTGTAAATCTCAGACATGGACTGCACAATGGACTCAATGGTAGAACTATAAAAAATACTGATGACTGAATCACATCCTCAGTAATTCTGAGTTAATTGATGTGGGAGTGGCCTGGGCTTTGGAGTGGAGGTTGGTTGTTTGCTTTTTATATTCCCCAGGTGATGTTGATGAGCAATCAAAGCTTGAGAACCATGGCTTACATCAATTTAGTAGAAATATCACTGAATTGTAACATTTATCCGGAACTATTTTGGTTATTCCTTATTTTGCTATGAAACAGAACACATATTGTTTGTTAGTTTTTCCGTCTTTTAATTCAGTGGTTCTCAAAGCATGGCAGTATTAATACCACCTGATATATGTTGACCTCTACCACCTGAAAATGACCCTCCTCAAAGTTGTCCTAATCCTGAGAATTTGTGAATGTTATTTATTTTCCATGGCATAAGGGACTTTGAAGGTGTTGAAAATGTTGAAATGTTGAAAATGTTGAAATGAGGACAATAGCCTGGATTATCCAGGTGGGCCCAATGTCATCGTGCACATCCTTATAAGAAGGTGGTGGCAGCATTTCAGTCGGCGAAGTGATGTAAGGATTGAAGCAGAAGTGAGAAACGCTGGAAGCACTGCTGGCTTTGAAGACAGAGTAAGAGGCCTTAAGCCAAGGAATATATGTGGCTTTTAGGAGATGGAAAAGTTAAGGAAATGGATTTCCCCCAAAGCACTTCTGCTGGAACTTTGATTTTAGCCCTTTAAGGCCCAGTTTCAGAATTCTGACCTCCAGAACTATAAGATGATAAACTTGTGTTGTTTTAAGTCACTAAATTTGTGATGACTTGTTATAGTAGCAATAGGAAACCAACAAAGCTGGAAATTCATTAAAGATGCACATTATCGAGGCCTCTCCAAGACCAACCATATCGGGAACTCTAGGGAGTAGGCTGAACAGTTCACATTTTCATGAGGTCTCCAGGTGATTCTGACGCATGGTGACACCTGGGAACCACTGCTTGAGGTATGCTGTTTAATCAATGTCTTTTTTTTTTTTTTTTGGTTAAATTTAAGGTTTGAATGGCTTTGAAGTGGAAGAATACGTACAAAAATTCAATTCATCCTGATTATAGAAAGTTTTATATTGTGAAATAGATTAAAAATAATCCTATGGAGAAAGCATTTTTAGAGTGAAGGCAGTGATGGGAATATTCTCAGTGTCTAGCATGATTGCTGGGCTTGTAAAAGTGTGTGTTTTAAAGGTGTTCTGATCTTTAGTACAGAAATTATAGACTTTAATTTAACACATCCTTGTTTGGTGAGCACACAATTGCTAATATCACTAGACATCCTCTCTTGTTATAGGAGGCTTTGAGAAAGAGGCAAATCAACTTAAGAAGCCCAAATCCTATCTTCTTTTCAGTTTCTGTGTTATTCTCACAGGAAGTTTAATTTGAACCTGACGTGGAAGAGCTAGAATATATTCACATGCTTTAAACATCCATGCACTGTCACAGAGAGAGCAAAGATGGGGGATAATTTACATATTAACAAAATGTTTGCAATTTCAAAATACCTTGATTGACTACCACTCAATGGGTGAAAACCATATGTGACGGGTGAACTTGGAAATTCTCTACTGCTTTGATTCTTATAATGAAAATTTCGAGTGGCTCCGCATCTGTTCCCTTAGGTCTGTCTAATCCCATTGTGTCTGTTTAAACTGTTGGCATATATGCACATGGTTCTGAAGACTAGGTGCCTCTCTGTGGGGAATATAGCCTGGAGACTCCTGTCTCATATCCCCAAAGGTTTCTGATACACTGAAAGCCAAACGTTTCCACTTGAATGTTGCATGGGAGTCTAGGTTAGCTACTATAGTATTACCAATCTGGCAACCCTTGAAACTGTCTGTATATGAACTTTTCATTTGACCCAACTGGATACTCTACATTTGTCATTTGAACTTAAGAACAATCTTCTAAAAACATTGAAGTCACTTCTTCTTCTGTTATTTATAGCATGGTTGGTAATTTCTTCGTCAAAGTACTTAACTGCATTTTATCATACTTTAAAAATATGGTATGAGGCTCTAAAGTTCAAGGAAGTATAACAATCAGTTGAATAATACTCACCAGATAAGTAATCATACACTCCTGTGTCACCTGACATGCAGTGAACAAGCTGATGAATGAGTCAGGATTTAAATGGTAATTATCATTCATCATTATAATAGACTTATTAATTCATAAATTCTTGGTAAGCCAATTTTCTATAAAAAGGTTAATAATAAAAGTGGAAAAGAAAAAAAATAGCCCCAATGTGATAAAAAATGTAAGAGCTAAAATATCTTTACTGCCACATATCCCTCCTAATTATCTAGTAGTTTTACATTAAAATGTTTCTGCATACAAGATGATATTTTTGCAGTATTTTGAATGAACAAAAAGAAGTACAATTCCTTTCATTACTTGCCCCCTCACACTCCTCAGGATGAACCAGCATATATATAAGAACCAAACTGAGATAATATTGAATGTTCTAACTTAATCTAATCCAAAATCAACCAGAATGGTTTTGAACAGTTATTCTTATTATTATTAAATGCCAGAGTATCACATTTCAAGTTGTTTGCTAAATGGAATCTTGCATTCCACGCAGTAGCAGTATACACATATCTGCTTCAAATTTAAATGAAAAAAAAAAAAAAGGTTGAGCTAAACATGAAGCAAGCATGATTAAGTCGTCTTTAGTTTGAAAATACCAGTAAGTCATGTTGAAATCAATTTCAACGATACCAGTAAAAAAGCATTTTAATTACAGTTTGTATCCTTTAGTGCCACAAAAGGAGTGCAACTGCCCAAGAGGGAAAAAAAAAACCCACATCAGTTTTAAAAGCTGATAAAATTTAACTGCTAGAAACTCAGAGATCTAACTTTTTGAAATTAATCTATTTCTTAATACTGTTAAAGCAGTGATTTAAAATTGTTCCTATTGATTATATTTAGCAAAATAAAACCAATACCGTATTCGCAAGACTTCTGTTTGGAACATGGACTACAGAATGCTAGGATTAACAACTTTTACCCTACTTTTGTTTTTTTAGGGAGAGTTGGCATAAAAATGGCTATCAGCTGGGTCGAATGGAAATAAATAGGAAGAAAATGAATCAAAATTCTTAAGTTTAGTCAACCAAAATCTGAGTATAAGATCCCACTGAAAAGTTTGCATATAGTTTTTTAGGAAAATTTTTGGTGATAAATTAAAACTGCATTTTCCATTAAGTTGGCAATAAGGTTCGAAGGAGAAAGATCATATTGATTACTCTAAAACTGATAAGATAGAGATTATATGAGATCACATATATAAATATGGATATGTATCCTATAATGGGATCTCGAATAACAAAATAATGCTATGGTTTTACAATTTTCCTTTACATACAAATAAAATTTAATAATACAGTGCAGGTCCAAATCTCTAGGCCATAGGCATATAAACTTGTTGTGTTAATGGTAGTGATTGCAGTTTTGTTTATACAGTACCTGTATGATTGGGACCACATTGCCTGACAAATGTTTGACACTTAGAGCTTCCAAGGTTTCACATGCCTTGGAAGGAAAGAAGGGAAATCTAACAAAAAATTAATGATAGCAAAAGTCACCTGTAAGAATGAGACTGTTCTTTGCTTCATTCCATTTGTTTGTTTGCTTTACTTTATCTTTGTTTTGGAGAATATTTGTGTTAGATGAGTGCTTTGGTGTCTTGCCTAGAGGCTCATGTGTGTGCGCTTCGAAAACTGAATGATTGGATAATGGGATAGCACATCAGGCTGCAGTGGAGAATTTTCCTTTGTAATCAGAGTTCTGAGGAGGTAGTTAGTTATACCCTCATAGGCATACCATATTAGCAAAATTAAACAGGCCATCCGTACCATTCCTGACTATCTTCTCCTTCTACCTTAGTGGCCAAGAGCAGAATTTTCTGAGGAAAGATATTCTCTGTCAGGTAGAAAACCCAGTGTCCAACCAAAATAAGTGAATAAATAGATTAATTAATTAAAAATAAATATATAAATCACAGACTCAACTTTCTTGCTTTATCACAAACTACCTTCCAAGCCTAGTGTTCTCAAGCCCTTTTTATGTGATTTTCATAAAAGCTGCTTCTGTAATACTGGGCCTGGCTTTAAATGTTATGTGGCTGGTTAGAGACAGAAATGCCATCAAACTATGAAAGTCTATGTTATTGCTAAGACTCCAGAGGATTTTGCTTCTGTGAGCCCTCTATAGACCTTTGAACCATTCTGATGGAGAAAATACATAGACATCTAGAAAGTTCCTTGTTGGTGCAGGTGTTAGAACCGTTGACCTGTTACTTATTCTTATCATATTTTCCATGTACTCTTATGCACACATAAAGGTAAAGTTCATGCACTCTCAAAAGTTACTAAAATAGGCATTTTTTTACTTTGAGAGAGAGAGCATGTGAGCAGGGCAGAAGGGCAGAGGGAGGGAGGGAGGGAGGAAGGGAGAGAGAGAAAGAGAGAAAGAGAATCCTAAGCAGACTCCATGCTCAGCATGTAGCCTGATGAGGGGCTCCATGCCACAACTCTTGGATCATGACCTGAGCCAAAATCAAGAGGTGGATGCTCAACCAACTGAGGCATCCAGGCGCCTCTAAAATAGGCAATTTTTCATTGTCCATACAACTCTGAATTTCAGGTGGTGTTCTCCAAGTTTTTAAAGTGGAACTTTGTTTTTTATTTGCTAAACTCAGTCCCTGAGAAAGATCTGCCTGCTGGTGTGTGTGTGTATGTGTGTGTGTGTGTGTGTGTGTGTGTAGTAACAGAAGTGCTGACAAAAAGAGGGAATTGCATTTGCACCATAAGCACAATTCCCAGGATTCTGGCTTCCATCTATAGACTGAAGCAATCAATCATGAATGACATGATGAGATGCAACGAGTAGAGATGGCACGACATGATCACCTCCAGAAACTGTTATATTTATCCCATCTGTAACTCATTCATTGTTTCTCTAGTTTCTCTAACATTCTCCCACTCACCTCTGAAAAACTGGCAGAAGATTCAGATGGGTTTATTTTTATGACCTTGTGGTTTCACTGTATTCAATATTTGGGGGGAAATACCATCTCTCATGCTGACTTCTTTCATTAAATATTTTTTAAAAATATACATGCTCTGAAAATTGAGAATTCTATATTTATCTAACTAGTCAATTTAGTGCATAAGATACCTAATCTCCTAGCACTTAACAGCCAGGCACCCCATCAGGTTCCTTGGAAAAGAGCATGCTTATTGTGGTAACAATGAAACACTGTTTTTAGGATAGATTCACTCTCATCTGCCAACACAGCATATGAAATCCAAACTAAACCATTGGGAAACTTAGCAAGCTCTCTCACTCCTTTCTCTCTTTGTTGCCTTTTGGAGTGCTCCTGAAAGAGTACAACCAGAATGCCTATTCTCCAACCTGGGTTTTGACTCTCCACCTGGGGGAAGCCAAAGTGATAGGACTCCTCCCACTGCTAAAGGAAGTTCAGAGTCTTAGCAGAAAGTTGGCCTCAAGATAGAGAGGAATGGGCAAATATTCCCAAGGCCCTTTTTCCCCCTCTTTCACAGTGATCTCCCCTTTGCCTTGCACTTGCTGGTATGGATTATGGAATACTACAGAATTTACTTAGGAACTTATAACACTGCATTTATACCTAACTATATTTTATATATACTTTTTTTTCTTTGCAAACAGCATTTAATCATTTCCATGTAAGGGGTCATTGCTTTTATCTCTTTATTCCTTCTCAGGACCGTAGCATTTCTGTTTTTTTTTTTTTTCTGTGTACATGTGCAAATTTAACACACATACATGCATATCATGCATGTCATACTCAGTGAAGCAAATTTTGGTGTATAAAAAGCTTGGCACTAAATATACAATGAAATGTATATAATGTTCATTTATTTATTTAATATAATTTATTGTCAAATTGGTTTCCATACAAACCCAGTGCTCATCCCAACAAGTGCCCCCCTCCAATGCCTATCACCCACTTTCCCCTCTTGCCCACCCCCCATCAACCCTCAGTTTGTTTTCAGTAAAAATATGGAACACTTCATGAATTTGCCTGTCATCCTTGTACAGGGGCCATGCTTATCTTCTCTGTATCACTCTAATTTTAGTATATGTGCTGCTGAAGCAAGCACACATGCATTTTTTTATAATACACAATCCTGACCATTAAATTTTTATATTAAAATCCCAGTTTAGAATATTAGCTCCATGCAGGCAAGAATTTATCTTTTCATGTTCACTGCCATATCTTCAATGCTTGGTATATTTAAGTATTTGTTGAATAAATTAGAAAAATAAACTTTAACCCTGAAAATTTCCTCAAATAAGAAAAAGAGGATTTGTAAAAAAAAAAAAAAAAAAAAAAAAAAAAACCATGGCATGATTTTTATTAATATTTATAGAGTATAAATAAGCTGGTTTAAAGTTGAGAAACAGGAAATCAACATAGAGTTTCTGTTTGGAGGGAGATGGTCTTCCTTCAGATCTGATATGAAGCTGGCACACACAGGTACAGCTATTCCAGGTGTACATATAATGGAATATTTCCATGCTGGCTGACAGGGCTTCAAGTACTGCCTGTAGCCCTGGGTATTTCAGTCGCCTTAGGAATTCCCTGGACCAGGGGCACCTGGCTGGCTCAGTTGGTTAAGCATCTGACGTCAGCTCAGGTCATGATCTCGTAGTTCTTGACTTTGAGCCCCGCGTTGGGCTCTGTGCTGACAGCCTGGAGCCTGCTTCAGATTCTGTGTCTCCCTCTCTCTCTTCCCCTCCCCCACTCGTGCTCTGTCTTTCTCTCTCTCTCTCTCTCTCTCTCAAAAATAAACAAATGTTAAAAAAATTTTTAAGAATTCCCTGGACCTTCCAGCAATTCCATAAAGAAAGGGTTAGTGCCCAGCGCAGCAGGGGGCCACCAGCACTGTTGCCAGAGATTATTCTAATTGGCCAGCATCTCTTTTGTACTGGTTGCTAAATATTTTGATTATCATCTCTGTCTTCCTGTTAGAGTTCTGACAAGAAGCCAGTTCTTTCCCTTCCCAAGGGTTTCAGGAAAAGTGAAAAGTTGTCCTACCTACTGTGCAGAAGGTCATTCAGAGGTTTATAGAAAATGAAGGAAAGAATATGAAACTGTAATAGAGGTCAACAGCACAGAACAAAGAGAAATGAGATGGATAGCACTTAAGAGAGAGTCCTACAGATTTGAAGTAAAAAAGAACAGGGATAAGAGAACAATGCCTTATTTTGGGTTTCACTGGTTAGGCACAAAGAGTGCACAAAGAGGCACAGAGTTCTGTTCTGTGAAGAACAGAACAGAACAGCTTGACCGCACAGTGATGGGAAGAACCTGGAAAAGGGAAGAAGTCAGAGACTGGAGAAATGAATCCAGCTAGAGTGGCCTGTCTCTGGGCATTCAGGAAGGCTAATGCAGGCATTGGAGTGTGTGTGCCCATGAGTGTGCACACACACATCAAAGACCTAGATATGAAATGCATCAATCTCATGCATTGATAAGCATAGCAGAGATAGCAGAAATCCAGGCAATGAGAAACCACTGAAGGGTAAAGCAAAGAGGAGCTTAGTTAGTCCTGGTTGGTCAACCTAATGCCTTTATCTGGAATAGAAGTTGATGCCAGAACCTGAGAAACCATGATTGCTGGGGAAAAGATCCTATGTCAGGGTTGTATGTGCTTCATGACCCATTAAACTTAGAATTAGTCAAGTACCTTATGAATTTCAGCTTTTACAGTCAGTATCTCAGGTAGTCACTTGAGATCACTCCCTTTTAAAACAAAACAAAACTGTTTTTCCTTTGATTTCTTCTATCTCTGAACTTTTGACTCCAGAACTTTGTCTCCCATTTTTTAGAATGTATTTTCTTTAGCCTTTTTAACTTCCTCCCAATGCATGGATCTTGGCTCTACCAAGATACAGTATATACACTATAAAATGTATATTCTCATTTTCTCCAGCCCGCTCTGTCACACACACCCTCTAGTGGGGACTCCTGGCCCCACAGTCCTGCCTGATAAGTTTCTTATTTCAACTGAAGTGTGGAGATGTACTTCAGCCTCAGCCTAGTGCCCATAGACTTTACTCTGGCCACAAAGCTAACAACCTGCTGAGCACTGGCCCTCCTGTTGGGTAAAGGTACAGGAACTGTCATATGAACCAGTCAAGTTGAGGAAGAACAGAGTGTTAGTCTCATTGTGGAACTGAAATACAAGACAGGTAAACTGAGGCAAAAGCTGCAACTTTATAGTTTGCACCAATTCAGAAAGCATGTAATCAGTGCTGCCACTCAGACGGCTCATATTTCTACTGTTTTTATGTTTTGTACTGGGTTAATGAGTGATAAGGTAACTTCTAAGTCATACAGACTAGTTCTGCTGTGGGTTCTGGTCCCTTCCTATGTGGGTCACCTGGGCCTGCAGCTGGTGATCATCAGTGACCTTATTTGTAGCATTCTGGAGAATGCAAAATCACCTCATTTCTCAAGCGAGGAACACACATACACAGACATGACAGCATAGTAGTGCATGAAGGGGGAAAATAGTTGACAATACTTGAGAAAGGAAGAATGACCTGTATAAGAAGGACAACATCTTGAGAATAGATACTGACCATTAGACATAATACAGAATCAGTAAACCTGCCACACACATAAGAACAAGAAAGCTGTTAGGAATAAAAGACTAAAATGTTGGCTCAGCCAATTCCTGGCAAAAGAATTATTACCAACTCCCTATTGAGGAAGAAAAGGTAATAAATACTAAACTCATACACCTGTAGTATAAGTTTAACTCATAATTCATACACAACTTAATCTAGTTAATATTTTATAAGTTTATCCACACAGTGATCAAATTATGCTTAAAGAACTTTCTTGGATTTAAAAGCCCAATTAAAGCTGCCTGTCCAGGTGTTGAGAGAAGCTTCCAATTATTTTATCAATAGACCAGTGCCTCAAAAAATCTGATTTGTTCTTAATTGGGCATTTTACATTCATTCCATCTTTGGAAAAAAATGGTAGAAACAATGAGAAGAGGACTACATGATCAGTACCCTAGAAAAATTTAATAACAAATAAATATATGAGGAGTCAATTTTTAGAAGTAGTAATTAACAGTTAACTCCCAATTTGCCACATGAACATGAATAAGTTTTCATGGATCTATTCGTTAGAGGTGTGGAGGGTTTTTTATTTTTTTAGCTTTATTTTTTGGATAACAAGGAATGTTTTTAGTAGCAATATTACTCATTTATGAAACAAATGTGGATTCAATTAATAAACTATATTCATACTCAGTCTGTCAAATTCCCGTCTTTAAACAATTGGGTTCACTGAGCAAGCTAATTTAATGGCTTACTAAAAAGAAAAAAAGAATGGACATTCTCTCCAGTCAAATATACATGTGGATAGAATTTAAGTAAGCCTTTTCTCTGTGGAATACAAAAATATAACTGAGTATATATTTTAAACACATACACACAATGGAAGAAATCAAACTAAATGTGTGTGTTTAACCTCTTCAACTTTCCAAATACTAGATGCAGTCAGATTGGGTATGACAGTCAAGTAGCTAAGTTGAAAGTTTTCTCTTTGTATATGTTATTTTTACCCTCTCTCTTCAGAATCTAAATGGAAACAGATGACTTCTTCAGAGGTAGTTAACCATTTTCTTAAAAAAGAAAACCTGTCAATTCTACAAAGATGAATTAAATGATTGATTATAGCAATAGTCAATAATTAAAAAATAAGGTTGGGAAAATTAAATCATGTTTGCTATTGAATGTTCAGTTCTAGATAGAACTGTTTATGTTTCTTATTCTTGTTTCACATATAATCATCATTTGGATAATAATAACCATATACCCAGAGAACCAAGGGCAAAAAAGAAGAGTGAATTATCATATTTTCTATAGTATATTTAATATATTTCCTTTTTGTGCTGTTTTTCAGGATGAATAGAGATGCTGCAATTATACCAAATAACCAAGGAAAATTAAATTTTATTCCTAATTACTTTGATTCTCAAGAGAGCTCTTATGAGAATTAATGTTTGTTGTAGGAATTTATACAATCTTATTGTTTAATTTTTATCCATATCAGGTAAGGTAGAAACAATAGACAATATCATAGCTTCTACATAACTTTTAATTTTCATCTGACATCTCAGCTTGACTGTCATCAATGGTGCCCAGAAATCATTTTAGGCACAGTTATGAAGTAGACAGTTAGCGTTGGCCTTTCTACCTCCCTTGCCAACCCTTTTTGACATCATTTCTTTTTATCTCATTTCTTGAGAATGCCCTGTTATTTAATGGTTTTTATCTTTAAGTCAATTAAACATTAGATACTTAACAGACCATTCCATTCAAGAAGTAATTGCATTCACACTTGTTTTGATTTAAAAAGAAGTTCCAGATTTCATATGATAACTTGATGAAAATTCAGGTGCTGTGGATCATAGAAAGTGAATATTCTTGGTTGAGGGGTCTCCTTAGCATCACTATAAAAAACATACCTCCTGCTTTTTTCTTAAGATATGCCTTAAAGGGGTGTGTGTGTGTGTGTGTGCGTGTGCACATGGGCACGCATTTATATGTGTATGAGATAGAGAATTTTTAGACTTTCTCCAGTAATAAAAATAACCATAATTTTGTAAACAGTCATAAATATCTAAAGGGATTTGTTTATGTCCACCATGATTTTGAGTGTTGTATGAATAAAATAATCATACTCAGATAAAAGAGAGTATCTTCACTTACTATATATATATATAGATATATAGATATATAGATATATATCTATATATATATATATAAGATTGGGGGGAGAAATACTCCTAGGTAAAGGTTGCCTATGTCTTAAGCTATTGTATTGTATCCATCAGAGGACGCTTTAACAATGCCAATGTGATTTATTTCTAAATGCAAGAAATGACCACTGTAATTTGTGAGGATTGACAACCAGAACCAGGCCATGGTTTTCAAGCCAAGAAGTAATCAGAATACTTGATAGCTATTCTTCAAGACTCAAATTTCCTATGGGGCATGACACTTTTGCAAACAATAGTTAGTTAACCATGATTCTATGAAAATCAGTTTGTGATTGATCACTGGAATTTTGGGACATGCCAATACTTACCAGAATATGCTTTATAAGCTATATAACTTTCACTGGAAGAAAAATCTGTAAAAGAATATCTTAAGCTATAACTATATGATTAATTTTTTGCCACTAGAAATATCAATCATTAAATATCAAACATCTTCCTCAGAGCTACTGGAGATGTTAAATCAATATGTAAAATGCCAACAAGACATTGTGAAATACATTCCCTGCATTGTCAAAGAGCACTCTCCAGAATATTCACACTGGAGAATGTTACAGTCTACCAAATATGCCACCATCCTAGCAAGCAGTGAGTCACTATCTATAAAAATTCAAAACTTGCTTAATCTGAAACTTTGCCAACTTTGGCAAGGAAATTACCACAACAGAAAAATGCAGAAAATGTGAGACATTGCCCTAAGTTGGCTCATTTATTATCCAGTGGTCTGGATCATCAATGATCCATCATCAAATAAGAAGTGTTAGGAAAAATGGAGCACAGTCGGTTAAGTGTCCCAACTCTTGGTTTCAGCTCAGGTCATGATCTCACTGTTCATGGGTTTGAGCCCTGTGTTGGGCTCCACACTGACTGTGTAGAGCCTGCCTAGGATTCTCTCTTCCCTCTCTCTCTCTGCCCCTCCCCTCCTCTCTCTCTCCTTCTCTTTCTCAAAAATAAATAAAACTAAAAAAAAATGGGGGAAAAAAGCCAACAAGGAAAAAGGATCAAATAACCAAGGCCAGCCCTTTTAAAAAAATTAAATAAGCTGTTTTTTCCTCATCTCATTCCCACTGTCCTGAAGCCCTCTTTCCTAGAAGGTATGCTCTGTCTACAAGTTCTCAGTACTCTTTGCTTTCAGGTTGAAACTAGCCTGTGTCTGATCTTATATTCTATAAAACTGTATTATTTGAAGACAGTTTCTTTCATTTACTTAAATATTTAAAAAATGCCTTCTACTACTAAGTAATGTAATAGGTGATGGTGATATCAAGACAAAGTTGAAAGTTATTTTGTGACTGTGCAGATGAAACTTTTCCTATGAACAAGATAAAACTATATTAATTTTAAGGTCTTCCTAGTTTTGCATTTTAATAGATTACTTTAATAGATTATTATAGGGAACTAATAACCTAAAAATAGTTTTAAAAGAATTTTGGGTACTACATGGGTAGTGCCTAGTTTTTCATTTCAATAGATTATTTCTATAGGGAACTAATAACCTAAAAAAGTAGTTTTAAAAGAATTTTAGGTACTGCATGGGGATTAGGGGGTAGTTTAGGTATGTATAAGATGAAGAAGGTAAGTCTTTAATAGTCACACATGTTGGCTCATTCAATATTATTTTCATGAAAATATAACACCATTACTAAGTAAATATAATAGCTATTAAATACTAGAATTTATTTGATCACTGTGGAATATTAACAAATGGATATCCTGCAAGTCCTACAATGGTAAAGTCAAGATTGTACATGAAAAATTGAGTCTCAACTATGAAGTGAAGTCATTCCCATAATTAGTCACCTCAGTAAAGCCCAAGTGAGGGAACATCCAAAGATAGACAGCAGTGGTTCTCAGAGGTGACTTTGCCTTCCAAGGGTCATTTGACTATGTTTGGAAACATTTTTGGTTGTCACAACTGGGGGAGGTACAAATGGCATCTAGCACATAGAGACCAGGGCTGCTGCAAAACTTTCCACAATACACAGGGTGGTCCCCACAACAAAAAATTACCCAGCTCCAAATGTCAATGGTGGTGAGAAACCCTCACAAAAATGTTATCATGGCATCTCTTTTCCTGTTTTCGATTCTGAAATTCTTCCCAGAATGGGCTATGTGCAAGCTCATCGTGACAGGATTAAGAATGTGATATTGTCCCACCCCTCCCTCAAAACATTCAATACATTTCTCAAACTTGAGCGAATATTAAAATATATGGCCTAATTCTTTAAAATATATATTCCTGAGTCTGCTTCCAGGGATTCTTAGTAGATTTAGAATAGGAGTCAGGAATCATAATCTTTCAGGTCTGAATGTTTGGAGGACCACCATACAATGGGAAACCCTGATCTGTTGGATAAAACCCGGTACTTTAACATTCATACAAGTGTCCACCATGATCCAATTCCTACACATGTCTTCTGAGGGATATATTGTCCCTCTCCTCTTATACTTTGTGTTGCAGCAATACTGATCCACTTGACATTTATTGAAACATTGTACTATTTCATGAATTCCCCATCATTCGTATGTTTCTTCTGCCTGGATCTTCTTTCCTTCTTTGTCCTGCTGGTGGCTGACCAGTAGTGTGCTGTCCAAAAACAAATGAAAATTCCCTAATTTGTAGTATTTGCCTATTCCTCTGCTCTAAATACCTCCACTAAGGCCAACTTCAAGCTACCAATATGACATTTCTGGAAAAAATATGCACAATCAGCTCTCGAGAACTGGTGTGAACTAGCTCTGGCACATCATTGTAAGTAATCGTTATCTTTTACCCTTTCGTTAGCCTTTCCTGATAATTTGAGACTGTTTCTTGCACATTTAATATTGCAGTTATTACATTCTCTGATTTGTATTTCTTAACATGCACATAACTAGACTGAGTTCTTTGAAATGAAGTCCTGTGGTAATAAAAAGTGTGTTTAGTTAAATGACATTTTAATTCAAATGTTTGTGTATTTATCATGCTTTTTGTATGTTTTCCTTTTGATATACCAAATTATTTAATAAAGTGTTAAAATCTTTAAAATATTTTCTGAGTTTCAGCTTCAGTCATATTAAAGTGTTAGCAAGCCAAGTTAAAATATTAAAGGGGGAAAGAGTATCTTCTGGGAGCCAGCCTAAGCACTAATAAAAGTGAGGTATGTGACCTTGGGAAGTTAACTTTGTGCTACTTTTCACTGATAGGGAATTCTCTTCCAAAGACTCTAAGTTCTGGGTTAGTTCAGTAGGAGGAAGTTGTATTTACTTATATAGTACTTCATAGTTAACTTTGCTGAGTAGAGCAAATTATCGGGACTTCTTAACCTGGACCATTTCTTTTCAGAAAAGATTTTCTTACTGTTTCACTCCTAAATAATTACCTTCCTGAATTGGAGCATATTTTTGAGGGCAGAAATATTTGATAATTGCTCTGGTACCCAGAAAAGATAGAGCGAAAACTTTTTATGCTGCAGTAAGAAAAAGCAAACTTTAATGTGGGCCTATTTGTTTCATTTCATCTAAAAAGACCTATAGTTATCTCTCTGAGCTCTCAAAATATCACTGTGTATATGTTATACCAGTAGTTTGTCATCTATAATTATATAGACATTAGATAGTATATTTGTTTTACTGAAAGACCAATTCTAAAAAGTTTAACACTAGTGAATGTTCTTCCTTTCTTTCTTTCTGTGTGTGTTTGTGTGTGTATGTAGTCATACATTTAAGTAGGTTTAACAAATCATAATACAGTATAAACAGAGGAAATTATCTTCCTATAGGGCATGGGCATAAGGTTAAATTAAGCAGACCACATCATGCTAGTATGTTCCTTAAATATTTTATGGAATTATAAGTTGAAGCCCAAAGAGTAATGTCTCTTCTGGGAGGTAATGGTGATTATAAACCAAGGAATGGGGTAATTAAAAAAAAATCCTTCGTTAGAAAATGAATTTACTTGGTGCCTGTACTGTTTTTTTCTTTTTCTGTTCTTTTTTTTTTTTTTTTTTTGCTTATTTGGCTTATAGTGATTTGTGAAAAGATGCAAGAACTTAAGTAGATCTTCTAGATGTGATTCAGTAGGAGCAGAAAAAACAATTATTTATCACTGGGCAACTAAAACAATTCCCAAGTCAAAAGCAAATCCAAATAATGTTTAACTTTTCTGGCTTAAAGTATTCCTATAAAAAGAAAGTTTAAATTGGCAGTGAAAACAATTCTGTATGCTTCTGGGGCAGAAATTTCAGAACAATGATATTTAAACTTAGATTAGCAATTCCTTGATAAGACTGAAAATTATTGAAGATCATTTTAATTTTGATCAGTTGCCATTTAAAGTTTATTTTCTATTGAAAAATGATTTGCTTCCAAGCTTATATCTCAGAGCTAGAAGAAATTTTTGAAAGACTAATATTATATTGGGCAGTCATCCCAAAAGTTGATAGGATACAACTGTATAATAGAACTTGGTGATGTAAATGGCATGTGTTTCTCAAGAAATGGACTTTATAACTTTCTTAAAGCTTTACTCCCTTTGAATGATGGACTTTTTTGCCTAGGAGTGAAATAATTATGTAGGGTACTGTACCATAGCACTCTCTTAAAAATATATTGCATCAGGGTCATGATGTTGTAATTTAGAATTTTAAAGGTAAGAGAGTAAGCTTTTAAATTTAATATCTCAGGGACTTTGGATCCTTTCCACCCAAAACTTGGCTTGCAATTTGTCTCCACAGATTATTTTAATGGTTTAAATTAGTTATGGCTTTTCGAATTGTGAAGTAGCCAATTATTTAGCTTTGACCAATGTTTAAACAATTAGTTCTAACCAGCACCAGTTATTTTAAAACTCAAGTTTTAGAGGGAAAGAAGCAAATGTGGTTAGTTACTTGCTTATTGCTTGGAGACTCACATATTTAAAAATAAAATTCCAGAGATTTTAGTCTGAGGGGGAAACTCCCTTTGCCTGTGAATAGTTTCCCAGCATATTGTTGTGTGTCACTGAAAATTTAGAAATGGGGAGAAATAGTTTTAAGACATAAAATCCTTCAATCCTCTTTCATATATATATATGAGCAATATTTCTGTGGCCCAGCTAAGTTTCAGTGTGTAGCTAAATTTTGATGTCAGCTGTCTTTTGCAAATTGTAGGAAAGAAAGGGAGAGCTCAACTGATGGCATAGGTTTCCCAACTTCATCCCATTGCGAAGTTTAGAGTCTTTTGAATTGCCTTGATCCAGACACTGCAAAAACCTTTGGTGGCAGCTTGCCAGTTTCAGTTAAACTTACACAGTATTAGTCTTACTTGAGAGTTTTTGGATCGCTCTTAAATAGCTGAGCAGACAGAGGGACATAATGCCATCTTGAATTGCCTGAATCAACAAGTGCACTCGACAGCTGTTAACAGAGGGGGAAAAAGAGGCTGCATGTGGGGACGCAGGGTCCTAAGTACCTTCTCATGGTTAGTGTGGCTTGTACGTGTGCCCTTTTGTAGGCATTTATGCTAACTGTGGACATTTATGCTTATAAGATGATTCAGACTAACCTTAGGATCAATATAGGGAGGGTGACTTCGGAAGGGCAGAGGTAATTTTATAAAACCACTTTACAAGTATTCTCTTATCTTTAGATTGAAATGTTCTCTTTGTATAAAGGTAGCAAGAGCAAAGAAAAATTGTCTAATTTATCTGGGATTAAAACATGAGTATGCATTTCAAAAAATAGAGTTGCAACCAATTCATGGCCTCTCAGTTTTTCTGGATATTTTCCATAACAAAGCCTGGTTTGACTGCATAACAAAATCCATCTATATGCAAACCTTTAGGTCTAATAAACATCAGAGTTTAATGAAATGAACACTATATTTTTATAATAGTTCTAGAAGGAAGTGGAAACAGTGGATGGAGAACTGAGTTGGTCTGCTGCTGTCATTGAGATCTAAACTAGACTCAGCCTTTAACCTCAATTTTTGGATCTGTCAAATGGGGTGAGGTTGATTAATCGTTTTCTTAATTATCTTCCTGCCACAAAACTAATGTCATTATGACATTATCTTAAAGAGTATGATCAAGACAGGATGTAAAAGTAAAAGAGGCACTGACATTTTTATGGAAACACTCAAATCGAGATTTTTGCAACTACATTTACTAATGAAGTGGAAAATTGAACAAAAGAAAGAGTATGTTGTTGGTGTTCCTACATTATAATTTGATCCTTGCCCTCCTGACTGCCATAATCACCCACAAAACATACAAGTATGGTAGAGAGGAAGCAGCTCCTCATATATCAACATACAGGATGCCAGTACTTGCCAGCTAATAAGGGCAAACTGTTGGGAAGGAAGCTGAATTTGGACCCTTGTGGATTTCCCATGTTCCCCTCTTCCTTCCGTATGATCTCAGTGGCACCAGTAAGTCAACCCAGAGAGACTGAAAGGAAAAATAGTTAGGTCAACAGGGCCTAAGTTATGAGGGCACAGAGAAGAGGAGGCTGGATTGAAGTGGGATTGAAATGGTGCCCTGTTGGGTGTATGTGGCACACAGCACTCTGCTAATTATTCTGTTTGCATTCTGAAGCTGCATCAGAATAAACTCTGAGTAAATGAAACTGCAATAATGAAATCTGACTAGGAATTTTGAATTGGGTCTACTATAATCTTAACTGTTGTAGAAGAACCTAATACTGATTTACTAGGTAAGTGGAGAAAATAGAAATGTGGTGGAATGTGCTCTAAAGTGTGTATAATTTTCCCTAATATAAAATCTATTGTGTCAATCAATTTAGTTTTTGTACATACTGCGTAAAAGATTACCTTGATTTATTTAAAGTATTATTTTCTGTTTATTAATTTATGCATTCTAATACTGATGGAGCACAAACCATGTTCCAGGCACCAAGCCTGCACTGAGATACACAATGAATAAGACCCAGTTCCGTGTCCTAGAGCATGCCGTAAAGTCAAATAATACCAGATTGTACATCCTTTGTTACAGTGGCAAGTGTCAGCAGCCTATGACATAATTATAATCTGACAGAAAAACTAAATATTCTATAATCAGGGAACTTCTTTCATTGCATATACATTCCATGTGCTCTGCTACTATGTAAAATTATACTCAGAAATGTTCTTTAGTAGCATTTTTTAAAAATGAAAAATGCCTTTACTAGAAAAATTAATCCCAATTCATTCTAGACATTGTTTTATGTAGAATTAGGGTATGAAGATATTAGCTGAGAGAATGAAAAATGAGCGTACCTGCATACAACTGTGTGTTCTATTTTTCAGGCTTAACAGCTTAGCTGTAACATTTGTACATTAGCTAAATAACATCTCAAGGGGAGCTGGAGATAGAACCTTGATGTCTACTGATTGTACATGTGTGAGTTTGTGCTCTCAAAGGATGGTCCTTAAAAAACTCCCTGCTGGAAACTATTGTGCATATTGTAAAAGGACTGTTGCTAAGTGCCAATCGAGCTAGTACTGTATACTTGCCATTTAAAAAGAAGATTTCATACCACTTGATTATGTTAAATAGAAATGTTTGAAATTTATACAGAATTACATCAAAATGGCACAGTAGTTATATGTCTAAAGAGCTGTGACTACTCTATCCCACAACTAATGTCAATCCTGTGATAGATGGTTTAATGTAAGACTGTCATGGAATGTATTACCTGAGAAGTATAGAAAGTCTTAGAGTAGTGAAGCCATAAATATATATTGTAATAGAACCTAAACCCTTGTTTTCATTGAAATATACCTGTGTGTGTGTGTGTGTGTGTGTGTGTGTGTGTGTATTTTAAGGTTCAAATAACACAAATGAAACTCTGAATTTAAGTATGTAGAGGTCTAAATCAAGTAAGTCTTTTTTGTGTGTACAGAGTTCTTGTGTGATAAAAGTATGTTGTGTTACTTCTAACAGCTTATTCTGAAAATGTCATCTCTTCAGAGACCAATTTTCCCTCCAAAATGGGAGTGGGAGGTAGTGGTACCTGGGTGACTCAGTCAGTTAAGACTGAGACTCTTGATTTCAGCTCAGGTCATGATCTCTTGGTTTCTGAAATCAAGCCCCATGTCGGGCTCTGGGCTGACAATGCAGAGCCAGCTTGGAATTCCCACTCTCTCACTCTTTCTGCCTCTCCCCTGTTCTCTCTCTCTCTCTCACTCTCTCTCTCTCTCTCCCTCCCTCCCTCCCTCCCTCTCCCTCTCCCTCTCTGCTCCTCCCCCACTTGTGCTCTCTCTCAAAATAAACTTAAAAATTGGGGGGAGGGTCAGAGAGAGTTCTTAACAATATTTAAGGGAATTGCCTCCATCAACCAGTTGTCAATGGATATGTGTTCTGTGGACCTTACTAGTAAAGTATACATGTCAAAAATTCAGTAATAAACTACCTTAAGTCATAAAAATATGGAACTGGGAAGGAAGTAGACTTAAGTTGATGACTTTACCTTTTCCTTCCTCCAAAGATCCCATGGAAAAAACAAAAAAAAAAAGTTTTTAAAGAATGAAACTATGCTGTGTGTGGTGTTTAAAAAAAGCCTTTAAAAAAGAAGCAGCAGCTGGGAACCAGAAAGTTTGAGAAAATCTTGGAAGATGAATGGAGGTGACAGGGGAAAAAATAGAGAGGAAAGAGAGGCACAGCTTAAATCCTCAGTGATGAGTACAGACTTCCCAAGAGCCCAGGAAAAATGTTTAATCTAGAGTCAGCAAAAGAGTTTTATGGCATGTGAATTGTACATCAACAAAACTATTAAAATTTTTTTTCAAGGAATAAGAATGAGCATTAATGGGCAAAAAGGCAGCCACCTGGGGTCAGGGCCAGCAGGTTACTGTGCTCCCTTCTCTTCCTAAAAGGAGGTTGCTGTTCTAAAGAAGCTCCAGTTTCATAAGCCTTCTTTTAAAAACAAAGAAATTGCAACTAGGAAGGCTTTCTTGGGTGAGAATTAGGGTGGAAAAGAAAAAAGCTAGCAGAATTTCACTTAGATTCTTGCTATCAACCAGGAAGAATTGGATAGGGACAATAAAAGGCATTTATATAAGTGGGAATAATCCCAGAAATGGTCACTGTTGAGCTCCCCAGAGCTCATAAACCCCAAACAAAGCCTACTGATTGGCCTGGTTTGTGCAATAACACAGATACTGCTACCAGCATCCCTCCTCCTTGACCTGTGCCCCACCCCCCATTTTCACTGGAAGGATGGGATCTTTTAGAGAATTGACTTATCTTTGGGGCATTGTTTCTCTGTGAAATATATTAATCAACTTGGTCCTTCAGTCACATGTAGGAACCAACAACCATGTATTATCAGTTATTTGATGAAAACCCAATAGTTTGAAAGGGGAGGATCACTAAGAACAAATAGAAATAATCCTGGGAAATAGTATCCTTATATTTGAGAGAGTGTCACATAAGCTGCTACTTTAAAAATGCTAATCAGGGAAGAAAATTAATCCCTGGGAATGAAAAAATATGATTGGCAAAATTAAAAAAGAAAATCCCTGAAAGACAGAAAAACCAACTTAATAGTAATATTTCCCAACAAGTGATTTGAGAAAGAAGCTTAAATGTCTTGGAATTAGAGCAAAAAACAAGGAAATGAAAAATATGGGACAAAAGTTAAAAGATATGAGGTTTTGAACCAAGAGATCCAGAATTCATTGTATAAATTTTTATTTTATTTTATTTTATTTTTATTAAACTTTATAGTTTATTGTCAGGTTGGTTTCCATATAACACCCAGTGCTCTTCCCCACATGTGACCTCCACCAAGACCATCACCCCCCTTTACCTTACCCCCTTCCCCTTCCCCCCTCA
>CM053559.1:67741568-67780340 GCA_028646485.1 Cryptoprocta ferox | reverse complement strand
TCTTTCTGGCGTCTGTTTCTTCTTTCCCCCACTTGCAAATCCAAGTTTTATCCCTTCAGTCCTTCTCAGTTCAATCCATACGGGCGTGCGCGGATTACAGAGCTCCCTGCTTCTCCGCCATCTTGTCCTCTGTCCATTGTATAAACTTTTAAAGCAAAGGACAGGGACAAGAAAGGACATGAAAGGACATGGAACAGGGGATGAAAGGGAAAAAAATCACATATCACAACTACCAGAATGACAAAAGTTGAATTTGATAATATTTGGTATTGGCAAGGATATGGGAAGTAGGTAGTCTTAGAAATTGCTTGTGCTACTTCTTGGAGGAGAAATTAATTTATCTTTAATTCAGTATTTTACTTCTAAGAATTTGTCTTATGGGTAATTTTTCCAAGTGAGCCAAGATATAGATTTCAACATTCATTTTAGTATGATTTTAATAAATAAAGTTCTAAACAGTGTATCTTTCCATAGTGACAGTACATCTATGTAGTTATTAAAAAATGAGGAAGATATTTTCAAATGCGGATATGGAGAAATATTGGATACAAAGTTAAATGCTAATAAAATTAAAGATAAAAATTGTATGTTACAAAAAGAAGAGCAGATGTGATTTTTTAATGTGGCTAAATATTTCTTAGAATTTGAATTCTGAAATTTAGCTTTTTCTAATTTTACTTTTAATTAGCTGTGTTAATAAATCACAGTATTTTCAAAGATATGAGAGCGATGATTGTAACCCTAAAAAATCCCAGTTCATTTGATAAAAATCAAAAGTACTAATCCCATGCATAAGTAATTTTTGTGACTCTTAAAGCATTAAACTGGGCAAAAGAGGAAATTGATACATTTTCTTCTAGAACAGCAGTGCATATTCCTGGCTTATTCATAACTCTGCATCAATTAAGTAGTAAATGTATGAAATATTTCTGTGTATTTGCTGATTTCATTATGTGTAAATTGAGGGAGATTCACCTAGTAGAAGAGTGGAGAATTCTTTTAATACTCATTTAAGAAAAAAATATTAAATGTGTACTAATGTCCCATATTCACCTAAAAATGACAGACTATTTCATGGATTTATTCAAGCTATTAGTCACTTTGTCTGGTCTCTTCAACTACTAATGTTTGGTCACTTTACTCTTAATCATCAATGAAAAATTATATAGATTTGAAATTCAAACATAACTTTTTCCAGTTATTATTGATTCAAGAAAACAGGATTGATAGAATATTGAGCCTGAGAGATCAGATATATGCACAGGTGTACATTTAACAGAGGAATCAATATAGAATAACATATGAAATCATAGTGGAATAGTAATAAAAAGATTAGAACCTGGACTCTCTGAAAAGTAATCTAGTATTTTGGACATTATATTTATTCCCAAGCTGTGTACCTTGAACTGGTGTACCCAAAATGTTAATATATTTACTTGAATATATTTCTGTACTGCTGGCATTCAGGCTAATTAAATGTTCTAATGGATCCTTTCTGTATAAAGCAGCTATATTATGATAAGGTCATCTTTGGAGTATTGCTAGTTTTGTTAAATGTAGGGTATGTCTTCAAGACCTCCCTATGGCGCCTCTCACACATATACACACATTAACAGTCAGCTGAAACCAAATCAGTGGAGTGAAGTCATGACAAAAAAAGATAAGTCAAGTTGTCAATAGCAGCATTGCTATCCAGATAGTGAAGTTTCTCTGGTAAGGTGGTAAAGTTGCAAGTGGGGTTCCCTTGTAAAATCAAGAAAAGGATTGAAGTAATTCCAGGTTGGTATCCCTCCCAGTCACCCACGAGCAGAAATAGTTTTGAGAGGAAATTTTTCCCAGTTTAGGCCCATGGGACAGATAAAGATTAAGTAAAACATTTATAATGGAAGATCATCAAGCACATAAGGAGGACAGCCATGTTAAGAAAGCGTTAAAAGAAACCATGGACAAAATGATCAGGAATGAACTGAGAGATTTGAAAAACAAAATGTTACTTCCAGAATGAAAAGCACAAATTTGAGGGGGGAAAAAGACTTTAATGGACAGTTTGAATAGTACATAAGACAGGGAAATGCAGATAAAAATAAAAATGAGATATCATCTCATACCTGTTTGGGGAACTATTATCCAAAACAGTTGTCCAGACTCATCAAGATACATACAGTAAATGTGCGCAAATTTTTGTGTCTTATATCATAAAGCTGTAAAAGACACATGTATAGAACAAGACACAAAAAATAGCAAATAAAGTGGAATGGAATTGTATACAAACAAATGACCAAAATATAGTATGAAGACAAGAAGAGTTAGAAAAAAATATATATAAAGAATGACACCCAACCCTAGGATGGGCTTCTTTTGGATATGGAAACCGCATGTTCCACAACTGGAACTTTAACTATAACTGTATACCAAGTCACCAAATAAGCTGCCAAATTTGAGAAGATTCCCCTATAGGAAGAAGTACAGACAAAGATAAAACCAATCCCACCCTAGATCTCCTTATCTCCTTCAGTTCTCCAAGTAATTACAGGTATCCTAGAAAGATTAATCTCACAGCTTTTTGGAGCCTTTGTCATTAGACTCCCATTTTCCCTTGCTAACTGGGCTGATTAGCAACCACTAGTTTGTCACTGATTCCTAATGGAAGGAAATTGTCTCATTAAATGAAAAGTTAAGACTTTCTGACCTGACAAGGTCTTTCTACAGTGAGTACCCTTTGCATTTAACACCCATTAGAGGAGATAAGTATCCCCTGAGTTTTTCATTGCAGAATGGAAATGGCATGGCCAATATCTTAGCAAATTTTATGAACAGACTCTTAGCCTCATAAACACCCTCAGTTATTGCTTTGCCCAATCTTCTGGCTCAGTGTGTAACTAAAAGATTTGTCATGATTAACTGCTAAGGAAAAAGCATCTCTCCAACATGGAGAAATCTCAAGTAATTCCATAACCATATGCAATAATAATGACAAATTGCTGATATATTACAGTAATTGATATGTTCCCAATGGTAGGCTAACTTCTGGTAGTTGTCCTGGTCACAGAACACGTTATCCCAATATTGAAAAACTACCTTTGCACAAATTCATGGGTCAAATCTAATGGCCTAGCTATTTGCTCAGTCTAGCCAACCACTCAGGCTAAACTAGCAAAACCATACCATGAAACAATTTTTATGGACATAAGGAAGTTAATCACAATCCCAATAAACCTGTTTTACAAACTTAAGTTCATGACCAAGGAAAACATTGAGACTGAAATAGGCATTCAAGCACGGGCAACTATCTCTACTAAGCCTACTTGATCCATGGTCAAACCCACCATGGTAATGGAAACACCACCAAATGGATGTCCAAAAATAAAGAAAGAAAGAAAAAAAGAAAATTGTGACATGCATAGAACCCCTGTTGCCAAAAAAAAAAAAAAAAAAAAAAATCTCTTTTTGCCCACCAATGCAGCCTTTCCTATGATAACAGGGCTGATTGGTCCAGCTGTCTTCAGCTATTTATGAGTCGCACATGACCTAACATACTTCTGCATTGGCTGAACTTCAAATTACCCAAAAACCTGGGGGAAAGGGACATGGAAGAGTCCCAGGAGAATCTGAGGAACCACAATATACTTCTCTCCCTTTTTCTGAATAGCAGCCTTCTGAAAGGAAAAATAGGTTTCTTTTCTCTTATTTGTGTCTAATGCTTGCTCCTCCCCACTCCCCAGAGGATACCTAAATACAAATGAGCTCTGACATTGACTTTACTTAAAGAAGTTGTCTTCTATTTGTGGGTATTGTTTATAATGATGGGTTCCAACTCCTAGAACTCAGCATGATGAAAAAAAGGAAAGACAGTCTGACTCATTTCCACCTATTTCTGAAAACAGGGGTCATTATCTTATGAAATTGAAATTTTCATATGTAGATACATATTAGTACATAAATTATTGTTTGCACATGTAGGTACCTACTCTTGGACATATGCACCAGGAAACAGATACAAGAATATTTATAGGAAAATTGCTCAAAATAGCAGAGAGACTGAAAACAACTCCTATATCAATAGGAGACTGGATAAATAAATTGAAATGTATTTACAAACAGTTTACACAGTGATGAGAAGGAATGCTCTACAGGTATAGGTTATGTGCAGCCATATGGGTGACCCTTAGGAATGCAACATTGAAAAATAAAAAGGTCACAAGTTTGAAAATACTGCATATTTTCATAAATCTCAAACAAGCAAAACTAGCCAATGTATTATTTATTCATGTATTTTATATGATAAAAACCATTTAAAAATACAAAGTAATGATAAATACAAAATTCCAGATAATGGTTAGTTACTTCTGGGGATGAGGTGAGGAGGGACATAGAGAAGAGCATATACATGCATGCCAAGTTAATGGTCAATTTTTCATTCTTGGGTTGTGTGGTAAGGTCAGAGTTTTTTGTATATTATTGTTATATATATATAATATATACACACACACATATATGTTACATGTATTTGTATATGTCAAATGTTATGTTTTACAAGGTAATGAAGAAAAGTTAAGCATTTTAAGTGTTTTTTTTGGTAAAATATTTGGAGAACAACTAAAAAATAAATATATTTAAAACTTGCCTTCTTAGAGATCTCAGCATAATATTATTCATTATGAATCTTGAAATGGAAATATATTTCTTACATACTTGAGAAAAAAATGTATGTAAAGGAGAATACCGCTGTCCCTCCCAATTCCGCTACCATTGATCTGCCATTTTATCTAAAAGTATACTGTTATCCCCTTAATGCATTAAGTACCCACTAGCCGACTGATAAATTATAAATATCTTTGGGTGAGATATGTTAACCAACAAGCTTTTAGTACATAATAGTTTATCTGGTGATGATGTGTCACATTTTAAGAATAAAGTATCTTTGAGGAGATGAGCAACAGGACAGGTAAATTTAGTTTTGATAAGAGAAGTGGGGTGCTAGGTACCGGTTGAGAAATGTGCAGGACATGTGGGCTGTGATGAGTGCTGCTTTATGTGAGTTTAGCATGAGGTCGGGGAATCTCCTGAAAGGAGAGAAGCAGCAAGAGGAAGAGGGGAAAGTGGGTTTATATGGTTCATTTAGAAACGGCCATCACCTTCTTTGCACACTTAGTCTTGCTTTTTGATTCTTTCCAAGCGTGAACCAACCATGCTTTAAGTAGGTATGTTGTAGCAGACACTGCCAGTGCTTGATCCCCCCCACCCACTGGCTCACTCCAGTTTCACCTGTAGCTTTGATGCACAGTTATTGTATATACCAATGACTTCCTACCTTAAGCACCAGTGTTTCTCTCTTCCTGTGGTCATGTTCACCTAGATGATAGGGCAAGGCCAAAGTGTCTTGTTTTCAAAGCCACCAAGAGCCATCCTTCACCACTGAGAGAAGAGAGACTGCTAAGTACCTAAGCTATCTCTTCCTGGAGGTGTGTTTACATTGTCTCTTGAGGATTCCCAGGGGGAGTGAACTCCAGTTGCTTACAGTAGTCACTTATCCATTAACATATCCCCTTTATGGCCCTCTTCCCTCCACTTCTCATTCACTCATTCTCACACTGTGCTTCCTGGGATACCTCCCAAATAAACTACTTGACCTAAATCTTTATCTCAGGGTCAGCTTTTAGAGAATAGAAAATTGATGTGTGTACATTCAGATTTTTTAACACCATCTCCTCCCTTTCTGATTTGTGCAGTAGCATTTCTTGTGGGTACAAAAAATGCCAGAGTAAATGTTAGATGCTGTGGCTTTAAGTGTGGTCTGTTATTGTGGTGCCCATGCAACATATATTTACCTAAAGTTCTTTAATCAGTACTGTTTCTCTCATTCCTTCTACCACCAGGGCAAAAGCTTATCATATTGCACAAGATAAAGTTTTTCTGCTGCAGGCAGGTTACTTATTATTAAGCCTCATCTGTCAAACTCAATATAGAAAAATCTAGAAGGCAGTTCCTGAGTGACTGTTTTGAAGCTGTGGTACATGGTGGAGAGGGTAGAAGTATGAAAATGAGAAGGAGGAGTTTGATCATGTCTTTTTAATCGAGAGCTGATGCTTCTCAGCATTGTCATTTTCTCCACATGTCAGTAGAAGAAGGTTTTTCTAATCACCAATGATCTTAGAAGAGTTTAAAACAATTCTATCTTGTATTTTGAGACTTTGGAGCACTGGTGGCTCATATCAGAACCAGATTGTAGATAACCAGTTACACTCTGGTCAGTCAGTCTGATCCATAACTAAATATATGTCTAGGGTACCAGAATTTACACAATAAGATGTTGTTATAGTCTTTTGGATATATTTTTCAGCAAATGCAAAATGGTACTGTAGTATTTAGGACAGTAATACAACAAGCAACTGTATTATGCCCTAATGAAAACTGTTTTACCAGTGGCCTAAGCTGGAAATTTATGATTCTTCAAACATACATTCATTTTTGTAAAGCATCTAGGAACCCCTGGCCTACCATTTCTGAGGTAACTGCTTTTAGCAATTTTACAAGACAAATCAGAAAATAAACAATTCTCCCAAGCTCCCTTAAATCAGTAGAGAGTCGATATTGAATATATTGAGTTTTCATAGACATGATAAGGGAACCAGAGGAAAATGTTTTCCTTTGACATCTCAACAGTGTCGGGCCACTTGCTGGCAAGGATCCATAGCACTAGTAGAGGAGGAATAAGAAACAAGCCCTTCTGAAAAGTGTGGTATCTACATTGGTAAGGTTGGAGGAAGATCTGAATAGAGATCAACTGTGAAGCCTTGGTTATCCTTCCTTGACCTCCCTTGAGGACAGAGCAGTACTAATAAATGGGGTTTTCTTGATAACAGCCAAGGATCCAATAAACATCTCAGAACACACAATGCCTCCTGGTATGTGCACTGAAAGAGAAACTGGTGAGCAGCTCTGTGGTTCAGGGTAACCTTGGTTTTCTAAAACCCAGAAAGAAAAAGGAGTGACCTGGAAGATTTTAAAACTGACTAGTTATTCTAGTATGGGATGCCTTTAAAGTCTTAAGTGAAAACAATTAGGTGGTCTGGTTAGCCACAATTCCTATACAGTGTTGATAGAGAAACAACTTTAATGTTAATTTAAACATTGAGACACCAACCATGGGTGAAGCTTTTCATTGTCATTTTTCTTTCTTTATGTTCTGTGATATATTGGAAAAAGCTCATGTTGGTTAGGAAGCACCCCTTGTTCTCATCTCTCCCAAATTCTATATTCACTGACATTAGATTGGTTAGCTTGAAATTGGCCATAGTGGGAGTATTTATACCACAGAAACAAGAAATGTGCAAGTGTTATTAATCAGAGCGCCCTCCTGCCCCAGCCAGTTGTTAAACATTTGTAAATATATGCCCATTTATATTGAAATAAGAAGTGAAAACAGGAAGAGGTCTCTAGCTTCTTGCCTTTGGCCAGGGAATTCATCTCACTCAGGTACTTTGGTCATGATGAGCCTGGGCCCTGGGGTGACGTTGGAATATTCATGAGTCATTGTGTTTTATCTGGTAAATGTCTAATTTTCAAACTCTGGGAAAGTGACCCAATCTCTGTGAGACTTAACACGTCTTATATGCAACAATAGTTGTAATACCTGCCCTATCTGTTTCACAGGTTTATGGTGAGATTTCAAATGAATAATGAATGTGAAGAACTAATTAAGATATACCTATAATTATAGACTGTACAATATACATACAGATATATTTGGTATATGTATACATAATATCATGGTAATATCATGGTAAATAAATTAATATTTATTTAGTGTTTAATATGTGCCCAGCACCGTTCTAAGTGTTCTACATGTTCTAATTATTTTATCCTCATCAACCATGTGAGGTAGGTGCTGTTATCTTTCCCATTTTATACATGTGGAAACTAAGGTATAGTGAGGTTGAATAACTTTCCCAAGGCATGCTATTAGGTAAATGGCAGAGCCGAGGTGACAAACCCAGGCAGTCTGACTTCAGATTCTGATCTTAGACTATAGAGGCTGAATGCCTAAGTTCCCAGAGAGATCTGAGACAGTGTATATAAAAGCAAAGTACAAATATTTTTGATAGAAAAGTGATTTGCTCTAGGAATGTGAACTTTAATTTCTGCATTGGCATCTTGTTACATAACCAAAACATCATATGAAAAGAGAAAAAATTTAAATACAATGGACAACTTCTTTTGCTTAGGTTTTATATCATATGAAAGATAAAAATATTTATATTACTATAAATGCCAGGAAACCTCTAAGAGAGATGTTTCATGGATCTTTAAAAACAAGGACGGGTGCCTGGGTGGCCCAGTCCATTAAAGCTCTGAGTCTTGATTTCGGCTCATCCAATGATTTCATGGTTCCTGGGTTCGAGCCCTTCATCAGGCTCTGCTGCTGAAAGCACAGAGCCTGCTTGAGATTCTCTCTCTCCCTCTCTCTCTCCACCCCTCTCCCACTCGTGCTCACTCTCAAAATAAATAAATAAACTTATTTTTTTAAATTTTTTAATGTTTCTTTATTACTGATACAGAGAGAAACAGAGCATGAGTGGGGGAGGGGCTGAGAGAGAGGGAGGCACAGAATTTGAAACAGACACAGAATCTGAAACAGGCTCCAGGCTCTGAGCTGTCTGCACAGAGCCTGACGCAGGGCTTGAACCCACAAACTGTGAGATCATGACCTGAGCCGAAGTCGGGCGCTTAACCTACTGAGCCACCCAGGCGCCCCAATAAACTTAATTTTTTTTTAATAAAAACAAGGAAAATGGTATTATTTTCTGTTGCAAAGCAGTATGATCATAGTATCAAATATTTGGGGACAGGAGAAAAATCTTATTTCTAAAATCAGTCTTATATGTTGGTGGTGTTTTTCTTCAGTGTTTTTTCTTTTGCAAATAAGAGTTAAATGGCATAGCTTTTTAAAAAAATTATTTATTTTGAGAGAGAGTGAGAGAGAGAGAGCGCAAGCATGAACGAAGTAGGGATGGAGAGAAAGGGAGAGAGAGAATCCCAAGCAGCCTCTGCACTGTTAGTGCAGAGCCTGATGCAGGGCTTGATCTCATGAGCTGTAAGGTCATGATCTGAAATCAAGAGTTGGACACTTAACCAACTGAACCACATGGGCACACCCCTTTAAAAGCATAGTTTCTGTCATAGTTTTTATGTGCAATTTATATTCTTTTTTAATTTAAAAATCCAATATTAACATTTTACATGTTGATGTATATATTTTTATATATAGCATTTATTTTCAATGTCATGAGCAGAGTGTCAGAGATCACTTGATAGTGGTAAGTAGTAAGACTTGTATGTCATAACAGATGCTTTGTAGGTGATAAAAACTTTAAATTTGGGTTACAGTGGTAACATTTAGCTCTTAGGATGATTGCTGTGATGAAGATGGACCACGGTCCAAGGAAGTCTAGATTGGTGGCTAGAAGACCACAGAAGAGGGTTTTCCAATAGTTCAGGGAAGATATGACAAAGTTCTAAATTAGGCCACTAGTAATAAATGGCAAAAAAAAAAAAAAAAGAAAAAAGATTTGTAAAATAACTGGAAAGTAAAACCAAGGGATGATTAATAGAATGAAGCATAAGGAAAAGCTGTTTTTATGGGAAAAAGTTTCTCAATAAAGTTTTGAATATGTTGAACTTAAAAAGGTTGTTTTATTTGCAAGCAGGTATGTCCTTTAAGCAGTTTGATATATGAACATATATATAAATATACGAATACATGCATTGAAAACTTTGGGAGGAATTATCAAGATATTATGAAGACAGGAGAGTGAATAAGATGGCCTTTAAGATAGCACTAAAAGACAAGAGGGTGAAAAGCAGAATTTAGAGAAGGACAGAGAAGTACAAAAACAAACCAATAAAAGCAAGTAATTAATTAAACAAACAAAAGCAATGATAAAAGGCACATGAAAAGAACTGCCAGAAAATAGCATCATGGAGACAGCAAGGAGAGAAAGAGAGGCTCTTTCTTTGGAGAGGGTAGAGGGAAGCCAGCCTGCAGATGCTTTTGTATCAAACTGAATCAATTTTCATTCATAATTTTTATTTATAATATTTTATAAAACACAAATTTGGTCTTACTTTTTCAAACTCTTTTTGGATTTATTAGTATTTTCGTTTATTTAAATCAGCAGTTAAAGATGGAAACCCGTGGGACTCCCCAAGACCTGTTTAATGGGTTCTCAAAGCTAAAACTCTTTTGCTTTTTTCAACTCTCATTTTCTAATAAGTGTACAGTGGAATCTTCCAGAGGTTGAAAGACAAGTGATGATGTCATCATGCTGATAGTTAATGAAATGTATATTTGCCTATAATTGTGTTTTTAAAATTGCCCAGTTTTGATTTTGAATATGGCAAGTGTTAACATATATAACCCACATAAACAAAAACTCTTTTTGCATATTCAGTAATTTTTCTAAAGTGTAAAAGTCTACTGATATAAAAAGTTTGAGAAGTGCTAATTTAAATCATACTTTCATTGTTTTCTCTTATGTTTTGGAAGTTATATACCTATTTTTATTTCTACAAATGTTCGCCTTTAAGGAAAAAGAACAAATATACACACTAGTTAAAAACATCAAGGATTAAGTCATATCTATTGACATTAACTAAACTAAAAGTAGAAATATTTAAGTAAATAGTTTGAATTCCCCTTCAGTACTCCTATGTCCATTTACTAGTTTTGGAAATTCAAATCCAAGATATAATTTATATCATTTTCTTGCCTGTCTTCTCAAAACCAATTTTTAACATGGCTACTATTTTGTACATAGTTTTTTCAGATAAATTTTTATACTTATTGATTGAGTTGTATATCTTGATCAATAGGATTAATTTGTTGAGCCATTATATAGTTGAAAATTTATTTGTCTTTATATATGAATTACACCTTGATTGGGCATAGCATTAGTCAATCGTACTTTTTTTTTTTACCCCACAAAATCCTGATAATTATTCCATATCTTCTAGCTTTTAATTTGAATAGAACTCTACAAAAAGGTTTATTTATTTATTTTTTTTGGTGGTGTTATAGGCTGAACTGTGTTCCCCTCTTCACACTCTCCCCAATTCATATGTTGAAATCCTAACTCTTAAGTAGCTCAGAATATAGCTGTATTTGGAGACAAGGGCTTTGAAGAGGTAAATAAGTTAAAATGAAGTTATTAGGCGCCTGAGTAGCTCAATCCTTTAAGCTTCTGACTTTTGATTTTGGCTCAGGTCATGATCATGGTTTGGGATTCTTTCTCTTCCTCTCTCTCTGCCTCTCCCTTGCTCATGTTTCTCTCTCTCTCAATAAACAAACAAACATTAAAAAATGAAGTTATTAGAGTGGGTCTTAATGTAGTGTGACTGGTGTCCTTGTAAGAAGAAGAGATTAGGAGACAGACACACACATACACACACACACAGACCACATGAAGATACAGAGAGAAGATGGCCATCTACAAGCCCAAGAGAGAGGCTGAGAAAGAACTTTGCCAATACATTTATCTTGGCCCTCTATCCTCCAGAATTGTGAGAAAATAAATTAAGCCACCTAGTCTGTGGTACTTTGTTATGGCAGACCTAGCAAACTAATACAGAATTTTAACTGTATCTTAATGTAATCAAAATCTTAATTATTTTTGTTTATAAACTCAATAAGGAAAATTTTATCTAAGTTCACAACACATGATTGTTGGTGTTTATGAAACTGCAGTACAGAACACTATTTCTGCAGAACATTAATTCTTTGAAAGAAGGAAATCCATGGTCAAATAATTTTGGAAAATAGATTATACCATAATTTCTTAGAGATGTATGCAGAACATTAATTCTTTAAAAGAAGGAAATCCATGGTCAAATCATTTTGGAAAATAGATTATATCATAATTTCTTAGAGATGTTAACATACAGTTTTTCATCTTGAATGTCTTAGATGGAGTACTAATTAGCTACTAATTTTGAACCCCACCCCTTTTTTTACTTGGAACAGTAATCCAGTAAATAGAATTTTTAAATTACTTTTAATATTTGTTGCAGAATGAGATTTTTCAATCTACGGAATTGTATCTTTCTCCAGATATAGAAAGGATTTTCCTCCCCTCCCTTTGTATTATGGCCAATTTTGATTGAAGGTTATTACCACTGTCCCAATTGATCTAATTCCCTCCCCTGAAACACCAGTTGTCCATGAATACAATTTCATTTCTTCCTATTTCACATTTCTAATCTTACTTGTCTTTTCATCTCTTTGTCTTTATACTCTGTGCTCTGGGAGAGTTTCTCAAGATTTCCTTAATCATTGATTTAATTTTATGTAGTGTCAATTTTGTTCTTTTTATTCCTAAAGCTGATATATATTCAGATATTTTATTTTTAGTTTCCTTACAAAAGTTCCTTGTTTCATCCTGCACTCTTTTATATCTGCCTGCTATTCATTTAGCATCTCTTTCATCTGAGACTATTTTGTCTTGTTTCATATTTCATCTTCTCTTTCAGTGTTCATGCTCCTCCATTTAATAATGAGTACAAGATCTGCTTTCCCCAAAACACTTCTGTTTGCTGTAGTAAATCTTTCAAGACTTTCTTTTACTTTCAATCTTTAATAAATTATTTTTCATCTTCGTTTATGATGTGGATTCTCTTTACAGGTTTCACTTGAGTGTGTGCATGTGTGCCATGTATGGACAGGTATATCCATGGTATGAGAATGCATGTGTCTGTGTTATGCTCATTGATAATGGGATGATTCATGTTCTTTTTTTGCCAATATTTGGAGTGGAGGACTTTTCTTGATTGCCCTGCTTTCTTAGGTGCTGTCAGCATCTATTTTAAGTTACTAAGTCAGAAGGCTGGTTCTCTCCCCATGTGAATTTCTGGTCTCCAATTGCTAATTACATAATAAAATAACTGATATTTACTGAGTGATTGCTGTGTTCCAGATATTATTCTAAGTGCTTTAGGGGATTTCACTCACTTAAGCCTCACAAAAAAGCCTATGGGGAAACCAAGGCACAGAGAAGTTAAGTAACTAGCTGAAGGCCATATAATCATTAAGGAGCTGAGCCCTGGCACTTGACCACGGTATAATACCATCTATCTTGTACGTGCTACTGGTCTGAGGGGGCAAGTCTCAGTCTCTCTCTGCCTCATCATCTGAGCACACAGAATTATTTCAAATATGGTATTCACCAATTATTTGAAAAAAGTTCTATAATCCTTCTCTTACTTGGAAAAACTGCTACTTTAGAGTGCATTACACACAAACCTGTTCCTACCCCTATACCTCTCAATTGTAAAATTCCCATTACAAGAGGAAGTGCTGCCCTGGCCATGTTTTTCTATGATTGGCTTAGTTTTGTTCTTGGAAAATAGCCTTCAAATAGCTATAGAAATGGAGGTTCTGATGGGAATAATGGTGTGTAATGGTCCTGTCTAGCTCAGAAAGTATCTTTGCCATAGTAGAGAGGTGCATGCAGAATCCTCTCTGTTAAGACATCAAGTTTTTGACACAAGTACACAGTGGGATTGGATGGAAATGTCTCTCTTTGTTCCTGCCTAGCCCTGATAATCTGCCTTAGGGCTCCTTTACTTTGGTCGTGGAAATTCCTCCTGGGGTCATGCAGACTGTAAAGACCATTTCTAGTTTCTAGCACTGTGGAAACGTGCTGGTCTTTGTGCATTTGCATAAACACATTAAAAGGAAAGTTTAACCTTATATTTTACGCAAAGTGGTGAGCCAGTCTGGTATTCTGACCAGGCAGTTTAGACAGGGTCAACAGCCAAGGTTAAGTGGAGTGAGGTCATTGAGGGCAAAGGTCTACAATATAGATGAGACAATTTCAAGATGAAAAATATATCTGAAACATCAAGTTCAGAGCCATGTTGGAAAGGAAAATATTAATTAAAAAAGAAGGACCAATAGTGGCAGTCAGGTAAGAATGAGCCGGAACTTAGGAAGAAGATCCACTGTGGTGATGGTCTGTAGAAAATTTAATTCTTGTATGGATATCTGGCTACTTTCTTGGCTAGAAGGAAGTTATTAAAGCCAAATAATTTAATTGAATTTATATTAATTATATTAATTATTAATCTGTTAAGACCAAATTCATTGAACACATAAGCCTTTTCATCTCTGGTGTCAAAGACTCTAATTCTAAGTCATGCCAAGGAGAGATTGGTTCTTAGCCTGAGTTGTTTCATGGACTGCATTGGGCAAGGTTGACTGGACTTTCACTGAAGGGAATCATGGCATCTTTGTAGTGTTCACATCTTGTTTGAAATAATAGAATTTTCTATTTTGAGTGAATGGGCAAATGGATGCAGGAAAGAATAGACTGTGGAAGCTTAGTGAGTATCATTGAAACATAGGATAGATTCATTTGGACATGTGCACCAGGCATCCCAAGGCTCAGATCTGATGCCCTGAATCACTTTGAAATAATTGTCTTATGGCAAAGCAGCAAAGCGGCATGCTCAAAGAGCTGAACAGAGCTCCCTGAATGGGCTCCTGAATGGGCTCCTTTTTGGCCTGATGCTGATTAGTATAATTCTTGTACCAATTTGATCTTTCCACAGTGGATCCTAAGGTTCCACCAGAAAGACCTCTTGGTCCATTCAATTTCTGTCCATAACAGCTGGAGCATAGAGTTATAGTAGGGGTCAAAAATACTGGAACCATGGGGCACTGGGTGGCTCAGTCAGTTGAGCATCTGACTCTTGATCTCAGCTCAGGTCATGATCTCACAGTTGGTGGGATTGAGCCCTGCATCAGGCTCTGCACTGACAGCATAGAGCCTGTTGGGATTCTCTCTCTCTTTGCCCTTCCATGCACACATGTTCGTTTTCTCTTTCTCTGTCTCTCTGTCTCTCTGTCTCTCTCTCTGTCTCTCTCTCTCTCCTCTTTCTCCTCTCTCTTCCACAAAAATAAATAAATAAACTCAAAAAATGTATATTTAAGAAAATACTTGAACCATGAAAGGAGGATTTTGGATAGAGAAGGCAGTTAATTATGTGCATTCTTGGCTACAACAAAGTAGGTTAACTAGTCATTTGTCCGTGGGATATACTCTATCATATATATTTTATTCTGCTCTTTCTGACAAGGAGTAAATGGATGGTGGTTAATAAACAGATAAATATGAATTTGGAGGGTCTGAAGCAGTGCTTTCAATATTTGATTGATAAACATAGGGCCCCACAAGTTGGGTCACTAGGTGACTCTTGGATATACAATACATGGTCAGTGACTCACTAATAGAATGCATATATGGTGAATGCTAGTGAGGGGATAAAATGTTTTATCATCACGTTGAAGATCAACCATCACTAAGATAGGTTTATGTTCATGGAAGGTCTTAAAAAAGAATCAGATCCAGAGCAATTATATTCTCAAAATACTAGAAAGTCAAGAAGACACTAAGTTCTTAGGTTTCCTGAACTGGTCCTTGATTTAAGCATACGTGTCATACTTAAGTGGTACTGTAGTAATGTGTATGCTCCCAAAAATGAAGCCCATGGAATTCTCCATGGCCTGTGTTTAATATCATGAATATTTGTCAGTTTTCTCTGCTCTTCTCATGTATCTAAACATACTGACCTGTATCTCAGGAACTCTTAAATGGCCGCTGCAACTGAACATTTATTTGTAATTTTTTCAAGACTCTTTTAGGCAGCTGTAGGTTGAAATAAATGGCAAAAAATCTCCTTATCCTATCCTGAAACTTATCCTAACATGAGATTAAATACACCACCTTATTATACCCTGGCTTTAGATAAAAGCAACTTTTTGGTAGTTTGGGTTATTTCCTTTTGAACCTGGAGTTCAGAATACTCAGAGCACAAGGAAATACACAGGTGTACTACAGTTTTTCCATGCAGTTTTTCCATCAGTGATCTCAGCCTTATTTAGAGTCTTGACATTTACTTTATGGCAGAAACTGCTACTTGTTTACCAAAATACATTTTCTATTCCTTCTTAGACTATTGAACTAGACTGCATTTCTAAGCTTTTGCAGTGAGGGATGGCCAAACGATGGAGTTTTAACCAGAAGAATGTGAACAGAAGTGATGTGTGCCACTTTTAGGCGAGGCCAAGATGATCTACTTAGATGAAGTTCTCTGGTTTCTGGCAACTTTTATGACAGTATTTGAGACCACATGTTGAAGATAGTAGAGGTACCATCAGAATAAGTCCCCAGCTGAAAATTTTGGGAGGGCCCATCACCTCTCCCCCACCCTTGCCAACCTGGATAGACACTGGAATGTTACAGAAGCATGAAATAAGTTTCTGTTGTATTGAGCCATTGCATGATGGATCTATTTATTACTGCAACATATACCACACTAAAGTACCTTTAAATGATGTGCTCAGCTTTGTCATTTAAATACAGTTTTATAGATAGATTGTTATATTGAACAAGAACATAGATGCACAGTGGCTGTCATATAGTAAGTGCTCGAAAAATAGTAGTTATCCTTAATAACATGATCCTAGGTCAAAGGAATTCTTAACAGCTCACTTTTATAACAAGTTTTTATTGTTAACAAACAGGCTGCAAAATGAAAATGTATTGGTTACTTGGAATGTTAGCAGGCTTCTAAATTAATATCTCAAGGATCAATCCAGATGGTTAGTGCCTCAAGAAAGTCTTCTTTAGTATATGTGGTTGAAATTTTTTATCCCTGTTTTCTCCAATAGAGCTTCTATAAGTATTTTTATTAACCCCTATGTTAGGCAGAGTTTGAGGTTGGTCTTCAGTGACCTCACCTCCTTGAATTTCTGTGCCTGTGCATTCACCCTCTGCTTGAGTGTGGGCTGCATGTAGTGAATTACTTCTAACCACTAGACTACAACAAAAGTGATGGGATGTCACTTCCATTACTAGGTTGCAAAAGCTTATGACTTTGATCTTGCTAGCACACTCTGTTTATTGCCTTATTTGACTCGCACACTCAAAAGAAGAAAGCTGCCATGTTGGAGAGGTCCATCATAGGGAATTGAGGGTATCCTCTGATCAGCTGAAGTCCACAGTCCAACCATGTCTGAGGAATTGAATTCTGCCACCAAAGCCAAGTGAACATGGAAGTGGATCGTTCCCCATCGGGGTTTCACATGAAACTGCAAACCCTTGGCTGACACCTCGGTTGCAGCCTTGTGAAAGAGTGTAAAGCAGAGGATCCCACTAAGCTGTATCCAGATTTATGATCCCTAGAAACTATGAGATAATAGTTGTATATTAAAGTTGCTAAATTGTGGGATAATTTTTTAAATATTTATTTATCTGAGAGAGAGAGAGCACACGTGCAAACAAGGGAGAAGCAGAAAGAGAGGAGAGAGAGAATCCCAAGCAGGCTCCACACTCAGCCCAGACCCCGTCGCAGGCCTCGATCTCACAAACCATGAGATCATGACCTGAGCCAAAATTAAGAGTCGAATGCTTAACCGACTGAGCCACCCAGGTGCCCCAGGGATAAATTCTTATGTGGCAATAGATAACTTTATGGATCAGTCAAAATAGCTTGTCTCTCAGGTACTTTTCTTTAGTACCAACAGTTGAAATTATTGTGTCTGGGGTTTTTTGTTTGTTTGTTTGCTTGCTTTTGTTTTTGCTTTATTAAAGAATGTGTATAAGTATTTATAATAGCACCTATGACATTTCAATGTATATGATAACTCTTTGATGCCAGTTTGGTATTTTCTAATAGAATCTCTGTCTCTTAAAGGGTGTGATGATACCTACTTTCTATGTGTTTTCTATGGTTTTGGCCCTATGTATAATTCATATTCAATGAATAGCATAAATGCTAAAATGATGCTATATCTACTACTTTGGAAATTTACATTTGTGGCTGATTTAGGATACCACAAATTTCCTTTTCCAATGAAAAGTACCTCATTTTTCTCAAGTTATGGACTTAGCACTTTTCTTTTGCCATGAAAATTAAGTCTATTTTCAAATTTGTCATGTAAAATTAAGTTTCTAGGATGATTAATTATATATTTATATAATTTTACTAAATTTATCTTTAGTATATTTTTGTAGAAAAATAATTTATTCATAGAACTTTTTCTTACTTAGACTCAGCAGAGAATTAATTTAAAGAACATGATTGACATACTGAGTGCAGTATTTTTCATAGTAACAATATATGAAGCTTTATGTTATACATACAGATTTTATTAAAGCATGTAGAAATATTTAAGGATCTAGAAATCCAGTATTGTCAATGTAAACCAGAAGTGAAGTCCTAAAAAGCATAGTATATATCTAGAAATAACCAAAAATATTAAATAATAAAATGCATGTGTAATCATGTGCTATATGTGTGGATATATAGATATATGCACACAGACACATATGAATATATATAAAATATATACAGTGAGTTAGAAAAATTAAAATGTAGTTTCTAAATATTAAAGGGATTCTTTTTATATTTGCTTTGCATTTTATGTTAAATTTTATTGAAGCATATTTTTAAATCACTCATTTTAGTATCCATTTTTGTCAAATTATAATCTTTTATCACTTAATAATAGAGGATAAGAAGCCTTTTAAGCACATAAAAATGATGACATTTTGATGGAATTCAGTTGAGCAATAATTTTATCAAATAATATATTTCTTTTTAAAAATACTATTAAAGAAAATATCACACACAAATTGGACAGAATAGAAAGAAAAATGTCATGTTAAATCATCTGTCCCACCTTACAGGTAACTGTGTGTAATTCTACAATTATACAGTGTGTTGATATATACTTAAAATACATGAAATATGGAAAGGATAAATTTATCAATACATTATGACAATTATTTTATGACAGATATTCATACCATTTCTATAGATAGAAAAATATGTATAAATGATGTATAAATGCTAAAGCAAGGAATTTATAAAAGAAAAAAGCTAGAAATTATACTATCAATTTAATGATATTCTTTTTCATATTAATTCCTTCGGGAAACCTCATTCATAGAAGTTGTATCATATTCCAGCTTAACTGAGTGTGTGTATTGCAGTGATGCTGCCACTGTTCAAAACAATCTTGAATACCTGCTTTTGGTATTATAAGAGTCATTCAGTAAGTTTTGTAAGAGAATCAGTCTTGTTTTGTGAGTAACCAAACCCTCCCATCACTGATAAAATTTTGCCACAATTAAGGTGGTTAACATAAAGTACCATAGGTTCTTAAGGCAATACCAGAAGATGAGTTGAAATACTGTTTTGAACAATGGTGTAGTTGTTGAAATAAAGTGTACAGCCTTCCAAGACAATTGCTTCAAAGAAGATAGAATACCTTTTTTGATTGTATAAATATTGGTATGCTTAAAATTTTAAACATTATGACAGTATTTTTCAACACTCCTTGCTTGTGTGGATGCTATATGATAGACGGATGTAGGCATGAATGTTTATTTGGTTACTCCACAGATAAATTCTATCATACTCAAATACTTGTCTGAATGCTAAATTTGAATATTGAAAATGGATATCATTAGCACAGATTTGAATATAAAACATTCAAAAATAAAATAATTGAAATGATTCCTGCAGCTAGAGGAACAGAAAGTGATCTTTAAAAAAATGCCATTATAAGGCAATAAAAATTTTGAAGATGACACAAACAAATGGAAAAATATTCCATACTCACGGATTGGAAAAATTAATATTGTCAAAATGTTCATATTGCCCAAAGTACTCTACAGATTCGGCGAATCCCTATTGAAATACCAACAGCATTTTTCACAAAACTAGAACAAATAAAACTAAAATTTGTATGGAACCCCAGAAGAATCTGAATAGACCAAGCAATCCTGAGAAAAAAGAATAAAGCTGGAGGTATCATAATTCCAGATTTCAAGAAATACTACAAAGCTGTAGGAATCAAAACAGTATGGTACGGGCACAAAAAATATACATATAAACCAATGGCATAGAATTGAGAGCCCAGAAATAAACCCACATGTATATTGACAGTTAATATATGACACAGGAGGCTAGAATATACAATAGGGAAGGGTGCCTGGATAGCTGTCAGTTTAGGCATCAGACTCTTGATTTCATATCAGATCATGATTGCGTGGTTCGTGAGATCAAGCCCTGCATCAGGCTCTGCACTGGCCGTGTGGAGCCTGCTTGGGATTCTCTCTCTATTCCTGTCTCTCACCCTTCCCCCCTTGTGCTCTCAGATGCTCTCTCGCTCTCAAAATAAATAAACTTAAAAAAAAGAAGGGGCACCTGGGTGGCTCTGTCAGTTGAGCATCTAACTCTTGGTTTCAGCTCAGGTCATGATCTCACAGTTGAGAATTTGAGCCCCACACTGGGCTCTGCACATTGACCACACAGAGCCTGCTTAGGATTCTCTGTCTTCCTCTTTCTCCCTCCCCTGCTCATACTCTCTCTATGTCTCTCAAAATAAGTAAATAAACTTTTAAAATGTTTTAAAAAGGAATATGTAACGGAAAAGACAGACTTTTCAGTATATAGTGCTGAGAAAACTGGGCAGCTATATATAACAGAATGAAACTGCACTACTTTCTAACACCATACACAAAAATAAACTCAAAATGGATTAAAGACCTAAATATGAAATTTGAATCCATAAAAACCCTAGAAGAGAACACAGGCAGTAATTTCTCTGACATCATCACCAGCAGAATTTTTGTAGATATGTCTCTTAAGGCAAGGGAAACAAAAGCAAAAATAAACTCTTGAGACTACATCAAAATAAAAAATTTTTTGCACAGCAAAGGAAACTGTCAACAAAATAAACCTACTGAGTGGGAGAAGGTATTTGCAAATGATATATCCAATAGGGGTTAATATTCACAATATGTGAAGAGCTCCTACTCAACACCAAAAAACAATCCAATTAAAAATTGGTCAGAGGACCTGAATAGACATTTTTCCAAAGAAGGCATACAAATGGTAAACAGGCATAGAAAAGATGCTCAACATCACTGATAATTAGGGAAATGCAAATAAAAACCACAATGAGGTGTCACCTCACACCTGTTAGAATGGCTAAATTCAAGAAGACAAGAAACAAATGTTGGTGAGGATGTAGAGAAAAGGGAACCGTCATGCACTGCTGGTGGGAATGTAAGTTGGTGCAGCCAATGTAAGAAAAAAGTATGGAAAAAATTAAAAATAGAAATAACCTAAGATCCAATAATTCCACTGTTGAGTATTTACCTGGGGAAGGTAAAATACTAACTCATTAAGATATGTGCTCCCCTATGTTTATTGCAGCATTATTTATAACAACCGAGACATGGAAGCAATCTATGGGTCTATCAGTAGTCAATTGGATATGGAAAATGTGGTAGAATATATAATGGAATATTATATAGCCATAAAAAAGATGAGATTGTGCCATTTGAAATAACATGAATGGACTTAGAGTATTATGCTAAGTAAAATAATTCAGACCGAGAAAGACAGATACCCTATGATTCCACTTATAAGTAGAATCTAAAAAAACAACAAACAAACTCAAGAAACCAACAGCAGAATCAGAACTGTAAATATACAGAGCAAACTGATGTTTGCCAGAGGGTAAAAGGAGTGGGAGATTGTGCAAAATGGGTAAAAGGGAGAGGGAGATATAGGCCTCCAGTCATGGAATGAGTGAGTCACAGGAATAAAAAAAGCAAAGCATAAGGAATACAGTCACTGATACTGGAATAGTGATGTAATGGGACAGATGGTAACTATACTTGTAGTGAACATCAAATCACTAAGTTGTACCCCTGAAACTAATATAACATTGTGTGTCGACTATATTCAAAAAAGAAGGCAAGAAAGAAGGGAGAAGAGTTAGTATCTATTCCATTTTGGAGATGAGAAGATTAAGACCTAGAGTAGCTGAGTGATTTGCACAGAGAAAATAAAATCTTTCAGATGTGAAGGATATTTAAAGGGACATTATGTCTTGGGTCACAGAGATAGCAACTAAGTAACTTTTAGGATCCTGTTCGAGACATAAAGAGGGCAAAAATCACTGGTAGCGCTTGGGGTTTATATATACCAAGTTATCCTAAGATATAGACTTATTGAGTGTTTTGATGTTTAGAATATTTTAATTAATCTAGCAGTTTAATATATTTATCAAAACTAGCATAATAAGAGAGAAGCCAAATACTGACTTTCACATTTTAATAGCTACCACCCTTATTTCCACAAGCATCAGTCATCTTATACCTGTACAGTCAGAGCTGTTATACTTGTCACCAGACTTTACTTCTCTGGTACATTCTAAAGTAAGTAGTAAGATGTTCTTTCTTTTAATGAAATTCTGAGATTCTAACTTTTTCAGTGGCATTTGGTAGTACCTCTCAGAACAAGTAAATATGAATAGGTATTATTTATATAACAAGGATTCTGAAAATATTTTAAGTAACTCTTGGATTATCCTAATCAACTCTTCTTTTTCTTTCTTTCTTTCTTTCTTTCTTTCTTTCTTTCTTTCTTTTTTCTTTCTTTCTTTCTTTCTTTCTTTCTTTTCTTTCTGTAAACCACTTTTAATGGGTTTAATGAGAACAGAATCAATAACTCAAAACTGATGATCAAATATAAACAAGCAGTGGCACAGCATGGCATCCTGTGAGGGTAATAATTGCAATATTGGTTCATGCTCATGTGGGTCCTTGCAGCAAAGACTAACAAAGAATTCATTATATAAGAAGTAAGTAGAAAGTGTGTTGTTCTACATGGAGTCCCTTTCCTTTGTTTCCTTTTCTGTTTCTTCTTTTTCCTTCCTTTCTCTTCCATTTCCTTCTTCTACATGTGCGACCTGAATTTTCCAGACCAAACCAGCCTGAAGTACAATCAAAAGACACAATTCAAATAATAAGAAAGTTGTCATTGCCATACACTTTTTTCAGTGGAATCTCTGGAATGCCCACCTTCTCCCAGTTTCCTTCCTCCAGCTGTATAATGCTTTCAACACTATAAGAGGTTGCATCCTAGTGATTCCTTAATCACTTAATCCCTAATCACAGACCCCCAGAACTAGCTGCCTGAGAAAGTCTAGTTCCAGTGCTTAATAGAGGTGTGATCTTGGACATGTTCTAAACTTTTCTGTGTCTCAGTCTCCCTATGGATAAAATGATATGATTTTAATTCTAATAAATGCAACATCATAGAATTATTGTGAGGATGAATGATGCACAAAAAGCACTCAGGATGATGCCTTCTTCCACAGAGTAAGCATCTAAAAATGTTATCTCTTGTTATTATCGTTGACATTTTTCTATATATGTACACATTCTGAGAATGTTGCAAGTCTACTTCTAGTAACTTGAGTATCTCTATTTCTGACCATATTTCTATAAAACTGACTATAACATTTTTATTTAACTTAATATTTCAATTTCTGAAACTCCCCATGGAGCCTAATCTCCACTGACTACATCACATTAAGGTTTTTTTCCCCTGACATCTTATTGACTAGGGTTCAGTTCTGAACCTCAGCTTGATTTTTCTTCAGGGTGGTTTCTTCCTCTATCTAGGGCACTGTACAGTAGTTTGAGAGAGCAGGTCTTAAAGCAGAGCTGTAACTCCTATATGTTTAGCTATTGCCTTTATCGTGAGATCTTTAAGATGTTCACACAAATAGATTAGTGGGACAGGTACCCAAATACTTAATTTTCCATTTTGAGCAAGCTGAGTTTTAACCACAGCTGAGTCCTTTAAAACAAAAAACAAGGAGAAGGCATATGTATGCAAAATCCAGGTTTCCTGACAACTCTTTCAGTAAGTCACGTTTTGGGTCTCATATTTCTATTAATTAATAAATTAGACACAATTATCAGATTATTTTTCCATATGAAAAATAGATTGAAATTTCTCCACATATACTGTTCCATATATGGCACAGTATATGTTTCAAAGTATAGTATTTTCAATTTTAGTTCCAGCTTCTTATTTCAGAACTTCAAGATTCCATCCCAGCTTCCTCCACATAGATGTTTGATCATGTGCTTAGTTTTTTTTTTCCTTTGTAAAGTACAGATGATAACCACTCCTTCTTCACAGAGGTGTTGTGAGAGTGAGAGTTAAGTGTCTTAATGTATATAAAGCCACTCTCTTTTTTAACGTTTATTTACTTTTGAGAGAGAGAGAGAGAGAGAGAGAAAGGACAAGGGTGGAGGGGCAAAGAGAGACAGAGACACAGAATCCAAAACAGGCTCCAGGTTCTGAGCTGTCAGCACAGAGCCCAACACAGGGCTCGGACTCACTAACCACAAGATCATGACCTGAGCCTAAGTCCGATGCTCAACTGACTGAGCCACCCAGACACCCCTAATAAAGCCTCTTTTATTAGAGGCTACTAGAACCTCTCAAAATGTTATTTCAGAAGTTTAAGATCTCAGTATGGCAAAATATATTTTGGATTGAAGGTTTGAAAGTTCACAGCCATAGGTTTTAAAATAGTTACGACCTGTTGAATTTGTAGTGAATTTCCCTAATTACAGTTTGGAACAATCAAATTATTACAGAAAATATAATGAATACCTAGATAATAGTATTTGCACACAAGTTTTTATCTTAAAAATACTTACATTCTTCAGTGTACTTTAACTGTGGATCTTTGACCCACAGTTTGAAAAATATTTTTAATGACATGTAACAATGAGTTGTTCTACTGACCTTTATAAATTTATTCTGTTATTGTAATCTCTGGCTTATCTCTCATCCATATATACACAATGGTGTGAACACACGTACTTACATACATAGAAAGAGCTATGCTATTTGTTCTATACTACCGCTAGCTACAATGACAAATGTTGTAACCAGAGGATTTGTGTCATTTTTTTTCCCTGCCTTTGTCTAGCATAAATTATTTTCTCTTGCTAATAGTCTACAGAGTACCACAGTGCAATTTTTGAAGAGTCCTGGGTCTACTTTCTATATGATTCAGTGGTCTAACAATTATATTTCCTTTTCAAAAAACAAAACAAAACAAAACAACCCTTTTTGGGAAAGTGAAAACACTTATGAGTGATAGTATGCCTTCCTATTTGTAAAACCCTGAAATTCCCTAAAGCCTGGAGTTCTAGCAATTATTAGATCACAGTTACACTTTGTCAGGACTATGTGTCTTACATCCTTTCTGGAAGAGAGTAAGACCCTAAGATTACAATATATTTGAACAAGAAGGTGCTAACTTTGCATTATTTTCCATTCTTCTTCCTGTCTTTGTCGGGAGGATGGATCCATGCTGTGCTATTCTCTATTCTGGTTGCCACCTTTGTCATGAGAATGAGACACCAGAATCAGAATGTTTCCTGTGAGATATAATAGCATGCTTTCCTACTCTCACCTCTCAGGATGTTGTATTTAGTTAGGTTAGAGCCTCTGAATCCCTTAGGGCATCAGCTCAACATTCACCATTCATGCAAGATGTCCTTTTTGCTTGTATTCATCATAAAAGTATTTGATATCTTGGTCAGTTTTGCAGCCCTTCTCTATCTCAAACACACCCCTTTAAAAAACCATTATTATTTTTATCATTATCAGGTCAGTCAAATGTTGCTATTTGTGATCTACAGAAACACACACATGGTTTAATTATTTAAAAAAATATCTTTCACTTAAGATATTACAATATTCCCATTACATATAGGAAAATAGAATAATAGCTGCTATGCTCTGGGGAGAAGATGTGGTGTGATGGGCACTTAAAAGGACTTCATTCCCTTGGAGATGTATTTATTTTGTATTTAGGAAATTTCTACTTTTTAATTTTCATTTTACTTAGGGTATATTTTTAAATTACTCTTAAATTTGCCTCTCATCCAGGCTAAGATATAAATACTGTGTTGTATTTTTAGACCATGCTTCTGTCCCACCATGGAAAATGAAACCTACAGATATATAGCCAAGTAATCACTTATTTTACACAAATGTTAGGATATATGGAGCCAACATGATAAACATCTCGATGCATTTGCACTTCCCAATATAGACAGAATTTCATACCCATGCAAGACAAAGAAAGAGGACATGGAAAACATGAGAAATCTCTTTGGATATGAGAGTATGCATATGAGAAGGGAAAGAACCTTATGAATCTAGTCAAGGGCACAACTTGCTTGTGTTATGGATGTGAGCAGTATTTTTGGAATAACTTGGGTCGTGGGTTTTAGTCTCTTTTTATTCCCAGAAGAAATCGACCTTAAATTGCATTATACATGAACTTTTTCTAGAATTAAAAACAATGTGATTGTTAGCAGTTTGGTCCAGATTAGTAAGGAGCACTGGAACTGCACTAAGTGTTTCAACAGAGAGGTTTTAATGTAGGTGATTGGTGATTCAACTCTGGCTGATTAGGAAGCAAGTAGTCTCTCACCAACAGTGGAGAACTCCTTGAATCTTGGCCATATCCTCCACTTAGCCCCTAGACTAGGTTATCTCCCCTATAGCATTTATTGTTTTGCCACTTCCTACCATGATCATGGTCGCGCATCTGTGGCAGCTCCATTGGCTCATTCTTGACTACGTGAATTCTGTGATCCCTCTCCTTCAGCATAGTCAGAGATACATGATTCCTTTCATACTTCACAGAAGCCAAGAGAAGTTTGGGTGCACTAAACTCTTCTGCCTAAGTATGAAGGGTGCAGAGTTTTCCATCATGCATCTCCTGATGGGTATGGAACAATCCTATGAAGCAGTTCCTTTTAGATTCCCAAGTACAGTCGTGGCACAAGCTCTTTACTGCCACTTCAAGGCCCCTTAATCAATCTTACTTTCTACCTCTGGGCTTCTATCTAGAAAACGGGAGATCAGGACACACATTCCACTGGCAATTTCATTTATCTGTGTTCTTCCATCGATATTCCTCACAGTTCTGAGGGGCAGTCTTCTGTTCTGCCTGGGACCTTCTCTATGTCAAACTCTATGGTGTAGCTTACCTGGTCTGCAGTCAATATATTGGGTCAATATATTTAAAGTTCACAGCTATTATTTAGAAAAGTATTCCTAGATAAAGCTTTGTTTTAAAATATAGTTGTCTTAATAAAATAAAATTCTTTTATTGTGAAAATCAAAAACTTTATATTTCTCTAACCTTTCTGCTCTAACGATACTAATTCATATCTCCCAACTTACAGTAAATGGAAGCCTTGTTATAAAGGACAAATATTTGTAAGAAAATGGAAAGGAAAAAACCACCTACATTGTTATATTTCTTGTTTCAAAGAAAACAAACCTGTTTAAGAGAAGTGCCATATGAATAGGCCAGGAGTGCCTATTTCCGAATGCAAAAGCACTTTCAACCCCATCATATCCATTGGGTGCTAAGCCACCCACAGAGAGATGGGGATAGCCGGGTTCTGATTTTTGTTTCCTCATAGGCCTGAAATGATAGATATTGAAACACAATGTGATTGTGCTTCAAGACTCAAGAATGAATATCTCAGGAAGAAATTGAAGGCTGGCGAGTTATGAAGTCATTCTCACCCCGAAAGTTATTTTTGAAGGGTGGTTCTGTAACTCAGTGGAGGCAGCTTATCCTTCACTCCAGCTTTTATCAGGAGGGCAGAACACTTTCATAGCAGTTCTGCTAATAGCCAATGTTAAGTTGAATTGAGAGGTCTTCATACTTTAGGAGGCCTGAGGATCCAGTATTACTGTTAGGGCTACCAGGTCTTGAAATTCAAGGTCTTGGCTTTCCAAATGTGAGTCAGCCAGCCTTCCCTGGGGCATATGTGATCAGGGCTAGTTCTAGCTCCAGAAATTGTGTCCAGCTTTCTGCAGAGCCACCAACAATGATATCCCAAAGCTACTTAAAGAGTAACTACATTGCTCATTTTTCTTCTCCACCCCCCACCCAGGACAATGGGACTTGCTTCCCAGTTATTTAATCACCTGAGGGAGACTACTCAAGCTATTCTTTCAAGAACAGGAAAGATCACCTAAAGATAATTTGCTTTTTACACTTACATAGCTAAGAGGATACTATTAAATCAATTTTTTTGAATATGGAGAAGTAGACCTCCTTTATAAGAGCTATTCATATGAAATGTATGCTTATGTCTGTATGGTTATTGGAGTTACAAACTCCACTAGTGCAGGTGCCTTATCTGTTTGGTTCTCATTGTTTTACTAGTGCCTAACACAAAACCTGACACAGAAATGGATAAATAAATCTTTGTGGAATTAGCAAATGAGTTCATCTCCTCCAAGATAATGTCTATTCCTTGCTATATTGTGTACTATTTTGTGCTGTTTCTAGCTAAAGAAGACAGGGAGAAAACCCTAACCTAATACCCGATGTGGTACTGTTTAAGTTGAGATATTTTCCTAAAACTAGCTAGCTATTAAAGACTGAGATTGATTCAACCTGTAAATAAATATTTTAGGAAATGGCATGAATTAAGCATACTTCTTAAATCAAATAGACCCATCAGTATTTATTATAGTACATCAGATTGTGTTCTGCAAAACATCAGTTCCCTAGGATTTTGCTGGGTAATCTGTGAAAAAATTAATCTAAAGTCAAATGAATTTAGAACCAGTGGGACAAACAGTTTTCTTTATTGAAGTGGATTTTCATAGCCAATGAGGAAGCAATACACTCTGGAATACAGTGTGCTGGTATTTCAAACTTGTTTGACCAGGGAATTTTATTTCTCTAGTAATTTTCCTAATACTGATGTTCCATGTCAAAAATATTATATTAGAAAGCATTTTAAAATTTCATACCTAAATTCTAGAATATAGTGTAAAGCAATTGATTGTGATCATGTGATAGCAATTCATACATTTAAAAGGATTTTACAACATTAAAGCTTAGTTTCAATCAGATTGTGAGCCAGGGAGTGATTGTTTTATTTCCTTTTGGCAGACATCTCAGCACTTTCTAGTTTTTGGTACACAGCAAGTGTTTAATACATATTTGTTTAATAAAGGTGCAGTAAGAGCTACATCAAACTAAAGTGTTGCTATATTGAATGTAATAATTAAACCGAATTAGCAATATTTTGGACAATCTGAGACTGCTAACACATGGAAATAGGTGTTGTTAAGAGTTTAAAAAAATTTCAAATCAAGAAGAAAAATGTGCATGCACATTTTTTTTTCCTACAGAAAATGAAAGAGTAAATAAAATAAATTTTACCAATGTATAAATGAATGATAACACAAAATTCTGGTTAAGAAATAGGATAGGCTTCCTTGAAGATTCTACGCTGTCTTGATTTATATAAACTGGATTCTTAGTAGTAGTAGTATATTTTACTGTGTAACAACTTAGTAGATTTGGCTTCCTAGTTTTTGTTCAGTTGTGTGGAGTTTACCATAGTTTACCATGGTGACTGGCAAAATTTCAGAGATTAGGCTATTCTATTCATTGTATTAGACCTAGGAGCCATCCACAATTGGATAGGAAAATACACCTCTAGGATACTGGGCTAGATCACAGAAATGACTATCACATCCCAATTATTGATATTTAGTGTAGAAATGAGGAATCATTTCTTAATTATTTTTTATAACGATTATTTTTATGAGGTTTTTCCTTAAAAACTTGGGAATTCATTTAAACATTTCTAACTTGACTTAATTAGCAGCAACAGGCTCGTAAACATAGGTGTTGGAAGATTAATATAAGGGCCATTTATAAGCTACTGAGTTTTTCATTTTGAGGATGATAATAAGTAAAGAAGATCACAAGTGCCCTATTTTGCCTCAGTGAGTTGTTAAGGGTAGATGTGGTTATATGTGAATGCTTTAAGGTATACAATATGCTATACAAATGAAACATCTTGTAATGATGGATATAGACAATTCTTAGAAATGTATTTTTAAGCTATATATTGTACTCTGGAGGGAAATGGTTATTTACTTATCTGCTGCCTTGTTTTTAGCCGTGAGGGGCATCTACGGATTTGACCCTTGGTTGAATTATCCTTCTTGATTCATGAATACAGGGACTGTGTTAGTGTGTGCCAAATGCAAGATAAATAAGAGTCCTACTAAGCTTGACATATAATGGATGATGCACATATACTCGAGGTTTCTATACTGCTTATTGAGTAACTTGTAACTGATGAGTAATCAGCTACAGCAGAGATGGGATTTAGTTCCATACCTCTGAGGGGGTTATGAGTGTAGCAAGACAGAAAAATCAATGGGACCCTGAAGCTGTTTGCTTTCCTGAACCACGGTGGTCCATACCCGCAAGTTCTCAACTTTAATAATCATAAGTCTCAACTTGGAGAAATTGGGACACTTGACAGCTGTCGCTAGGAGTCATGAGCCTCTGCTCTGTGTTTCCTGTGCATGCTTGGCTATCTATCCTACATGGTTTGTTAGAGGCTCTGTAAAAGCCTATTCTTAGAGGCTAAGTGAAGCCTGTTTTGTCTCATGATTTTGATGAGCATGTCAAACCCAAGACTACTGCTGTTGGTCAAGCATAGTAAGTATTGTCCTGTGGAAAAGATCTTAAATATATTTTAAAACCTCCATTTAAAGGTTCTATTTAAGGAACTTTTAGTATTCTAGGATTTGAGGGAAAAGAGTATAAAAATCATGTATTAGTTTCCTAGGGCTGCTGTAACAAATTATCATAAACTGGGTAGTAAAAATGACAAAAATGTATTGTCTGCTAGTTCTGGAGGTTAGAAATACAAAATCCAGATGTCATCAGGACCATGCTCCCTCTTAAGGCTTAAGAGGAGGATTTTTCCTATTTTATGGTGGTTATGGGCAGTCATTGGCATGCCTTGGTTTGTTGATGCGTTCCTTCAATCTCTGTCTCCTTCACATGCCATTCTTCTGTATGTTTGTATTCACATCTCCCACTTCTTATGATGACGACATGAATCATTGGATTAGGGCTCACCATAATCTAGTACGACCTCATCTTAACTTGATTAATGCAAAGACCCTATTTCTAAATATGGTCAAATTCACAGATTCCAGGAGGTAGGACTTGAGCGTATCTTTTTGGGGGATGCAAATCAATCCATAATAATTCATTATATAATACATTTCTGTGACAATCCCTTTAACTTTGTCTGTCATTGATTGCTTGATGAATTTATGCATTCAAAAATATGTATTCATCTGAGTATTTTTCTAGGTGCTCAGAATCAAATACATAAAATACATATACACCCTTCCCTTTATGGAGCTTGGATTCTAATGAGGGCAGACAGGACTTATATAAATAACTAAATGTAGAATTAGTCTGATAGTGATAAGTAGCAGAAAAAATAATAAAGCAGAAGAGAAAGGTTTAGGCATGCCAGATAGAGATTGCTGTTTTATATGGAGTGGTTGGAGAAGACTCCATGACATTTTCCGAATAAGGTAGGAAGTCATGAGGGTTGTGATCAGGGGAATGAGAAGATTTGAATGACGTTTTAGAAGGATTATGAGGCTTTCATAAGAGTAGACTATAAGAGGGCACAGAGATTATAATCAGTAAGTAACAAGTACCCTACTCTACTGAAAGTGGGAAGAGCATGGGAATTTATGAAAGTTATGGAAATTGAATATCTAAAAGATGATAATGAGTTTGAAACGGCTAGTAATGGAGATGAAAAGTGTTGGGATTCTAGTTCTCTTCAAAAAACCGAGCCAAAAGGATTTCCTGATTTTTGACCTAATCAGCTCAAAGTATGGAGTTGCCATTTCCTCAAACAGCAAGACTACAGCCGAGTATGTGTGTAAGTGTGTATGTTTGTGTGTGTACAGGAAGAAAGTATGTAGACTTTCAGTTTTTGCTATGCTAGTTTTAAGATGAATATTAGACATCCAAATGGAGATATTAAATTAGGAGTTGGATACACAAATGTAGAGTTCAAGAGAAAGGTGAGAACTAGACATATGAATTTGTAAGTCATAGTAAAATTAAATTGTATTTATAAGCTGTAAACCTAGATGAAAACACCTTCTCTAATAAATCATTTGATAAGTTCTGTACTGTTTGCAAAGTTACATCAGGTATGGTAATCACAATATCTAAGGCATTTCTTTCTCTTAAACTTGAGATAATATTTTCTCAATAAATAAGACTTTATACTCTGGAACTATTTACTAAAGCTGATTGCAGAAGGAAGTGTATTTTATAGGCGGTATTAAAATGGACTAGCCAGTTGACTTTGGATGATTTTCTTATACCCAGTTAAGCAATGACACGAACTAGCTGACTTACTGAGCCCTAACCCACCTCTGTTAGTCTAGTCACTAACTTTCTTCTAATTTGAATTCAAATTCGTTTTCCTCTACTGTATTTCAGGGCACTTGCCAACACAAAGTATGCTGTCAGATTTCTTTCCCATCTTTATTGGACAGTCATTTTTAGATGGAGATATGATGTTAAAAAGTATTACTCTTTGTTCCATAGTAACATTTTCAGTATAATTAAAAAATAGTCTTCTTACTATTTATTTGCACTGCTTCCCCACCTTATTCTCAATGCTGATATCCTTGTCTGACCTTCTTTTTTATTAAATACACTTGAATGTTATTCATGATTTTCTTCACCAAGACCAAATTCTCCGTGACCTTATCCATGAACTATCTCTTGATAAGTAAAGAATGTAAGTGCTAATCCACTTCCCATAGTTCCGTGTGTTTTCGTGATAGTACAATGATTTTTAATGACAGTGTTTACTATTTTCCCCTTATTATAAAACACTGAAGGGGATTTCTTCAATTTTGAACTTTGATAAAGAAAGAAGGCACATCCTTGGTAGATTGATCTCACTCTGAAAAAGAATTAATAAGAATCTATGCAGTGTTGATACTGTGTGATTAGGTGTCTGATTGTCCTTAAATTTCGCGTTTTGCCTTCAACTATGCTTAATAAAATATGTGAGGTGAAAAAAACCCCCAGATTTCTTTAAATAAAAAGCATACAGTTTTCGTGTTTCAATCTTTATATACTTGTTCAGTAAATCACACTGTTGCAAATGGAATCTAGAAATAGTTAACAGAATGTGATCATCTGGTTCTGAACTGTGTTGATATTTAGGATAACACTACCTATCAAATTTATATTCAAATAAGAAAATCTCATCACATTAAAGTATTATTTACATATTCATATACTCCTTCCTTCAGGCAAAGACTCCAGCCTTTCTTTACAGATGGATCTAGCAATAAAACAGAAAAACAAACACAGGGAAAGAAATTGAAGCATTACATAGGACCTAGTAACATGTATCATTTCTCCTCAAAAATTTCTACATATCCAATCTTCAAGAATATTCTTGGAATCTAATAATTCAGAATAATTATGAAAAAAAAATAGTAAAAATAATAAAATAGTTGTAAAATAGCCACATTTTTTTTTTACCTCTAAGCATTTTATTTTATTTTATTTTGTTACCTCTAAACATTTTAAACATTAAAGAACTCCAAATATCCTTGGGTTGTCTTCTATTTACAGTGTGTGATTATCACCAAAATACCATCAAAATATCAGAACAACAATATTACTCTGACTACATTAAAGACTACTTATTCCTGTTCTATTAGACGCCTCCTTTAAGGAAGTAAGATGAAAAACATGGAAAATTTATAAATAAAAAGAAGAGAAGGAGAAGATAAAAAGTGGATTGATAATAATGACCAGAAGCTGGAAGACAGAAAAAGAATAGAAACACTAAAAAAAAAATCTTGAAATTGAAATAAAAGCTTCCCTGTAATGTGTGCCCTCAAAATCCATAGCATCTCATTTCCTTAAGGTCCTAATCCTAGTCTTTCTAGGGAAAACATTTTTACTAGATATTTATTTTGCTTTTATCTACTTTTTGCAAGCATCTAATGCACTTTTTTATGCTTATAGATCCTTGTTAAATTTCCACCATGTTTTGTAATAGCAGGCAGAATGTCAAGCTTCTAAAGGATCCATTACATTTCTAAGATATCTTGATTTTCATGAGCTTCAGAACATTTCCGGGTAGTTGATTTTTGTAACATCATATGTCTTTTCAGTAGCACAGTATATTTGTGTTAATCAGTGCTGGATGCCGCAATTTTGTTGGAAGGCAGTAGGTTTATGCTCAATAACTGGTGATGGTACCTGATGGCTTGTCCTGATCCTTGAAATTATCTCAGACTTGGGATCCTTAGGAATCTACTAGCCTGTTGTTTATTTCTAAAATTACTTTAACTCTTTACAGTCAAACAAATATATGCACTATATTATAAAAGTCAAATTGTGCTAAAAGGCTTATAACAATAATAAGAGAAAGGTAGCCCCTTTCCCACTTGTGGTCCCTACTTCCCAGAGACAGTCACTTTCAATTCTTTTAGACCTAATATCTAGTATTTAAGTCTATATATCTCATTATATGTATAGACTGCATTTTTCTTTTTTTTTAATGTAATTGAAATAGATTTGACATATAGCGTTGTGTAAGGTTCAGGTGTACAACATGTTGATTTGATACATTTACGTATTATAATATGATTGTAATGTTTTTATGCTTTTTCTTGATTAATCAATTAAAAAATCATTTGTTCCCTATGAGAGATATAAAGATTTTAGCTTTTTATACTTTTTCTTATTCTCCCATCCTCCAAATGAAGTTCTGTTTCAATTTTTGTATATCATTTAAAAGTATTTTTATTTTGAAATTACTTTAGATTTACAGAAGAGTTGCAAATATAGTGTAATTCCTGTACACATGTACCCTTCATCTAGGTTCCCCTAATGTTTACATCTTACGTAACCATAGGTAAGTCTAAGAAATTAACATCAGTAAATACTATTAAATAAACCAGATTTTATTCAGGTTTTACCAGTTTTCACCTTCATGTCCTTTTTCTGTTGGAGGACCCAGTCGAAGGTCTTCTGATTGGTTACATTTTCTTCATTTTCCTTGTTTTTCATGACCTTAACACTTTGGGAAAATATAGAAGTTCCTCTGCAAGAAGAGGAGGTGTTGCCTAAAACCTGGCAGAATGCACACGTGATGAAAATCAGGCATTTACTCAGAGATCTGAACATCTAGGTTTCCCATCCAGATGCCTTGCTGATTGTTAAGGCCCAGAGACTCTACTATTTCTTATGTTTTATTTATTCTGGTTGAGATACAGATTATATTGCCTTTTCAATGTATATTCCTTTGAAATGATGAACTTCACATAATACACTGGATTTTCCATCTTTTCATTTTTAAGCCCATTTTGCAGGCTTAGAAACTAAGAAGTAACGACAAACTAGCTGGTTCTCTGCAGAAGCTCTGCAATCAGAAAGGATCCACAGGACATGCCAAGGAGAGATCCTCCTCTTCTCTTAGATACACTGAAAAAAGCCAAAAGTTGTAAGCAAGGAAAGAGAGATAGGGTGGAGAGACATGTCTAATATTCACTTCAGTTATTCTATCTCGTGTCCTAAGTGCTGCTTATGAGACATCTTTTATGGCCGGCCCATGTAACAGTATGTACTATGATCTCTGTATTGCCCCCAAATTTGCCCATGTACAAATAATCTCGTACCATGAAACATATGTGAGGAAGAACATGTGAAGATCCTAGGGGATCATCATGTATTAATCATTTCAGTTATTTTTATGTAGGTAAAATGGAAGCTAGTCTTTGAACACTGGAATCTGCAGGCTGCATAGCAGCCCTTACTGGTGGTGATGTGCTCTGTGCATGCCAGCCCCTCGTGGGCGGAGCAATCATTTCTTCTTGCTTCACAAGAATGAAGTCTTTTACTTTATTAAAGGAGAAAAATTTTTGTATTCAAGCAGAATAAGTTCAATTTACATTTAATGCTTAGTAACTAATCCATATACATTCCACTCATTTGCCCTAAAGTATATTCTACTAGATGATGAAAAGACAGTTTTTGTCCTTCAGGCATCACCCTCTTTATAACCTGCCTCTTGGCCTTAGAGAAAGCACTGTAAATGGAAGAGGGAGTCTCCTCATTTAATTTGATACATCAGGTCATCATCAAAATATTTATTTCCTGATCCTCCCACACAGAAGGTGACTAAAGGTTAATAAGAACGCAAGTGGAAAATAATTAAGGATGAAAATATATACAATAAAATGCAAAACAAATCAGAATAAATAAAGTTTAGTGTGACTGTTAGGTTAAGATGTCTTGATACTCACTCCAATTATGAAGTGTTTTTTTTTTTCTCTTTTGAAGGACAGAAGAAGCCTGATATGTACAGTGAAGCTATTCCTTACTGGCGTGTCTAGGAAATAATTTAAAGGAAAATGATAAAGCTGTAATTAATTTCTTCAAAATTTACCAGAATCCTATGTCTTTACCTTTGGGCAATGTCATAGGCAGATAATACTTTGCTACCATTTTCATCATATTTCTCTCTTTAAATTATTTCCTAGGTTTCTTTTCTTTCTTTTTTTTATGAAATTTAGGATTAGATTTGTCTGTAAGGTCAAGGAATCAAATACAATAATAGCCAAAACAAGATAGAATTTACCTCTCTTGCATAAAGTAAGCCTAGAGATAGGTAAGCCAGAGTGTGCAGGACAGGCTATTGAAATCCTCAGGGATTTAGAATCTAGCTCACTTTTACCATCATCTTCAGCTCATGGCTTCTCCTTTCTGGTTCTCACTGTGGCTACTTGAGGTCCAGCCTTCTGCCTTGTGCTGAATTCTAGCCAGCAAGAAAGAGGAAGGCAGCTGGAAGAGGGCATGACTCCTGTCTGTAAGAAAAAAATTGTGGAAGTCAGAAGCATTTTCACTGAGTTCTGTTGGTCAAAATGTATTTATTTTGTACAAGAGGAGGCCGGGCGATTTAGTGTTTTAGCTGTGGTCTAGTTAAAAATCAGGCATTGCAATTATGAAGGAAGAAAGGGAGAAGAGATACTGAGGGAAATCTGTGCCCTCTAACATCAGTTCTCTAAAGCTGTTAGTATGCTGGAGAGGGTATTATGTGGTAAGAAGAATTTATGTAGCGTTGATGATTGTTGTCAGAAAAAGTTCGGGTGACTGTGTCTGTCGTGCTCCAGTCTAAGAGGGTCGAGTATAAAATTTAGTCAATATCTATACCTGTTTAGGTAAGCTAAAAATTTAAGAACTCTGATAAAAGTAGATTAAAACATAGGCCCCTTATTTTCAGCGAATTTTAATCTCCTGGAATAGTTTTCCCACCAATGCCAACCTTAGATGCTGAGAACCTTGAAAATTCATGGAAATTTAGAAGAAATTCGTATTTAGGGTGGATCTCACCTGAGAACGAACAAAATAAGTCTAGTTGTAATCTATGCTTAGGGGGAGAAAATAAAGAAATGTCATTCATAAAAGAATGTGTCTTTTTATTTCTTTTGTTAAGTTTCTTGGACATCAAATAGGCTCTTCTGAGCATCCTGAACAATTGAGTATAGATTAATAAAAGCATATGAGTTAGGTTGTCCTCAAAGTACAGAGGATTAGAAAAGAAAGAAAGCTGAACCAAAGAGATGTGAGATTTGTTTAAAACCAAAATGTTTTCTAAATGGTCCCTTTGGAAAATATGTTACTTTGCTGTATCTACTCCCTCATGCTTGCACTCATATCGAACGTTTGTGGAGCACCTCTGATTAGCCAGGCTCTTTTCTAAGAACTGGGGACCGCAGCGAAGGAGACGTGGGATTTGTAATCCGGCAGGGGGACAGAGCCTAAATAAGTAATTAACTGCAGTTGTAATTAATTATAAAAGAGACATGTAGAGTACAAAGAGAGCATACGAAAACATATAACAATGTAAAAAATTTGGGGAAGAAAAACACTGATTAGGAACAGCATGAAGTTGATGAAATGAGTGTATTTACAATCATGAGCTCATTGTAGACTTTATATTTAAGTCAAAGAAACTATATGAACAGTGAAAGACTTACAACCAGGTTTCCCCAATCAGCTGTATCAATCAAGATTTCTTTATGTCTAACTTAAAACAGAAACATTTAGAAAAGTGGAGAGTCCACAGTCAGAGAATCTCCTAAAACCCTATCCTCCTCCTTGATCGATAATTCCACAAAAATTGAACCTTGTAGCATTGTCCAAATCATATTTTTCTCTTTGTAAGAGTCAAATATTAAATGTGTAAGAGAGTCTAAAGATAGTATTTTACTTCTTTAGTAATACAATAGGGAGGAATTGCTGCTTTGATATATAGTTTATCAGTATTAAATTTATAAACTTAATTCATAAGTGGAATAAAATTGTAATGGTCTTTAAGGAGAGAGGGTGTAGAATAGGAAGTGCTGTATAGAGTCTTATGGATTGCTTTTTTTTTTTTTAATATTAGACTGAGTTTTAATCATATTTTTATATTAAATATTTTTTACAACACAATTCTACTTGTCTATGCAGGAGTTTAGCATGTTTCCAAACATAGTATCGTTTATAGTTTTAGCATATTATTATGATTATGATTATGATTATGATTATACTGACTTGAAAAAAATTCCTTGACTTTGACTTTGATAACATATTTCAAGTTAACACTGACCAAAGAAAATACTGAAAAATCAAGAAAAACCTATTAAATAATTAAGCAGTACACAATTACATAATTGCAGCAAGTTTCATTCGTAATGTATTTCTATGAGAATTTACTCTATATTAGGTTATAATAGTCACTACTCTTATTTTATATACAAGGAAGCTGAAACCAGAAAGCTACAGTAATCTGTCAGGGTTGCCTAGGTGGCTCAGTCGTTTAAACATCTTTGCTTTGGCTCAGGTCATGATCTCAGGGTTAGTGAGTTTGGGTTCTGGACTGACAGTGACTACCAGCTTGGGATTCT
>CM053559.1:67718107-67741068 GCA_028646485.1 Cryptoprocta ferox | reverse complement strand
CTCTCTTTTTCTCGGCTTCCTCTTTTGCTATAATTGTGTCTTCTAATTCACTTGTTCTCCTCTCTGCCTCTTCAATCCGTGCAGTGGCTGCCTCCATTTTGGTATGCACCTCATTTATAGCCTTTTTTAACTCGTCACAGCTATTTTGAAGGTCCCTCGTCTGTTTATCAATAGCTTCTTTGATGTTTTTTTCAAGTCCAGCAATTAATTTTATGACAATTGTTCTAAATTCTTGTTCAGTCATGTTGTTTAAGCCTGTTTTGAGCAGTTCTGTGGCTGTGACTTCTTCCTGGAGTTGCTTTAGAGGAGAGTTCTTTCGCTTCGACATTTTGGCTAGCTTCTTCTGACTGTGCCATTCCATTCTTATCCTCTGGTCTGGAGCCACTCAGTGCCTGGAAGGATTCCCTCAGAGGGTTTCCACTCCATCAGGCATCTTTGAGGTTGTCTTCTTTCTGGCGTCTGTTTCTTCTTTCCCCCACTTGCAAATCCAAGTTTTATCCCTTCAGTCCTTCTCAGTTCAATCCATACGGGCGTGCGCAGATTACAGAGCTCCCTGCCTCTCTGCCATCTTGTCCTCTCTCCTCTTATGGATTGTTAAGTCACCAGAAAGAAACATTAAAATAACATTCAGCTTTGCATTTATAACAACTCACCAAAATACAACATTTTGTGAACTTGATCTCAGGCTATTTAAAGTAAGTGAATATGATCAAAAACTTGTTACAAGATTAATTTTGCTTCTTTTGTAAGACATGCAATCTATTTTTCTTTGTTTCTCTCCCATTCTTAAAAATTATTTGTCATTATTACTGGACTCTAGTATGGTAATACATCAAGGTAATAATATTAATAAGGATATATCTGTGGTGATTTGACAGTTTCTGCTTCAGAGCCTGGAAAACTTAGGGTATAAAAGTCAATTGTAGTTATTATTTTTTAATGTTTTTAATGTTTGTTTATTTTTGAGAGAGAGAAAGAGTACAAGCAGGGGAGGGGCAGAGTAAGAGGGAGACACAGAATCTGAAGCAGGCTCCAGGCTCTGAGCTGCCAGCACAGAGCCCAATGCAGGACTCAAACTCATAAACTGTGAGATCATGGCTTGAGCCGAAGTTGGTTGCTTAACTGCTTAACTGACTGAGCCACCTAGGTGCCAGTCAATTGTAATTATTGATGCTACTCTATTTGACACAAATAAAAGGCTCCTATAATGATGCAGTGGGAAAATAGAAAGGAGATTGAACCCTGGATATGAAACAAGAGTCTGAGAGGAAGCAGAAGAATTCTCAGAGTTGTGGCAAACTACACAGTTGACTCTATAAGCCCATCTTAGGTGGGGGTGGGAGGAAGAGAGGAGAGTATTACAGATAAGGAGAGCAGCCAGGTAGAGCCCTAACTATCAGCTGCAAACTCTGAGGATCACCACGTATATCGACCATGATGTGTGCAGTACATACCCTCTGCAGTCTTTCCTGGCACCCTCAACCCTGACAGTTATTAATGTCAGAGGCAGCTCCCTGCTTTGAGATCTCCAGAGAGAGGCAGGAAGGGAATGCAAAAAAAGAAGTAAAGCAGACATTAAGAGTTTCAAAAACACCAAACACCCCTTTTCCATTAGTGATAGATCACCCAAGGCAGCTTTAGTTGTGCATATCAGTTTTATGTCTAGGAGATAATCTCTCCTTCCTAAGTTAAATTTTCCAAAACAGGTAATGGTTCTTACTAGAGAACATAAGTTTGAATCTGTATCAAAAGCCCAGTGGTAAGAAGTACAGTTATAAAAAAAAAAAATAACTCAATTCTATCCATCGACCTTTTACCAGTTAGAGGTCTGTGCACTCATTATTTGGCTATTGGGTGTAATATGGCTTTTATTACACTGCAAGTCAACATTTAAGGGCAGGACAAACAACCAAGAAGAATCTGTTGCTTTTGCTGGTAAAGAAATTTTTGGAACTCTGTGAAAAGAAAACTCCCAGCTTCAGATCCACAAAATACTCTGTGCATAAAAGATTGCACTGCATTTATTTTATGGACAGTGGGAAGCTTAAAGCTCATCACCTTACTCTTTTTGCATTGGCTTCTGGGAAGCTCAGTGCTACATTTGTCATCTGCCTCTAGCAAATGTAGAGGTCAAAAGAAATGCATTTATGCATTCTAGTCCAGCCTGTGGCTTTACTGATATCTTACTTTTATTTTTCCTTTGGTCCAATTTCCTCAACCATTTTTAAAAATTTTTCTTACATTTTTGTAAACTATTCCAACATCCATTATCTATCAGAATGAAATATAAATAAATCCATGATTAGAAAAGTGTATGATTCCTCTATAAATATAATAAATACAATAAATCTCAAATTCAAAGATCAGTTTACATCTTAGGGTCCATTGAAAGGAAAACATCATTATTTTTCTCATTTAATGCTAAACATTGTCTTCTATTATCCATGTTATAATAGTAAATTATATACACATGTACACGTCCATAGCTTTTAATCACAATTCTAAAATGCAAAACATTTCTGAAAACCTTTTCTGTTTTGCAACTAGTTTTGTGCAAAACATCATCTGAGTTGACATAAAACTAAAGTGCCTGTTTTATCACAAGCAGTGTGAATATTCTAAATTTCTCTGAATCATAAAATGTCTTTGATTATAGGGTGCTGTTTTAGGCCCTGTGCTGTGGAATATATGGTAGATGCACACTATTTCCTTTATAAAATTGGAAAACTTATGATTACTAATACACATATGATTTTGGATAAGGGGCTGTGGGCTTGTACACACAAATGTAATATTATCTGCGAAGTTTTTGAAGACTATTCTTGTCACATCTCTAAAGCAATGTGAGGAGGTGTTACCCTCCCTCTATTTTTAAGTCATGATAATTTTTAATAAGCAAAAGAGAGACTTCAAACCTTTTTAAACTTTGCAGTATAAGTTGTTCTTACCTAGGTCTGTAGCTTTAAAGGCCACTTGCCATTCGGTACCCATAAAAGCATTATACTTAACTTCTCACTGAGGAGTTGTGCTCTGTTGCTTGTTTTGACCATGAAATATCTGGCCCACTCCAGCCCAATAAGTCCAGTAAGACATACACCAGAAAGAAATGGCAGCGTCGTCATATACCGTAAAGCAGAGGTCCTTTTGTGATGAATGTGAAATATTCTACTGGTGCCACTAATAATTAGTTTTCTGAGAAATTACATTAATTTATAATGAAACATAAAGGGATATGATGTAAGTTATTGAATTAGGAAAAAAAAAACTTTTAATAGGTGGGGTGCCAATTTTGAACTTCTACCATATGAAGGGAATGGGAGAGCATTTAATTTTCATAATGGAGATAGAACTTTAAAAAAATTAAGCAATTATATGCACTTGATATACTGTGCATAGTACTTTACATTTATTATCTCATTTAATCTGTATATCACACCTGAGATAGAAGCCATTATTATTTGCATTTCACTGGTAAGGAAACAGGCTCAGGTAGGTCCTTTAGGCAATAAGTAAGAGAGGCTTCTTTCTCAATTAAGTCAGCTTCCCCCATGGGTCATTATGCTCTGCTGAATTTATTTACGTTTGCTGTCTTTTAGTGAGGGACTGGGAAGCATAGACAGGAAAAGAAAAAGTGATGTAATTGTGGCCACACAGCTGGCTGTTGTTCACTCCTTGATAAAAGGTGTACCATGAATGACAGGTTCCTGAACGCTGAATAAAATACAGTAAACCTTGGTCTGTGAGCATAATTGGTTCCGTTAACATGCTTGTATTCCAAAGCACTCACATATCAAAGCGAATTTCAAGAATCATTGGCTCAGTAGTGATCATGTGACGTTCAGGATCACATACTACTCATATTGCAAGATATTGCTAATTTATCAAGTTAAAATTGATTAGAAATGTTTGCTTGTTTTGTGGAACACGCACAGAACAAGTTATTCGCAGTCCAAGGTTTTACACTATTTTCTTATTGTCTTGTCTAGCTAAGAAGATCATGGAATATGGTACAGAGAGGAGGAAAATCTATTTTGAATAAAAGCAATGAATAGGTCTCTAGTATTCCTAGATGTTGGATCTGGGAAACAGTAAGTGGAGCTTGGGCTGAGAAAAGTGTAGCTTATGTGATTTTACAAATGTGTCACCGGCTACAGTGCAGCAAAAGTGTATCATCACAGATGCCACAGGTTGTCTCACTCAGTTCTTGTCAAACCACTGCTCCCACAACCCACTTTACTAAGAGGCTGGAAAGTCAACACAATACTTGATTTTCAAGTCTCCCTTGCAGGTAGAGGTACACGTGGGACCCACTTCTGGCCAAGAAAAAGTTGGGTGGAAGTTTGCAGAGGGAGCTTCTCTTTGTAAATAAAAGGAGGAAAGCTCTTCACCCTTCCAACTTCTTTTTCACTTGACCTTGGATGTTATTCCTAAATGTGTAGCAGACATGTTGTGACCAAAGGAATCACAGAAATTCTGGCCAGCTACCACCTTCCTTCATAAACTGCTCTTTGTTTAAACTTAAGGTCAGTTATTCAGTTTCTTACAGCCCAAGCTATTCCTAATTAACACATGTGTCATTTTATCTTTCTTCTTTTTTACAAATAAAAATTGCCTTAGGTGAAGTGTCAGAAGTATGTGATATTAAAGATTATGTGGTTTCATGTTGGCAGTTCCTAGTCCCCCGTGAACTGTGTACAGTCAATCCTATGTTTATGTTTTAGACACAACAGGTAGTTTCCCCATGCCCCAGACATACCAGCATCTTCCTCTCTTCTGTGCCTTAGCTTAATGCTGTTACTTCTGCTGGAAACCCTCATGATCCTTCTGAACTGTCATATCCACGGTGAAATCTTTTCTAGGTCTCCCAGGACCCTCACTGCACTGTCCCATATCTTCCTGAACCTCCCCTTAACATTCTGTTTACACCTTTACTGTGATACTGATTCTTTGTATACTTATACTTAAACATGTGTTTCCACCATTAAACTGTGTGCTGTTAGAGGTCAGGAATCATGTCATATGTGTCACACACATACCAGGTGCTCAGTAAATATTTTGTGACTGGATTTATAAGTTGATTAATTTTGTCCTCTGTGGAACCCACCTGAAATTTTATCCTAACTTCTCTGGCACATATCATTTACTTTTCTTAAAATTTGTTTAATGTTATTTATTTTTGAGAGAGACAAAGAGACAGAGAAAGAACATGAGGGAGCAAGGAGCAGAGAGAGAGGGAGACACAGACTTCAAAGCAGGCTTCAGGCTCCAGGCTCTGAGCTGTTAGCACAGAGTCCGAGGGCGAGGCTTGAACTTACTAACCTCGAGATCATGACCTGAGCCTAAGTCTGATGCTTAACCCACTGAGCCACTCAGACTCCCCATATCCTTCTTATTCCGTAACTCAGTAGTGAGCTACTCGTAGGCATGAGTCCTGTGTTATCTTTGTGTTTTGCACATATTTCTAAGCTAAATTCGTATTTGATGAGCTGAATTGGACTGTCAATAGTTAATTCATTAAGCATATCTCAATCATCATGTTAATTGCAATTTCCCCTCTGGGTTGGGGGTGGGAGGAGGGGATGAGGGATAAACTGTAAGTATCCATTCCAGTGAAGAAGTTTTTAAAAAATCTCTCCTTTAAGTTAAAAGTGAAAAATTAATTTGCTGTAAAAGGGAAACCAAGATTCCACATTCCTTGATTCAGAAGTGTTTGAAGGATAAAAAAGAAGAATCTGTTTTCAAGAACTTTCTAGTTTCCCCTCTCTAGTAGTCAGTCCAATTCAAGTGCAATTTAATAAGTTAATTGCAATATGTGATTGACAGAGGCAGGGGACAATGTCTGATGTGAGGACTTCTCTATAAAAAAATTATGATAATAGCTAAGGATCCTATTATTTCATTAAGGACTCTATGTCTTGGCTGATGCACAGCAAGACTTTCTCAGAATTTACCTTAGAAGTGATTGATATCAAGCCTGTATTCATCCATTATATCACCAAACCAGAAATGGAGGGAATGTTGATCAAGATCACTTTGAACCTTAACTCTTATGAGCCTAACGATCTAAGATGGAAACAGTATCACATGGAAATTTGACTGTAGCTGTCACTTATCCTGCTAGATTTACTTAGGAACTGAAGCATATGAAGGTAATAAGCAGTCATGAAATTCACTAGATAAAATAAAACTTACAAAAAAGCAGTTTCCATGATAAATAAGCAAAGAAAAAAAAAAGGCAGGGGAGAAAAAATGCATTTAGAATAATGAAGGATTTAAGAAAACTCATAATGTTTTAATTTTTATTTATTTAAAATTTTTTAATGTTTACTTATTTTTGAGAGAGAGAGCGAGCGAGCACATGTGGGGAAGGGTCAGAGAGAGAGAGACACACACACACACACACACACACACACAGAATCTGAAGCAGGCTCCAGGCTCTGAGCTGTCAGCACAGAGCCCGACACGGTGTTCAGTCTCACATACCATGAGATCGTGACCTGAGCCAATGTCCAACGCTTAACCAACTGAGCCACCCGGGCACCCCAGAAAACTCATAACTTTTTTAAAAAAACAGTTGTCTTTCTGGAAACCAAGAGACTTTAGTTTTAAGTATTTTTTTCCTGAAATAAGAAATTAAAACGAAGCTATACCAGAAGAATGCATTTATATTGATCTTTCCAAATGTCAGATAATAACTGAGATAGTTTAGACTTATAATAAATGTTCTTTTTAATTGAGTTTGTATTTATTATTTAAATTTTAGTAGCTTTATATCAGCATTCTAAAGTGATTTTTCCTAAGTGTTAATTTTCTATAAAATGTTAAGTGGTAGAATATCTCTCAAATTTTAACATTTTATAGCGTTTAAGAAAACATTTTATCAGATGTAAAACAACTGAGAAATAGGAAAAGATTTTCCATGTATTAAAGTATTTTTTCAACTAAAATAAAAGGAAAAAATCATGTTGAGTCGTACTTAAACACAAAATTGAATTGTTTTGTCAAAAAACTTTCTAAAAAAAGTGGAAATAACTAATCCTTCATTATGCAACAAGATAGTTGCCTATTCATCTAACCTAAACATTTACAGTAACTGATTTATTCAGTGTTGAAAATCAAATCTATTGCAGTTCAGATAATTTCTCTGCTTTAGGAAAATGAATAAATTAAAAGTGCGCTTCAGCAATTTAGTCCTCCTAAGCAGAGATTCCGCCAGCTCGGTTGAAGATGTCAAAACCCGCTGATATCTAACAGAGTCAACTCCAAGTTTGTGTATCCCGGTCCAGTCTACCTTTCCATCAGGCGGTACATGTGGAAATAGAAAAGCAGCTCTCTAATTAATCAAAGTCAGATGTGCCTGAACGCCTGGAGTTGCTGCTGATCCTTGTCCCAGCTTCTCCCATGTTCTCGCTCTATGTTTTTACCTTGAAAACTTCTGCTCTGAGCTGGGAATGCCTGAAGGGCTTGCACGGTAAGTCAATGTGAAATTATCTCAGCAGGAAGAAGTTGCTTTTCAGCTTAAATGATTTAAGGCAGCAATTTTTCACACTCTCAAACTCTGACAAACGCCCAGATTGCCTCTCATGTCTGACTTCAAAATATTCAAAGAAAAGCTATTTTTATTAAAAACACTCTAGAGAAAATTGTATGTCACTTGTTCTCTGATATAACTTCATTTCTCCTGACAGTGACAATTTTCACCTCAGTACAATTTCTTTATTTTTTTCCAAAGCTAATTCTGCTTAATATTAGTATTTATACAAACTCATATCAACTTGTCTCTGTGAAATATTCAAAGGTGTCAGGTAAATGTTGCTCACTGTCATTCATCTTCTTTGGGTGTTCGAAATGATCAATCGATTTAAAACTACACTTAGTTACTTTGGATATTATTGTTTTATTTGTGAGGGAGAACTTAACAACTGTTAAAACCCTTCATTTGACCTGTCTGCAAACCGCAAGGATTTCCAAACTTGATGGCACGTGTCTGTTGCCAAAGATAGTAAAAGTTTACATTAATAAATTATTTGTTCTATGCCTTTAAATACAGCAGGTAGTACAGTGCATGTTTTGTCTTATGCTGCTTACATGTTAATAAGATTACGGTGGATGTCATATTGCGCCGAAACATCACATTTGCTTTATTATGAATGCTGGCAGTGCAGAAACATCACATTATAATCACTTCAAAAAAGAAATATATTCTGCATATTTTCATATGTGTTTATAATTCCACTAAACCTCAGCAGATTCAAACTCAGTAGGGACAAGAATGACAGAAGGTTTAATGTTCCAGAGCCTGCTGAAATCTTGGTGCATTGATATATAGCAGAATAGTTAATATGTATAAGGTTACTTGTGGCCTGTGACCTCAAAGCGTATCTTCTGGCCTTATCACATTTCCATGAGAAAAAATAACCACTGGCATGTGAATTTTCCACAAAGAATTTGGAGCTTTTTTAAAGGGTTAATTTTATTTTTAACTGTGAAAGCCTGAAGTAAAGTGTTTGTAAAGGTGATATGAGTAGTAACCATTATCCAGGTACTATAGCAATGGAGCAAACACCTTTTAAAATAAATATATGTACCAATTGCCTACAAGTATGACTTTTATATTCCACCAAATGTTTCATTTCTAAATACAACTGGACCATTTTTATTCATTTATATCTGCTACAAGGAAATCAAGGAAAGAATTACCTTGCAGCCGCCTTCTACGTACAGTGCTGGGGTCAGGTCAAAGGAAGCACATCAAATACAGCAGAGAAGTACGTTTCATAAATTTCAATGTTACAACAATGCCATACACAGCTCCTACACCAGCCCCTGCCTGAGGACTTGTCATCTTCTCCTGTCTTTGACTTGCAACATTGTTTTCTGTTTGGAAGTCGCAACTACTTCTATTTAACTTCCCTTCCTTGAGTTTTATTTACTACAGTTTTTAGCTCACTGAATGGAAAAATGATTTAAGATCTATATAAATATGACAATCTGTATATTCCTCAGTATTGAAGAATTTTAAAGAAAAATTGCAGAAATATAATGAAATCTGTGCAAAGTTGAGAGCTTAACCTGAGCAATTGTTGAAAAGCCCAAACTTTACTGGCAGAACAACTTTGTGTGCGCACATGCATGCACACACACGTGCATACACACACATGCACCCATGCATACATACAAGATTCCTCTCAGGAGGTTTTAAATAGCTTATTATGGGTTAAAATCTACTTGGCATTTAAAAATAATAAGAGTATTTTATAAAAATTAGCAGGCTAATGTATTATTTCTTTTGCATTTTCAAAAGCCATGCTGTAGTATTGTTTAGGATTTCTGTTTTTAATACAAGCAAAAATATTGATAAATTCAAATTGCTGTATTCATGAATTGGTTGATTAAATGTTTTGTTTCTCTTTCACAGTATATGCGTACAAGTGGGAAGAAAGTGTAAGATTGATTTCTTATTATTTACAACTTTATCTCAATGTATATTTTAATATGGGAAAATAGCACTTGTTTATATGAAATATAATTATCTTACATATATACATATGTAACAAGTGAGATTGTTATTGACCCAAAGAAATATCTCACGTTAAACTTTAGACTTTAATAAAATTTCATAATGATGCTGTTCTATGTTATTTAGAAATTATATTATTTGCAAAAGTACCTAATTTGCTAATTGAAGACCCTATAAGTAATATTTCCAGTTGTTCATTAAAATACATATTTTACTTTCTATAAATGGACATATAAATGAAAATATACAAATATATGAATTAAATCAAGTTATGTTTCTATTTATTATCCATTTATATGTATCTAGCATTATATTGGTGGCTTTACCTACACCACTCAGGAAATTAATTTAATATTTTTTGTTTCAGTTCTTTTAAAAATAATACAATCATTTATTATTTAAATTTGTTTTTTTCTTTCATCCTCAGTGTTTAAGTGTCTCAGATGTGAGTATTGTTTATGGAATATTTAAATATACAGTGTTTTAGTAAAAATTGGAAGTTGGATGGAACGCACACACACACAGCTCTTACATTTAGGTTTAAGAAATAATTCAGCAACACCACTGTAAGCAATCCTTGGAGTCTACCTTTATCCCTGAGTCTAGTCTAAACATTTTTGTAGTACAAAAAAATTATCTGGACTTTTTCAACGTGATCTATGCCAAAAAATCAAGGAAAGTGATAAAAGCTGGAAGAGAGAGTGTGCATTAGTGAGTATTTATATTGGCAAGACCTGAAGATTTTATAGAAGTAAAACAAACACTGTGGTTGCTTATTTCTGAAAGGAAATCGACCTCACTGAATTTCTTTGAGGAAGACATTATTGCTCAAAATGATATAAATCTCAATTGCCATCTCTAACAAATTAACTTGAAATGCTGGCAATGCCAGGGAGCTGCATTAAGTTTTCTCTTGTTTACTTTTTCCTAATCACCATAAAAATCCTTAGTGAAACAATTATTCTTAAAACAATCAGGACAATATATCTCTATAAAGGAGAAAATCGATTTAACAACAAAACTAGATTTATCTCTATTGATCAAGAGGCGTTCAGTGTAATTTTAGTGAATTATGCCTGGCTTTCATTTCCTAGCAGAAATTTTTCAGTGATGCTCGAAAGGCAGATTACAAACTACTGCATAATCATTTGTGTGCTATTTACCTGCTGTCTTAATCACTGCTTAAAAACAACAATACATATACAGGAGACTGAACCAAATATTTATTTTCTGTTACATGAAACAGTATTACTATTGTGTGTGACTTAGTTAATAGGACTTACCTATTTTTTTTTTCAATTCATTAGTAAAGAAATCAGGTCTTTATAAAAGGATTCAGTGTTAAAGAAACAAATCCAAGTTCATCTTATGAGAACAGAATTAGAAAGATTAAGAAGTAACATAATTTTTTATTCTTGAATAAGAGTGATATTTAAAGACATTATTAACACTTTCATATCTGAAGCTTCTCAAGCAAGAAGGGAACAAAAAAGAATTGGAGGCAGAGTAAGACAAATTTAGTTATGCTGTGCTACATATCCTATGAATTGTGAATACCATTTTGAGAGAAGCATAAAAAGATGAATGTTCTAAAAATATCTTGGAGATGGTTTTCCTGTTGTTCACTTAAATACTTGGGTGAATGAATCATAGTGGCTCGTATCTTTTTCAACAGTAATAAAAATATCTAAATGTGTGTAGTCAATATATTCTCAGAATATTTCTTGTTATGAAATATTGTACATTTCCCCCTTCTCCTGGAAGCATTATAAAAGTTTATAAATAAAGCAGTCCTTATTTAGAAAAAGTATAATTAAGAAATTCATATCCATGTAAGAAGTTTAAATAAAAAAATATACCTATGTACATATAAATACACAGTTGAAAGATACTTCTTTGTAAATCTTATATTGCATTTTAATAAGCAAGTAAAATAATGTTATTTAGTCAGTAGATAACAATTTCCTTCTCCTGTTTTGTAAATCATAAATTTACTTTTATTATAAATAATGTGAATAATGTGTCTGCTAAATCAAAAGGATGATAATAACACGGTTAAGATGCCAATGTGAAAGACACTGGAAAAAATTTACTATTTTTAAATTTAGATTCAAATTTCAGGTCAATTAAGTTGATGTTGCAATGTATTCTTAATATAAAGTCCACATTCCATAGCTGTTCAAAAAATATAAAGCAACTTGATTCTGTTACATTATAATAACTTAATTGCTGTCTTCCACACACTTAAAAGATATTGGTGGTTTTTGTGGGCATTCCTGCAAAGGGGTGTTGATATTGGAAACTTTTATCTTCAATTTTAACTAAATTTACAAAAACTTTTGTTCACATAAATAAGATTCTAACATCAAAGCAGAAACAGTTTTTGAAATAGAAGAAAAACTTTAATTCCTAGCATTGAAGTAATATTCTACTGTAATATTCAGTAATCATCCCTTTTAGGCCACTGACCCATAATTAAAGCAAAATAAACAGAATAAATGAGTTTAGAATATTAAGTGTATATAAAAATATTTCTATTGAAAATTGATACTCATGACTCACCTAGACTAGCAAAAATAAAATTGATCCTATAGAGTTAGGCTGATTATAATCCTATTTATAACTTGTCACTCTTTGTTTTAGGTCTAATAACACTAATATGCATGTATTAGAGTATTCATTATGATATTGAGCTATAACTTTCAAATTGGGCAAGTAAAACTTTTAGTAATACGATTTTCAATTAGTTTTCATATAATATGAATAAGTAATCTAGGATATCGTATTTGAATGATGGTTTTCCCATTCTATTATACAATTTTATGATTTCATAGTAAGATAAGTAAGCATCATCAAATGTAAGTAAACTGGACTACTTGTATACTTTATGTTTCTTTGAAAAAATTAAAAATAGAGCTTTTTATAAAAGAGGTAGTTCTTAAACTGAATTTTAATAAACCAATAAAATAATGTTATTGTTCAATAGGTAATAATTGCCTTTATATAAACTCAAAAATATTGTTTAGAGTGATTAATATACAATGCTCCATTATGCCTCTGGGAGTGTTGATGCATAATTTTTAGTTCTAATGTTATTATGTAATTGAGAGAACATGTTCATTTGCTCTAATAACTACTAAGATGCACTTAATAAAATGAAATGTAATAATACTTGTAATTTAATCTATTCATGGAAGTAATTTTAAAAGTCTACCATTCTCCTTAATGTGGATAACATTCATAATTTATAAAGTGTTGTGATGCAGAATTGACAATGCCATTGTTTTTTACACTTTGAGATGATTCTGCAGCCTTCATATCATCTGCATACCAACCTCAGGATTATCAAGGGCAAACAAAAGATAATTAACACCAGAAACAGGCAAATGCAGAAGCTATCGACTGAGGTTCTCATTTAATGCAAGACTTCTGAAAACCAGAAAATGAAATAACTATAGAAGAGCATGTCTCTAAAAGAAATATTTCAATATTCTCTTCTTTATATAAACCTCCCCAACCCCACCCCAGTTTGTAAAGGTAACTTAACTGACAGCATGGTCCAAGGTGATGTAATCATCATCTATGACAGAGTAAGCAAAGGTCACTTTTTAGAGTGAATTTCAAAAAATATAGATTTTATAACTGTAGTTTCTTTGATACCAGTTGTATTCATAGGCCTATTTATAATGTGTGTATAAGAACAGAAAATAAACTACTGCCCTAATAAGTTCTATCATGTTTTCACATTTACTAACTAGAGTATGATAAAAAGGGATTTCATACAATTAAATAGACTATTTTCATCTTAGTTACAGTTTATATAGCATTATATACAGATATAATAATGTGTTTAAATGATGATTCCAGTTCATCAAAATCGTATTTGTATAAAATTATATTACTGGCAGAGAATATGCTATGTTAACCTTGATTATATCACTCTCTTGCTGCTTAAGTAAAGTTATTTATATCTTTTCAACTAAGCGCCCTTTAACTTTTCATAAATCATCACTATTAGTATGATTCACATATATAGCTATTTTCACTTTTTAGTATAATACAGGGCAATCATTAAACATTTTAAAAATTGAACTTCTAAAGTTCTAGAATAATAATTATAAAATTATGTTTGATATAAATAAAGTGACTTCATAATAAATTCATATGTTAAAGACTTTTTTAAATGTTAGGCTTCTGTGATAAAATATCATGTTATTAATACTTTTATCTGAAGTGTGTAAATTAGTGACAAACCTCAGAGTTTACAATCATAAAAGAATCATATTGGAACATGATGGCATTTATCACATGGATTTTTATATAATATGTGTATAATTACAATGTAAATCTTCTGGAAATAATTATGCATTGTGGAGCTCTGATGTAATACAGTTGCTAGTTCAATTCCCAAACACCACCATGAGGTATATATTCCATAAACCCCTGCATTGGCAACATGATTAAGAATACTTTATTTCCTTTTGAGTTAAGTTTTTTACTTGTTTTATATTAATACCAATTATCTGCACAACTTTCAAAAGGTGTCAAAAGACATTATATGTCATTTATAGTTTAATTCATTTCTATGTAGAACTTGAGTTAATTGTGCTGTATGATTACATATTAAAATATCAAGCCATTGTCTAAAAAGAATACACAGTTTAAGATAAGATAAATTTCTCTTATACATGATTGTTAACGGAAACATTGTAGTCCTATCTCCAGCTTCTTCCCACTAGCTCATTCCCTCCCCATAAATGTTTCTTGTACTATGTCCTAGGGCTCCATCTTTTGTTTTCTACTTACTCAACACATCTTCTCACACATCCCATTTAATGACCACAGCAAAGCCAATCTTCAGTTACCATCTGATGTCTTGGAACTTCCTCCTAAAATTTAGGCCTAATAGGTATTTTCATCTAAATGTTCTCTAAAGTGAATATGTATAAAATATCTATCATTTCCCTTCAATTTTACCACAGTCTAACTGGTGACATAAGCCAAGAATCTATGAGTCATCCTAGATTTCTCTTTATTCCTTACTTAATCTATCCAAAAGTTCCACTGTTCTATACTATAAACATTCTCTTCATTCCTGCTGCCACTTAGTATAGGCCATCACAACGTTTGGCTTCCTACTTCTTTCTTTTTTAAAAAAAAGATTTGAGAGAGAGAGAGAGAGAGAGAGAGAGAGAGCGAGTGAGCACAATCAAGGGAGGGGCAAAGAGAAGGAGAAGAGAGAGTATCACAAGCAGGCTCCATGCCAGCCACCAGTGTAGAGCCTGATGCAGGGCTTGAACCCATGAACTTTGTGATGGTGACCTGAGCTGAAACCAAGAGCTGAACACTTAACCAACTGATCCACTAAGGTGCCCCCCTACTTGTTCTTTCATTCTCAAATTTCACCTTGCCCCTTCAGTCCTCTAAATCAGGATCAAACTTTTCTGTGAAGGGCCAGATAGTAAATATTTCAGGCTATGCATCCATACAGTCTCTGTTGCAACTATTCAGCTTTGTAGTTTGGTCTGGAAAGCAGCCATTAACACTTGCAAAAAGATGGATATGGCATGTTCCAATAAAACTTTTACCAAAAAAGGCAGCAGATGGATTTGGCAGGTGGGTTGTAGTTTCCTGATTCCTGCTCTAAATTGCCCCCAGAGTAAAAATTCTATATGACAAATCAGATCCCATGGCTAATTTATTTATTCATTACTTTTCATCACTTGCAGAAAAAAAAATCCAACCTCCTAGCAGGATACAAAAGAATCTCTATGATATTGCTCCTACTTTTCACTGCCACCCCCTACACTGCACTCACATACTCAGTATCTGTTCATTCCCAGCCATTTATAGCTTCCCAGACCATCATTCTCTTTATCTTTGTGTCTTTGCACAAGTGATGGTCATTATCTGGGATACAGGAATACCTTTTATTCTCTTATTCCTGCCTTTTGACTCAGGAGGACAAGCAACATGTTGTATTTGCCTTTGTATCCCCAGGGCCTGGTCCAATGCCTGCAAGTAGTTTGTTGAATGAGTAATTGATTGCATAAACACATACAGTTTTATAAAGTACATGAATTTTTAAGTACTATTTTTATTTCTTTTTATTTTAGCCACTCAACACTCTCAACTATGTAGTCAGGAGTAGTAATGCACATGTTAGATTTTGACAATGACCATTCCACTAAAATATAGAGATGCTTTCCCCCTCCCCCATTAATATAGAATTATTTATATTTGATATTTAGTATTATATTTATATGACTAATTACAAAAGTAGAAGATAAAAAATTGAGGAAGGGGGAGCAAGAGAGCCATTTTACAAGCTGTCAAATTATGAGTTTCTGTGTCACTTCTGTACCTCTGAATAAATATTTGTGAGTGTGTATGTGTGTAAATATATATGTATACATTTATCATGCATACTTGATAGATTTTTCAAAAGCTAATAATATAAATGTAATTCTAAAACAATGTATTACTTGACCTCCTTTTAATGCAAAAATGTTATTTCAGGGTAATTAGTGTCATGGGTTGATCATTATAAAGTTAAGTTACAGAATTACAGATATGAGAAGGTACCAAGTAGTACAGAATTCTGGGCAAATGAACACTCTGTAGCTGAAAGTAGGCTATACTGGGAATATTACAAATACACCAACCTGTGTGTTAACTGAATTTTTTCAAAAATGTTCTTCTTAATGAAAAGCAGCCATAGTGTTGCCTTTGCATATAATTCTAGATAATGTTAGTTAATAATTTAGTGATTAAGATCTATGATAAGAAGTCCTCATTAAAGAACACATACTAAATTACTGTCAGAAAATACCTTCACACTTGAGCAAAATTGAAAATTGTTCATTAATATACAAAATATAGTATTGTCAATTGATATTCTATAAATTGAGCATTTTTATTATTAATATATATGCTTACTTAAAACCTGATTATATGTAAACCTATTAATAAATTTAAAGACTTGTAAACTTAGCTGTGTAGCCCAAGCAGAGTGACTCTTTGCTGACCTGAACAGTTTATTTAAGCTAAATAACCACTGATTCCATTGCTTAATCATATGTCTGACTATATCAAATAAATTTAACTGTTCTTTTAATCTTGTACTCTTAAACATTAGTCTAAGTCAAGACATAGCAAAGTACGTAACTGGTTTAACTATTTCTGATAAAATGACTTATAAACATATTGATTTGGTTGAATAGAAAAATTTAAATCTAAAGCCATAGTCTTCTCAGATTACCTGGGAAAAATTTCAATGAAGGGGATTATAATTATGTATATATTTTAGTTCTCTTTAAAAGGCAGCTAAAGATGGCCGCATATTCTTTGACACATCTCCCTTCAAGAGATAGGTCTATTTTCTCTCTCTTGGAATCTGAGCTGGTCTATGTCTGCTTTGATCAAGAGAGTATGTTGGAAGTAATGCAGTGCTATTTCTTGGACAAGACTTTAAGAGGACTGGCAGTTCCACCTTGGTTTGTTAGAGCCCCAAGTCACCATATAAGAGGTCCAATTTTATGTAAGAAGTTCATGCTGCAGAAACCATGTGGAGAGGCAGTGGGGATACATTCAGAGGAAGAGTAGTGCTAATGAGTTCAGCCCTCCAGACATCCTCATCAAGGTTCTAGGGAGGTAAATGAAATTATGTGGGGCTTCCAGACCAGATCAGCTACTGGCAGAATACTACCAGATGACCTCAGTGATGCCAATGGAGCACAAAAATTGCTCAGCTGAGACCTATCAAAATATGTGATCCACACAGTCATGAGATATGGTTACATAGTATTTTGGGCTAACATGTTATGTAGCAATAGATAACATAAAACAGACACTTAAGCATTCTAAATACACAAATCATAATTTATAAGTAATGACTGAAATTATAGGATTAAATACTATAAAATGACTTCTATCCATGCAATTCATAGAATAAATAGCTTTATCTTATTTCATAACAACCTCATTTCTCTATTTTAAGAAACCAAAGAACTTGGATGAATAATAACAGTTATTTAACAGTTATTTGCATATAATATTTTTACTCAAAATGAAGATTCTTATCAAAAATTAAGTTGAACATATTTTATTTTTTTAGAGATTTATCTTACTGAGCATTTGGTGTAGATTATCATCCAAATGATTCATATATCCCCTTAAGTAGGCATGCAGGTATCATTATTTTCATTATAGACAGGGGAAAACAGGGACTTGTAGAGGAGATGGCTTGCTTCAGATCTCCTAGCAAAGTGAGCAAACCCATTCTAGAATCCACTTTTCAAAATCCATATTCATTTCTCTCTTAACTTTATCTACATTGTCTCTAGTATCAGGCACCCTATATGTGAAGCTTCTGTGCCAAATTTTTATGTAAAGTCTGATACATCTCTCAGGAGATATTACCAAAGAGTTTCCTTAATAAGTTGATTCACAAGATTTCTTCTCACAGTGATAGGAATTTTCTCTCTGGTCAGAGGACACTTTTTTTAATATAATTTTAACATTGATATATTAACATATAGGACTGTTATAAGACTAATCAGGGATTTTGAAATAGTAACTTAGTGTTTGTAGGCAAGGTATTTATATTTTGTGTGTTTACTGAATGTGAATTTCAGGATATCAAAAGTTGGGCCTGATTTTCTCCACTAGTTTTCTTTAAAACAGTATTATACTCTCTGTACTATATTTATACACACAAAAACAAGCTGACATATGAATTAGTCAACTAGTGAAACAGATTGTTTTAGTGTTATAGACCTAAGCTATAAATTCATATCATCATCCAATTTTCTTCTTGGGTTCTTTTCATTTTTTCCCTTAAAAATTCCTCCTAATATCCCTAATTATTCCCACTGTACCAATATTTTTAGAAAGTGATATTCTTTCTCATTGTTCACATTCCTTAAATATCAGTAAATTATCATTTCTACCTCTAAGCACTGCTTCACCATGTTCTATCAGGTGAGATCCCGTAAGCTTTCTTCATTAATTACTGTCACCTTTTCTCTTAATCGTTTTGAATTTTTGAAACTTTCTTTAATTTACCTTCTCAAATTGGGAAACCCAAAATTAAACATGCTGTTCAGAGATTTTTTTTTTTTTACTGTAGGCTTATTCATCTCTTTACAGTATTAATCACAAGATTATTTACCACTTTTAAGGTTTTCATTTGCAAACACATCCTAGTTATTATACCTTCAAAATAATTTAAATTCCATAGTTGAAGTATAAGCCTTAAAGTCCATATTAACTCTTTGAATGACAAATCTTACACTATGCTAAGACATCAGTAAAGTAAATGTTTATGTGACAAAAAAATGGAGAAAATACCTTACCTGAAATTTTGTGAAACAAAAGTTCATGAATTGCTGGACAGTGGATTGTGTGACAGGTCATTGACTTATTTCAGCCCTAGAAAAATTGCTTTTTAAAAATATTCCAGAAAGGCCGATTGCCTTAAGGTAGTTGCTTATGTGTGTTACCAGGGAACATATACATTTTAAAATAGCTCCTTTTTGTGGTATATGAATACATATGTTTTTGGCTAATTTATATAATTTTCTCTCTCCTCAAGATAATAGTGGCAAAAGCAAAATAGTGTACCTTAAAAAACAAGTATAAATGCATTTTGCTCACTGGTAATGAAGGCAAGAAATACTTCTGGTCATCTTCCCATAAAATTTTGTACCTGTATACTTTGTCACTTGGCTGCTCTAATGCTATTTCTTTAATTTTAAGAATTCAAATTAGAGGTGCTGTTAAATATTTGGAAAATGTTGAGGGGCTGGACAGAATCTAATAGTAGGCAGAGTGGATGAGCATTCTACTTTCAAGAAAAATAGTTTTTCAAAATATTCTGCCTACATCAAAACATTTTCTTGCCTAAATATTTTTTAAATAATTTTGCATTTTGGGGGTGTTTTTTCTTCAAATGCCTTTCTTTTGGGGGTGATGGCATTCATTTTGATAAGAAGTGACTACTGTCAAGCACAAAACTACTAAATAATGAAGAGAAGTTATAAAACTAAGGAGATACGTTACAAAAACCAAAAGCAGCATTTTTGAGTCTTGGCCCAATTAATCAGAATAGAAAACAGATTCTACATTTTTATTTTTATGTCTTTATTTTATTTTGAGAGACAGAGACAGAGAGCGAGCTAGGGAGAGGCAGAGAGAGAGAGGGAGATCCAGAATGTGAAGCCGGCTCCAGGCTCTGAGCTGTCAGCATAGAGCCGGACGCGGGGCTCTAACACACGGACTGTGAGATCATGACCTGAGCCAAAGTTGGACACTTAACCGACTGAGCCACCCAGGTGTCCCTGGATTCTACTTTTCTTTGTTTTGCTGAATCTCATGTATAATTATGGACCCGTGAGAGCAAGTCAAGTGGCCTCTAGTGAACTAGAAGTCCTGATTGTTCATCCCTGGTTCTCCTCAAACTTTCCAGTAGTTGTATTGACCAGCATGAAAATAGATTCTCATAGAGCGTAAATTTCATGAGGATAGTGATTTTGTAAGAATAAGAGCTGATACTTACTAAGAATCATTAACTGATTAAATACTGTGGTAAGTACTTTCTGTGTATTAACGCATTGAATCATTATAACAACCTTAATTATCATTTTCAATTTATAGATGAAGAAACTGAGACCCAGAAAGGTTAAGTAATGTTCTGCTGCCTTACTGTGAGCGATGTGTAGAGTTGGTAATTAAACCCAAGCAGTCTGGCTTCAGTCTGTTTTAATTACTCTAGTGATTTTTTTAAAGTTGAAAATGCACCAAAATCACTTTGAGGGCTGGTTAAAACACAGATTTCTGGGGTTTGCTCCTAGAGTTTCTGATTCAGTATGTCTGGACAGGGGACCAAAGCTTTGTTATTTCTCACAAGTCCCCAGGTAATTGTGATGTTTCTGGTCCAGAGACCACACTTTGAGAACCACCAGATAGCATATAATTTTAGGTTCTATGAAATTTTGCCTTAAGGATTTTTAATATTTACCTTGATCAAAGCAAATAATGGATCAACTTGCAGTAATGGTATGTTATAATTAAGCTAGCCATTAGGAAAAGCAAGCAGGCACAAATTCATTCATTCAATAATCATTTATTTAATTGCCAATCATGAGTTTAGGGGCCTGAAATATAATGATGGAAAATGTATTGACCTTGCTCCCAAGGAATTCACTTTAAGGAGACATACAAACTAATAATTCAAAAATAGTGCAGTAAGTGTTGCAGCAATGTGAGGCAAGAGGGTGTGAATTTAAAGGATCAGAAAAAGTTTAATGGAGTAGAGTTTTTGAATTGTCTTAATAGTGGTTCATTTTCTAGTGAACAGGGCACAAGCAAAGTTACAGAGATGAGAAGGGCATATTGAATATTGGAAATTATTAAGAATCTCATTGACTACAGTTCAAGTTTGAAGCAAATGGGTGGGAGGCTGAGTAAAGAAAGATTAGCATGAATGTGTAGAAATATATCGAAGCATGATGACTTTGGATGAGAGATCAGTGAGAGGTTTTAAGCAAGATATAGATCAGTGGGGTTTCTTGGAGATTACTCTGGCAAATGCAGAGTTAACAGTGATAAAACCTAGAAGTCATTTGGAGGACAGTTTAAAGCAAGGGACCTTGAAGGCAAGGAGGCCATTCAAGGCAGGAAGGCCATTGAAGGCAAGGAGGCCATTCAAGGATCTACCACTTAGATCACTTAGTGGTAGTGATCTAAGACACTAGCTTTGGGGTTGAATAGAAAAGAGTAGAATAAATCATGCCTGAATGGTGCTATTTTAAGTATACACATATTTTAATTCCATTAATACTTGGATGAAACCAGTGAATTGGGTGCTACCATCTTCTCTGTTATACAAATGTATAACATGTAGAGGAAAATGTAGAGGAAAGCAAACAGTAACTATCATTGCCCCAAGGTCACACTGCTTGTCAGTGGTAGAGCCGGGCTTTGAACCCAGGCATTCTGGCTCCAGAGTCTACCTTTATAACCAGGGCTGATGATGGACCAGATCGGAAAATACCTAGTGAGAAAAGTACCTAGCACATATTTTGGCCAATAAATATGTCACAGTATCCAGTGGTTAGAGCCTGGCCAACTAGTCCATTCAGGTGACGACTGAGTGGAATTAATAGGAGACCATACATCCGTTTCAGCAGGTTTCTTTTATTATGACTCTAAAAGGCTGTAGTGAACATGATGCCTAACAGAGAGTGAGACAGACATCCCCACTAGTGCCATTATCATGCTAGCACAGGGACATCACGTCTTCCTCTGACCTACCACACTAAGGTCACGGTTCTGACAACAACTATTAGCTTAATGCTGGGACTCTCAGCTCCGCTTCAGATTTTGTTCAGTCAACATTTACCAAGGGCCTGCCATTTATTAGACATTTTTGTAGGTGATAGAGGTGTAGAAATGAAATAGGTATCATCCTGGCTTGGGAGAGTAAGATATGCATGTGTACATTTCATTATAACGTAGTGCAGTGGTAAGGGGAGTGTAGGGTGCTACCAGTCATTAACAGGATCGGGTTCAAGCAACACTCTGGAAGTATGGCCACAGCTACCAAACTTCTCATCACTGCCCCAACAACAACTACAAGCCCCTCTCTTTTCAGTGAAGAAAAGCAAAATGAAATTGAGTAAAGAAAAAGGAAAGGGAGGAATTGTCATTGTAGTTTCTCCAGTCTGGTAGACTTACAGTATCAGCTCTGAGTTACAAGCTCTTCCCTAGACAACAAAATAGATCAGTGTTGTGGGAACAATATTAACGCATTTCCAACATTGAAGTCTATTGGAAAGACATACCCTTCTTAAAATCTAAAATAAAGGTACAACTTTGTAGCTCTAGTCATTTTACCGTCTGGAAAGGAGAAATGCCTCCATTTACCAGACCAAGCTAAACGTCCTTACAGGGAAGTTACAAAACAGGCCAAAAAAATTTTTTTAATGTGCTTATAACTTTCTTTTAGGTGCTCCATTTCTGTGGCTTGAAAGTTCAGAGGGAATTTTTAGGAGTACAATTGAAAATATCGGATATCAACGAAACAATTTCATCAGATAAGAATACACAGAAGAAAAGTTTGCACAATAGTTCTCTGACTCTGATGAAGGGAGAATGATTAAATGGATTTGTGTGTTGTTTTTAATGGACTATGGTTAGATACAGTTCATCACATGACTAAAAAGACAACTGATGCTATTGTTGAAATATTAAACTTTTAAAAGCTATTTTCTCTTCTTCAATAGCTAAAAGAAGGTAAGAACATATTTTGAACTTTCACACTCTTTGCAATATATTCTGAAGCCTCAAGCCTTTAGCAATTTAGAGAATTCTGCAGATCACAGAGAGTAAAAGGAGAATTAAAGTTAAAACAAAAGCACTTCATTCCAAAACACAAAAC
>CM053559.1:67648107-67713107 GCA_028646485.1 Cryptoprocta ferox | reverse complement strand
GTTTTTCTAACATACATAGAAGGTAAGAAAAATCAGGAAACTATTTGCCAAAGATGGAAGAACACATAATATATACATTTTTTCAACATTCAGGGCTTAAAGACCTAGTCTATATAAATGAGCTTTGATAAGTTGTTTGCTTCATTAGTATTTTCATGCTGGTACATCAGGGAAAGGAAGAGGTTATGCTTGTCTTTTGCACATAGCTCCTTGTCGTGTTTTCCAGATGTGCCTCACCTCTTATAAAGATATATTCATATTCATAAAAACACAGTTTGATATTCCATGAATAAAAATCAATATAGCATTTAAATGCTGCGAGGTTACCATAATTTTTCCAAAGCAAACATTCAAACTAGGATTGGGAAAAAATTCAACAGAGAATTCCAAGAGATCTGTAACAAACCTTGCAAGATGATTCTCAGCTTTTGAGAATATATACACATGCAAGTTGGTGTTCATCCAAGAAAGAACATTGATTTTAGTGTCTATGCAAAAGAACCTTCTAAATAAGTGCTACTCCAAAGAGTTTAACATCTCCTCCCTTAGGTATACTTCAAAGAAGTTAGGATACAGTTTTTAAAATAGTGTATTTTTGGGTCGCCTGGGTGGCTCAGTCAGTTAAGCCTCTGACTTCAGCTCAGGTCATGATCTCACAGTTTGTGGGTTCAAGCCCCGCATCGGGTTCTGTGCTGACAGCTCAGAGCCTTGAGCCTGTTTCAGATTCTGTGTCTCTCTCTGCCCTTCCCTTGTTCGCACTCTGTCTCTCTCTGTCTCAAAAATAAATAAACATTGAAAAATAAATTTAAAAAAAAGTGTATTTTATAACTTTAAAACTTTTTTTTTTTTTTTTTTTTTAGAGTGAGCATCACAGTCTCTGGTTTTGCCCACATAGGACCTTAGAATCTTGTTTCATAACCAAGGAGAGTCTACTCCGGGCAGATCTACCTATTTCTTTCTGTCGTATTTTTGTAACTTGGACCTTTATAAACACTATGTAAGTTTGATAAGAATGACTGAACCCAGACCATGAAATAAGTACAATATGGATTTGATTTTTTGGTCAACTTATGTATACTATACATTTGTTGAGTCATGTTCCTGAAATAATTACTAGTGCTCTCCTCACTAAGGAACTGATGACAACTTTCAGCTTTGTTGTGTGTGTGTGCACGCACACGTGCACGTGTAAGTGTGTGTGTGTGTGTGTGTGTGTGTGTGTAGTCTCCATTCTAAACCAGATTTGAGTTTTACTGAGCATTTTCTGTGTTCTGTTATTTTTGGCTGAAAAGAGCAGCTGCTTCTTTCTAAAAGAGCACTAACACTGTTTGCAAAAAGAGTTTAGTAAAGATTGAAGTAATTGCTCAAAATTCTTATGTAAAGTTAGGCATTTATTAATGACCTCAGGGTTCTCCTTCAGGAAGATTGGACCAAATTCAAAATCCTTGAAGGCACAGTCATGAACTGGAGAGACCAGATGAAAACATCAAGTTTTAAAGATTAGGATTGGGATCATAAATAACAGACAAGCCAAGATTTGTGGATAGAGTGGGAAGTGAATTGCCCAGGTCATGTGCCCATCTCTAAGCCAGTTATTGTTAGGAGATGGAGGCAGGGCTCTGAGTCCCCACATCTGGGCCACGTAGACACCTGGAGGCCAGAAGGTGTGGTCAGACTCATCTAAATCACTGGAACTGAAGTGAGGAGGGGTAGCTCCCAAGGAAAAAGCTTTGGATTCTGGTCTTAGTAGAACGGATGGTCAGTAATCAAAACAACACGTGTCCACCACAGCCACCTTCTAGCTTTATGAACCTGAGTATTTTACATGACTGTTCTGAGCCTTAGTTTTTTCTTATCTATAAAATAGGGACAACAAGACCTTCCTGGAAGAGTTGTAGTGAGAATGGGAGATGATTTATGTAAACAATTCTCAAACACTGAGCATATAAAATAAGAAAATAAATTTAATAACATAGCTTCAGAGCCGTGCTTATACTAAAAAAAACATATTATATGTGCATATTTATAGTCACAATTATTTTTTAAAGCTGTGTTTTAAAAAAATGATAGAGGATATTAGTTCAAAATCTAAATAATAATTGTCTTAAGGTAGTAAGCCAATGGAAATAATTCTTTTTCCGACTTTTCTATATTTTCCAGGTCTTCTTTAATAGCTATGTAATTATTTTATGATGTAAGATAATTGTTTAAAATAAAACAGCAAGAAGACATGATATCATTAATCCCAAAAAATCCTTTTTTTCAAGGTATCTTTAAATTTGAGAATACTTTCTCACAATTCACTAAGTACAAAGGATGTGGGACCATTGATGTAAAACCTCATTTAGTTGTTTATTGTTATTTTCTTTTTATTAGGATAGGTGGGCCCATTCAGTTATAGTTTTTAGGCTAAATATATGGAGACACAGTTGCCTTTAAAGTGTGACTAATGGGTTTTATTTTTAAAAATGTGTAATAAAAAACTGATCTGTATGCCTTTGCATGCTGATTTTGTGTAGGATAAGGATCTTTGTATCCTGGTGTTGATAGTCTGAGGAATTGGTTTTTCCCCCATCAAGCCCAGTTTCTGTTTATGGGCAGCTTGAACTCTTTTTGTAATATAATCTAAGTCTTTTATTTTCACATTGTCTAATAAATCAGAGATTCAGAACCCTTAAAAAGGGTGTCTAAAATTAAAATGAAATTGTCCTTTAACATTTGTGCTATCAAGTGATTCTACATTGGTTTTAGTTCAAGGAAGTTTATAACTAGAGATATCAAAAGGAGCTAATATTAATAATATTTATCTGGCTATATCACACACATTGTGTGTGTGTGTATATTCACACAGACACATCCATACAGTCACATACTCAGACACACACACACACAGACATATACACTATATTCACACAGGGTCCTTTTAAGAAACCTATTATAACCAATGGGGTCTTCATAATTGCGCTTTACAAAATTGTAACCTTATCACATGCCAATGTCCATATTGCTATAAGAATTCCCACTATGCCTAAATAGATTTCATTCAGTAAAATTTGATAGTATAAAGATAATAAAGTCAAAGAAAAAATAAACAATGGAGAGCTACCAAGGTTCTTATAGTTTAAAGGATGATATAGGACTGAAAAGAAAAATACAAGAAGTATAACTGCTAGTATGTAAATGTATATCAGGTGCAGTGAGAACATAGGGGAAAGACTTGCTGAACCTGCCCTGGAGAGAGAAAAAGGGAAGCTACAGAGGTTGCAGCATTTGAAGGGAGGTTTGGAAGGTGAGTGAGAATCTACTGTCAATCAAGTGAACAAGAAAAAAGGGCAGCATAATGGAGTCCAGTATAACAAAGTGTGGTTCACGTGCTGCTGGTAGCAGAGGTGATGTTTCAGGTTAGATACTGATGGACAGGTTTTTTAACTTTGTATTTTAAAATATTACAGATTCCCAGGAAGTTGTGAAATAATGTACAGGCAGGTTCTGTGCACCCTACTCTCCCACTGTCCCCCAGTGTTAGTATCTTGTCTAACTACACTTTAATAACAACACAATGAAATTGTCATTGGACCAACTTACATTGTTTATTGGGTAGTCCTACATATACTCGTTTGTGTGTGTGTGTGTGTGTGTGTGTGTGTGTGTGTGTGTAATTCTAATCAGTTTTGTGACATGCGTAGCTTCATGTAACTACCACCATAATAAAAATGCAGAACTGTTCAGTCATCACCACAAGATTCCTTTATGCTGATTATTTATATCTCCTCTATCACCCCCAATTCTTCTACTCTCTACCCACTACTTCCCTCAAACTCTAATCTCTGGCAACCACTAATCTGCTTTCCATCTCTATAATCATATTTCAAGAATGTTATATAAATGTAATCACAGAGAATGTCTCCTTTTGAGATTGGTTTTTACCAAGCAACATAATTCTGAAAAGAGTCATTCAGGTTGTTGCATGTATCATTAGTTTGTTCTTTTTTATTGCTGAGTAGTATTCCATGATATGGATATACCAGGGTTTGTTTGACCTTTGACTCACTGAAGGGCCTTTGGATTTTCCCCAGTTTTAGAACTGGTATGAGCATTCCTGTACATGTTTTTGCCTGAACACGAGTTTTAATTTTTCTGGGATAAATGCCTGAGGGTGCATTGGTTGTATGATAATGTATTTGTAGCTTTAATAAAAACTGCTATACTGTTTTCCAGAATGGCTATCTCATTTTACATGTCCACCAGCAACATATGAATAATTGACATTTATTTTCAAATGTTTGTAGTTAACATACTGATTTTAAGTTTTCTTTGTGTATTAAATGACATCAACTTTCCACTTACAATATGTTACAGAGTTTCCTGTAAATATAAATATATTACGAAACAATGAGCTGGTTAAGAACAATAAAAACAGTATTACACCATTGGCCATTTTTCAAAATGACAAAAATAATGCAGTAATACAAAAAGAGGAGAAGTTTAGGAAACTAGCATTATGGTTTAGGACACTTACTTTGATTATTAAATATTAGGTAGCTTTGGTTTCAAGTCTTCTATCACTAGCTCTGTTTCAGCTCTTTGACATTATTTTTTTACATTAATAACAATATATATTTAATAGTTATAACAACAGGGTTGTTGAGAGAAAAACTGAGGCAATCTATATGAAATATTTAGCTGATGCAGAATGTTGTAAATCTGTTATCTATTGCTGTAAAGAAAGCCATTGTCCAGGCTAAGTAGACATGAGGAGGTAACAGTATTCAGAGATCATAGAATGATGGTTACATGTGCATGAAACTAAAGCAAAGTTTAGTCATCCTAAACTATGAACTTGAAAGGGGCCAAGTGCCTAGTATATAGAGATTAAGAATGGGAGTAGATTTATCCACAGTATGGAAATATCCCCTCCTATTTATTCTATGTAAAGTAATAAGTACTAGTTCATAGAACCAAGTTAAAGGAACTCTTTTCAAATTTACAAAAATGAAACATACCCCTTTATGATGTGAAGTTTGTTATTCCATTCTTTTCTTATTAGTTTTCAAATGAACTCTCCCTTTTCGACTCCAGAAACTCAAAAGTGGACCTTTGCGGCAATTGAGAGGAGAGGACTTGGTCTAGAAGGAACCCAGACTTCAAGAAGGTATCTTTGCTACTTCACTAATTTTGTCACTCCATCAAATTACTTGATCTCCCTAACACTCTGTATTCTCCTAATAGACATTACTATCCTCTCTAAGGGTTCCTCCTGAGTGTTAAGTCAGATAATAAACATATTATTATTGTCTCATATATAACTATATAGCTCTCTAAACAGTAGCTTTTTTAATTTTTGTTTTGGAAGGGTTTTTTTTTAATTTTTAATGTTTCTTTATACTTGGTCTGTGGTTAATTCAAGCTCACTTGTGAGTAAAACTGAATTTGTTGATCTACACTGAAGCCCTTTTTGCAAACATTCCAAAATGGGGTCTCCTAAGAGAGTTTTTAGAGGATTTGCATGAGGTTTGGAGTAGAGTCCTGTGTGCCTGTCTTTGTTCATGTGGTTTTTAAACATGCAATACTCTTTCACTCACTCACTCCTTCAGTAAATAAAACAACAGTCTTAAAACCTAAGGAGTAAGATCTTCCACATGTCAAAGTTCACCAAAAGCATCCTGCTCAGCTGTGTGGATGGTTCCTATTGTACAGCTGACTTGTTTGAGTTACTTTCTCATAGTGAAGGGAGCAATCAATTGTGCTTGGACACAGAGTAAAAGAGAAGGTTGCATAGTGACAGACTCTCATACTTACTCATGGGAAGACTGGAGAAAATATTCCTTTAGTTTTCCTACTAATAGCCTTCATAGAGATATGGAAGATTGATGATAGTAGTGCTTTTATTTGCCCATCATATCAATCATAAAGAATATCAGCTAGCCTTTTCAATTTTGACACACTTTATAATTTTGGCAGGAAAGAATGTTAAAGGAAACTCAGCAGGATCATGACATCTCTTTTAACCCCTTTTAAATTATAGAATTCTCCACCCCTAAAATTGTGGGAAATTTACTGACCGCATAACATAATTAGAAGAGAAAAAATATCAACAAAATATTTCATCAGAAATATTTAAGACTGCATATTGTTAGTTAAGGTTATTTGTTACAGAATATTTGGCTTTGCAGCACTTGAAAATTTATTTTAGATGGTAATTATGGTTAAAATATGAACTATAGTTTAATAGAGAATAGCCTTGTAATTGTAATATCACCATATATTTCTTACTACAAAGATGAATTTTACAGTTAAACTTTCTGAAGTGCACCTAGACATTATTAAAGTATTGTGTTTTTATTTTATTTTAAAGTTTTAACTGGATGATGCACAAGAGTGAATGCTTTTTATGATTTTTAAAGTGATTTTTTGCAACATTAACTTTTATAATGTGGAACATAATTAGGACAGTGAAAATAAGAAGGGTTATCTATCCCACCAGATTACAGTGCTGCTCACTGTCCTTGTTTTTCTCCACCCCTCCCCACCCCCCCCCCTTTCTTTTTTTGGTCTTGTTTTTCATTGGCCATGTTAATTTCGGTAGGATCTTTCTAAATAGATTGTCTATTTAGAGTTAACATTCCAAAAGATATCCCTCCCCCCTTCCCAGTAACTCTTAACTGCCTTGTTTGCAAAGATTATAAGTTAATTGGAGTCAAGGTGGGATCATTATTTCTACTAGAGGAGTGTTGATACATAAGGATTTTGACCCGATTTTGGAAAGTATACCTTACAAAAGAAGGATGCTGCATTCAGAGAAAAAAACAAAACAAAAAAACAAACAAAACTTGTGTTTTAGCCTGAACTCTGCCACTTGAAAGATTTACAGACATGGACAAATTGCTTACATGCTTTGACACTCAGTCTCTTCCTCTGTAAAATGGACATGATGCCACTTAGCATGGTCACTCCGAGGATTAAATGGAATAATTGAGGCAGAAATGATTTTAAAATTGAAATGCTGTGCAAAAACTAAAGTATTTCTTTTAACCTCAAAGTTAATCTTGGCAGAACTGATGTCTAATCACTTATGCAACATATTCAAATTACAAATGTAAAATATAAATATATATAATTTATATTTTTCACAAACACATTATTTTCAGAAATCACTACTCTAGTGGGTGAAAAAAGTTACAATCTGCTCTTCATTGTTTTCAATAAAATCATGACAATTATTATAAACATAAATTATACCATGTGTTATAAAATATGAAATGCTGGGCTATATAGGTCTGACATAGGATAACATTTCTTGTGCATTTATTCTACAAAAAATGTTATATTCATTTTATTTCAAATAATTCAGTGTTTCAAAATTGAAGTTTATTTATATTTGAGAGTGAGAGAGAGATCAGGGGAGGGACAGAGAGAGAGGGAGAAGATCCTAAGCAGGCTCCATGTGCTGTTAATGCAGAGCCCAGTGTGGGGCTCGATCTCATGAACCCTGAGATCATGACCTAAGATGAGATCAAGAGTCAGACACTTAACAGACTGAGCCACCCAGGTGCCCCCAATATTTCAAAATTACGGTGTGTACCGTTATGAATATTTTTTAAAATTTTTTAGATGACTGTAACATTACCTAGCTAAATGCCACTCTAAAAGTAAATGAAACAAAAATATATTGTCAGATATTCCAGGAATGAACAGATATTATATTTCAGCTTAATTAGAATTGATACACAAAGATAGGTGAAAGAGAAGAATTAGCAAATCTAAAAATGAGGAGATTGGGGATATAAGGACTTTGGTGGACATTAATAAGGATTAAGTATATAGATTGTTTAAATATTTTTTTTTAATTTGGAGAAAGCATCAAATTCATGGTAAAATAACACTTGAAATAGAAGTTGTGTAGTAAAAGTCAATAACAATAATAGTCATGATCTATAACCTCTGATCATATTTATAAAGATTTGCTGATCTTAAGGGTAGAAGTAAAAGCTTATTAAATTTCACATCTTACATAAGGAGAAGTCCAAAGTTATTTGCATCAAAAGCAGGATATTTATTTGCCAAATTAGAGTAAAAGCTAAAAGCAAAGAAAACACTTCTTGAAGTAGAAGAAAATAGAATTATGCTCAACCATATTCAACTTATGCTTGGAAAGGAGACTATTAAATATTCTGAGTGAAAAATATGAAAATCCTAATGAATCATATTTTAAAGATATTTAAAAATGCAAATTAAAAAATAAGAGTAACTGAAAGAATAAAATAGATCAGATTCAGATAAACAAAATAAAGGGAAATATATAATACAAATGTCAGACACAATAACCTTGTAAGGTGAAAACCATAAAAAGAAAAACAAAATGGTTTTTTTATATTAGATAAAAGATGCCATTCATGTTTAGGCAGCCCTTAACAATAGTTAAAAATGTTTATGTATAAAAAAGAATGCTAACTAATTATATAAATTAAAAGCAATTAGAAATAGAAGAAGAAATAGAAAATAAATGTTACTAGCTGTTATTTATCACTATCATTCTAGGATAAAACAAGTAACAAAAAGCAAATGTGTCAAAGATATCAAGCTAATTACCAGCATGCTGTTTACTCATATGCAAGCCAGATGAATTCATGGATTGATTTTATCCAACAAAAGGGAAGATAAACTTGATATAAGAGAAAGAAGAGAGAAGGAGGAAAAATGAAATATGGCCAATATGAGAAGAGTTTCCTGTTTCTGCATATTTGGAGTAACTGATTAGTGGTCAGTTAAAAGGAGGTGACTTTAGCCCATCTGTCCATCCACAGACCAGCTAAGCAATATCAAAAAAACAGCTTCCGTTGTGTATGGATTCCCTAGAAGACCTCATAAGTTTGTTATGCTATCTTTGTGACACATTGCCTCTATAAAGTATTAGCCGGAATCCTTTTTAAAACATCTTTACTTTTGTTATATCAGATATGCACCATTACCCTCTTCAGAATTTCTCAGGTATAATCATGATTTAACATATCTCAAAATATATGTGTATATAAAATGCATACAAAGTCTATGAAAGAAAATACTTCAAATTGTTAAAACAGTTCTGGTGACATTACTAGAAGTGATTTTTATTCTTTTTGTAAACTTTCTTCCATCTTCCCAAATTAAAAAAAAAGGCGTATGTTATTTTTATAATAAAAATTTTTCAATTTTATTTTTAGAAACAGTAATAGATCCCAGTCATTATTACTCAAGTTGAGTACTCAACTCAAATATGTTGCTTCATTCAGTTCTTCAGCAAAACCCAATATAGTTTATACATCACCTCATTTAGAGACAAAATTCATCTTGATAGAGGACACCTGATCTAAGGATTCCTTGATTCCATCATTTTGACTCACTAACAATTAATGGGATATCCCCTCTGACCATTCCTTTCTAACATAATACTGGAAGTTGTAGCTAAAACAATAAGACATGAAAAGACTGTGAAGATACACAGATTCATACCTTCCATGTTCATGATAAGAAGACTCAATATTGCCAAGATGTCAGTTCTTCGTAATTGATCTCTAGAATCAATGCAATCTTAGTCAAAATCCCACAAGTTATTTTGTGGATGTTGACAAACTGATTCTGAAGTTTATATGAATAGGCAGAAAACTCAGACTAGCCAATGCAATATTGATGGAGAAGAACAAAGTTGGAGCACTGACATTATCTGACTTCAAGACTTAATATAAAACTGTAGTGATCAATACATTTTGGTGTTAGTTCAAGAAGAAAGAAAGACAAATAGGTCAATGGAACAGAATAGAGAGTCTAGATACAGACCTCCAGAAAAATGATCCCCTCATCTTTGGCTAAGGAGCAAAGGCAATACAAAGAAACAAAGTTTTTTTTTTTTTTTCAACAAGTGATGCTGGAATATCTGAACATCCATGTGCAAAAGTGTGAATCTAGACATAAACTTCACACCTTTCATAAAAATTAACTCATAATAGATCATAGAACTAAATTTAAAACCAAAATTATAAAACTCCTGGAAGATAACATAGGAGAAAACCTAGATGACCTTGGGTATTGTGATAACTTTTTAGATACAACACTAAAGACACAATTCATGAAATTAAAAAAAAATGATAAGCTGGATTTTGATAAAATTAAAAGCAGAGTAATAACTGCAAAAGACAATGTCAAGAGAATGAGAAGACAAGCCACAGACTGGGAAAAAATATTTGCAAAGACCACATCTGATAAAAGACTGTTTTACAAAATATACAAAGAACTCTTAAACTCAACAATAAGAAAAGAAACAACAGAACTTTAGAAATGGAACAGAGTTCTTAATAGTCACCTCACCAAAGAACATTATACAGATGGCAAGTAAGGGTATAAAAAGATGCTTTAAATCATATGTCATTAGGGAAATGCAATTAAAGCAACAATGGTTACACCTAGCAGAATGGCCAATATCTAGAACATTGACAATACCAAATGCTGGCGAGCATGAGGAGCAATAGGAACTCTCACCAGTTACTGGTGGGAGTACAGAATGGTAGAGCCATTTTGGAAGACAGACTGACATTTTCTTACAGAACTAAACATATCCTTACTATATGATCCATCCATCGTGCTTATTTGTATTTACCCAAAGGAGTTGAAAACAACATACAAAAAACCCCTGCATACAGATGTTTATAGCAGCTTTATTTGTAATTGCCAAAACTTGGAAGTAACCAAGATGTCCTTCAGTAAGTGATTGGATAAATAAACACATTCAGACAGTGGGATACTATTCAGCACTAAAAAGAAATGAGCTATCAAGCCAAGGAAAGGCATGGATGAAGCTTAAATGTTTATTACTAAGTGAAAGAAGCCAACCTGAAAAGGCTACACACTCTATGATTTCAATTATATGATATCCTAGAAAAGGCAAAACAATGAAGAGAGCAAAAATGTTTAGTGGTTGCCAGAGGTTAGGGTAGGGAGGATGAATGGGTAGAACACAGAGGATTTTTAAGGCAATGAGAAAACTCTGCATGACACCATAATGATGGATTTATATATTTGTCCAAACCCATAGAGTGCACAACACCAAAAGTGAACCCTAATATAAACTATGAATTTTTAGTATTATGATGTGTCAATATAGGTTTTATCAGTTGTCGAAATATACCACTCATGGGAGATACTCATAGTTGAAGACACTGCGTTTGTGGGGACAGGTTGTATATGTACCTTACCCTCAATTTGCTGTGAACTTTAAAATGTTTTAAAAACATAAGGCCTTAGTTAAAAAAAGAAAAAATATATATATCAATATGGGAAAACGTACTAGCTCAGAACTAGCAACCATGATTTGAAGCTCAGGAGAGAAAATCGTTCATTGATTTTTTTTCTAAGCATTCATTTCTTCAATGGCCTTGCTTTAATGAATGAAACATAATCCCTGTCTTCTCAGTGCTCACAGCCCATCAGTGGCACAGACGCTTAAAGAAACACTTTCCGTAATGTGTAATAATGAGGGCAGAATGTAACACAGAACTGCTAGTGATTAACTCTGCAGGATGGACTTAGACGTATAGAAAGGTGGAACTTGAGTTAGAAACTCTGATTTGGGAGACAGTCTTATAATGATGAGAGATAAAACTGTATATGAGACCATCCTGAGTCTGAAGGTTAACAAATGAAAAGAAGTTATTTAATGCCCTCCCCCAAATTAATGGAGTTGCCAGGAAATAGAGAAGTTTGTGAATGAATGCTCACATTTTGAAATAATGAATTGAGAAATATAAATAGTTCAAATGTGACAATTTTTTGTGACAGTGACAATTTTTAAAAAAATATTTGAATCTGGAGCTAGATTGCTTAGGTTTGCTTTGCTACTGTGATAACTGTGAGGTTTAGGGCAAATAGCTGTCTTTAGCAAAGCTCAGTTTCTTCCATTAAAAGGCAGTCATAGGGGTGCCTGGGTGGCTCAGTAGGTTAAGCATTTGACTCTTGATTTTGGCTCAGATCATCATCTTGGGATGGTGAGTTTGAGCTCCTCATTGGGGTCCCGGAGCCTGCTTGGGATTCTTTCTCCCACTCTCTCTGCCCCTCTGTTGCATTCCCTCTAAATACATAAATAAATAAATAAACTTTAAAAATTTTAAAAAGGCAGTTATAATAGCACCTACCTCATAAGGATAGAAGAATTGATACACATATATATCTTAATACTGTGCCTGGTATGTTTGAGGGAAAGAAGGGGCAGCATGACTGGAACAGCATCAGCAGGAGAGAGTATGGGAGGGAGATGAAGTGCGAGAGGTAAGAGGAGATTGGGGCTTTTACTTTGAGTGAGATGAGAAGCCACTGCAGTGTTTTCAGCAACATAGTGACAAGATCTGACATGTTTTACATGGATCACACTGCAGGTGCTTTGTGAATAAAAAATGTGGTGCAAGGGTGGAAGCATTTACCTGGCTAACTGAGGGTATCTTAGACCAGGAATTAGAGCAGAGAGAAGCAAGGTGAATGTTGGTGCATGGATTATTCATACACAAAGGTTAATTGTCATCATGGTAAGTCTAGAAAATTCCAGTGTGCAGCTCTGGTTGCTTTATAGTCTTCCTATACTATAATTTTGAAACAGTGGCAAGTGACAGCTTAGTATACAACTTGCTTACTTCTTTAGCATCAAACATATTTGTTTCAGGTGTCATTTAGTGATAATAGACCAGCTAAGGCTAGACAGTTGTTACCAAATGAGAAAGCTATAAGTGAAAATTGTTAATTGGTGAAACCTAACACAAATAAATTTTAAAATTTCCAAATTTTACTACTTATTTGAAAAATAACATGTGATTTGATAACATCAAAAACTATATTAAACATAACTAATGATATATTAATGGAGACTTTTCTTTAAAAAAAAAAAACTCTTATTTATTCCAAAAATGAATGCAACTGTTTCTTCCTTCTATCAGTATGGTAAATAAGAGTCACATGAAAATCTGAAATTTGGGCAAATTATAGCTCTATACTATTCTCTTCTTATTTATAGACAAGTAGGAGAGGAAGAAATGGTTAAGAGTTTTAAATTTCTTTTTAATGTTTATTTTTGAGAAAGAGAGCACAAGTGGGGGAGGGGCAGAGAGAGAAGCAGACATAGAATCTGAAGCACGCTCCAGGCTCTGAGCTGTCAGCACAGAGTTTTAAAAGAGAGCTGACTATTTAGAAAAGTTCATTAAACCTAGTTTGAATATTCAGAGGCAGGAATGGAGCTACATGTATCAGGCATAACTAAGTTACCACTCTGCCTAAAAAAAGTATGAAGAATATGTTGTGAAATTACTGGGAGGCAAAGAAATAGAAGAGCAAGTAGAGGCTGGGAAGGTTAAATAAAGTCAATTGGAGAAACATGATTTAAGGAAATTTTATAAAGAAGTATGACTAATTTTTCAATACCAATTTATTTTCCTTGTCATGATGTGGCTCTCACTCTACCTACCTTAATTTCCTAAGGAGTCCATATTGTAAGTTTAATACCTTCTCTAAGTGGTAATGGTTCCCTCATGTGTAAAGCAGACAAAACTATGTGGGATCTTTATATGAGGTGATTAGTGAAGAGATCAATAAGTGGCAACACTATGACAAAAGCAGAAATTTAGAGCCAGTGGTGACTAGGAAATCATTAGACATCTAGCCCTTGCAAACTCCAAAGAGATGTAAAGACACATGGATCTCACTGCACATGTACTGGATTTTGAGCTCTTCTGATTTGGATATCAAGACACAGGGTCCTTTGCTATCATTTGAGTTAATGCTTCACCTGGGCTTTGATAATCTGAAGTGATTGTATATTGGGGATGGAACAGTCAAGGGATAGATAAATCACACTTGCAGTATTTGGACAGGTCAGCTGTCAACCTCGGGAGCTTTGCAGATCATCTAACTCTGTGGTTCTCAAACTCAACTGAACATTAAAATCACCTTGGAAACTTTGAAAAAAAAATGCCTATGTTTCAACTCCATCCAAAAGCAATTAAATCAGAATTTTCTGTGCAGTCAAGTCTGAGAAACCACAGTGAGTATCATCAAATAACTCCATAACAATTCAATCTGAACATCCTAGTTTGTGATCCCTGTTTTTCACCAACCAGTCAATCATAAATGAGTGAGGAAAAATATGGATCCTCAACTCTGTAGAACTTAACTTATTAAAAATAGTAGAGGAAGAATATTGATGTATGAGGCATGGCTGTATCCTTAAAGACTTTCTAATGAAATTAAAGGAACTAGGTTTATACATGGCAAATAATTATCAAAATTGCAGTACAACTTCAAATACTAGAATAAACATATGGGCGGAGTAATCAGGAATTACCTTAAGGAGGAAACTGTAGCTGGCTTACTCAGTAAGTACTGTTCTTTGCTTTAGAAAGACTCCGGCAGACAGCTATGGTAGATGGATAAGATTGATCCCAGTTACTTTTCATATATCTGGAAATACCATTGTTATTGAAGCTATGCCTCAGATTCTAGAAATTGTGTTGTAAACAAACAGGTAGACATGATGAAAGAGTTGCAAACCATAAAGACTGAGTTTTCGTGAATAGAGGTTTATGTTGTTAATCAACCTTATGACAAATTTAATCAGCTAGTATACAAATGTTTTATGATTCTTTATAGTCCTTAAGGAGAAATAATAATATAAATGAGAATAATTACTATTTGGTACAATCAAAAACATTTGTTTTCTTCCTTCTTACTTATTGGAAGTATGTGTAATCCACCTCATAGTGGTACAGAGCCACATTTTAGGAGCTGAACCTCCTAGGCTTGGATCCTCTGCTTTCTCTGTGACCTTGAACAAGGTAATTAATCTCCATCTTCTGCTTCATCATATATAAAAATGGGATAGTAGTACTATTTTTCTTTAAAAATTGTCATGGGGATTGAACTAGATAATACACTAAAAGCATTTAAAACAGCTTCTGTCATATAATCTCACCTTAATGAGTGATAGATGTTATTATTATCTCTAATTTTCTTTGAAATCATATGTTAATTCATAATCATTATTACTCATCCGCAGAAACTAGAAAATAGAGGATTGCTTTATTTAAATTGTATTTCCAATAAGTGGAATCTTGAGTCTCCAAAGGCCTCCACCGAAAGAGTTATATAAGTTGTAGCCTTTGGAAAATCCCATCATTCTTTCTGTGCCTCAGTTTCTCACCTGTATATTGGGAGTAATCATACATCATATGTCAAAAGATGGTTGCAAGGATTAAATAACTTGCACAGAGCACTTACAACAATACCTGGCACAAATTAAGCACTATCTGTGAGCTATTATTTTTATGATTATCATTATTTTTATGATTGTGCTCCATTCATGATCTTCCACTTTGCTATTCCCGTGGTTCTCTAGGCCCCTGAGGGGTCCTTTGGTGGATCCCCTCTACCCATGTTAATTTCCCTGGTTGCTTGTGAGCTTAAGGCAGTAGAAAATGACTACCAGCTTGTTAATAGCATTTTGACTGAAACTCATTTTATAGAACGTCCTGGGAATTTACATTTTAAGACTTTCATTGCTAATATTCTCCTATTGAAGGATATTCTTGAAGTGTAGGTAACAAAGAGCCAAATCTCATCTTCAACTACCTTTGAGTGGTGTGGACATTGAGTGGTGTGGGAATAAAGTGGAGGTGGAGAGGAGGCTGCTTCCTTGAACTTGGCTCTACTCTACATCTAAGTTCAGTCCAAAGGAAATATTTCTCTCCTTGAGAAGGGAGAATGGCTTTCAACTCTTTGACACTTAAAATCTGGTGTGAGAATAACTGAAGATGACAAAAATAAACTTGACTGACTTCATATTTCTTCCAGAAATTGACATTATTCATATTCTTCTTAGGCATGTAGAGTCGTGGCAATGGTACTTCATGTCATGTGTGGCCATGCACTGAGGTACTTTAGGAAAATTATGACGATCACAGCAATTTTTAGGAAATGTACCTTCAAAACAGGTTTTCCAGCAATGGAAAGAAAAGCAAATTAAAACACATCTTCTTAACATTTTAGTAGTAAGAATATTCTGATAAGACTAAACAGGTAAATTGTAGCATTCCATTCTCAAAATAATCAACTTAAGCAGCATTTCTGCAGTAAATTTAAATCTAATCTGCATTATTAAATAAAAAGTGATAGTGCTCTATTTTGTTTTACCTGCATTTGAGAATAGGTCCCTTTTATCTAATGGAAGAGAACAAAAAGAACAGACATAGTATTTTAAAAACAGCACCCTAAGGATTTTTAAAAACCAGAAAATTGAAATAACTTTGTAAAGATGACATTATATCATTTTTAGAATTTTTAAAAAGCTTCTTTCATTAAAAATCACCCGAAACTGCATTCCTTATAAAAGAAATTACTCTACTCATTTTTATTAGTTTAGCTTTAATGTCAGTACTCAGGTTTATAAGTGCAGTATTAGAAAAACAATGGATTAATAATAGATGTCATGTGATGCTTTTATATCTCATATTATGTTTGATTCCTCATTGCTTTTCTCTGTTGCTTTAATTCCTAATCACTTTCCCCCAAACAGAGAGCATCTGCCAATTTCATTATATGGGAACTTAATAATACTTAATTAAAATACAAAGCTCTAGTTGCTATCTATCATTTAATTGAATGTGATTTAAATAAAACAATAATGGAAAGTATCAGATAGTTCATATATATTTCTGTTTGAAAAAGGATAATATCTTGACTATTTCTTCAGCATAACTATAGGTTTTGTAATTTTATCTATATGATAAAAAGAATCTTTAGAAAATATTATTGGTTTTTCTCTCCTTCTAGCACTTAAAAATATGTTCTGTAGGTTTTTAAATACTAATTTGTTTTTTGGACATTCAAAGCGATGCCATTACATTTCTTTGTATCTTGAGAAGTTTATTCTAGATAGAAGTTTGTAATGGTTTCAAAATGTTCATCTATAATACCTAATAAGGTTTAACATTACTAATTATTTTTGCTTGCAAATTTTGATGAAAAGTGTAACTTTATGACAGTCTGTTAAATGAATATCTTTGGGTAGAAGTAATAATTATCAATTAGTTACTAGGTGCCCTATAAAAGTGACGAAAGAACAGTAATAATCATGGCAGAAGAATTCAGATGCCATGAACTGGTGCTTTTTCTTTTTTTCCCCTCCTAAATCCAGTAATTTTTTTTTTTTTGTGACACAAATCAATTAAGTATAGATATGAATCCCAGAGGAAAAGGAGTGAACCGGGGCACTGTGTTTTAGAAGTCAATGTGTATTTTGTAAATAAGTTTGAAAGTAATCTTAGTATACATCCTTTATTTTGTCATATTTGCTTCAAATAATTTTTAGAAAAGACACATTATTAAGTCACATTTTGTGCTCTTTCTTTCTCAATCCCCTCTGTCATGCTCTAGTAACATACAATTGCTATTTAGTTTAGCTGCCAATGCTTTTGTACTTTTACAACATAACACCCAAAAATAGTTCATTGTGATTTTGGGATTTTTTTTTTTTGAGAATGTGCATAAATTTTCTAGTTACTTTTAATTCCTGTAGAGTATTCCATTTTATCAGTGGTGAACCAAGGTGGAGGTGTATGGTGGGTATGAGCTGTGTGCAGGTATTTTATCATTGACATTGTTTAGAATTGTCAACATTTTGTTGGTTTTATTGTTGTTTTTAAATTCCACAGACAGTGCTCCTCCTCATTGTTTGCACTCAGGCAGAACATCCCCACTCCCCTCCACCCCACCACAGAATGCCACTGCAGAGTATGAATATACTATGATTTCAAAACATCTTCTCTCTTATTTATTTATTTATTTATTTTGAGAGAGAGAGAGAGAGAGAGAGAGAGAGAGAGAGCATGACTGGGGGAGGGGCAGAAAGAGAGAGAGACAGAGAAGCCCAAGCAGGCTCTCCATTGTCAGCTTGGAGCCCAATGTGGGGCTCAAACTCACAAAACCATGAGATGATGACCTGAGTCGAAACCAAGAGTCAGACGCTTAACTGACTGAGCCACCCAGGTGTCCCAAAATGTCTTCTCTTTTTGTGATCACATGAATTGGCGCTACTCAATGTACCTGGTTTCCAAACTGCTTATACCTGTGACCAGATAAGGAGCTTTCATCACAATGTACATATGTTTCCGTCATCCAGAAAATCATAGTATAAAACAGTATGTGTAAGTGAAGTAGTCTCACTGAACCAGAGTATGTGTAATGAGGTGACAGAATTGCATTCTCTAGCAAGTCCGTTGTAGCAGAAGATTAACAGACTGTTCACAGAGTCTGTTCACTAGGCAGTGCTAGTACTAGTACTAGCCAGTACTAGGTACACTGAGTAGCATTGATTGGGGATGGTTGCAGTTTTTCTTATGTAGTACTTAGAATTCAGAGAAAGTACGTCTATGTCCTTCTAGTATATGAGTACAGGAGTTTCTCTGAGCTCGTCCCTAGCTGAAGAATGGCTGGGAATTGGCCTAGTGCATAGTCAGCTTACTACATGTCCGCAAATCACTCTCCAATGTGGTTATACCAGCTTTCCCTCCAATCAGCATGCTGCTGCATGTTTAAATTTTCCCCAAAACCTTACCAACAGTTAGGAATGTCAGACTTTTCTTTTCCAATTGAAGGGGTATCGAATGGTTTCTCTTTCCTGTTTTACCTTGTGTTTTCATGATTGCTAGAGTAGTTGCTTATCTTGTTGTATTAGCCTTTCAACATTATTCTTGAATTACATGGGCTTTTTTCTTATTGAGTTGGAGGATTAATAAATATTATATTGCCGATAAATATCTTTTGTTAAGTTTATAAATATATTCTCCGAAACTTGCTGTATTTTACATGTTTATACTTTTTTTTCTTTTGATCTTACAAGAAGTTTTGTTTTTGATGTAATCAAAGTCATCAATCTTTTCCTTTATGATTTAAAAAAACTTTTTCAAGATACGTTTTTCTATCTCAAGATTATAAATAGGTTCTCAATATTGTCACCTGTGTTTAAATGTTTTGAATTTTTCATATTTAAGGTTTTAACATACGTTGTTCTATTTGGAGTGAGGTCAAGATCTAATTTTGTTTCATTTTTCCATGTGCATAGAAATATGTGTTCTGATGCTATGAAAAAATTAATACCCGATCTTGATTCATGAATTTATAATGCTTTCATATTTATCAAATTCAGATTTCTATACATTATGCCCTGCTATCTTTATAGTATTCTGGCTACCTGTAACAGTTATTGATCTTGAACCTATTGCACTCTATTTTCTTTACCATCTATTTGATAGAGTAAGGCTCTCCATCCTGTGGGTTTTCTACATAATTATCATGTTTATTCTTACATCTTTGCATTTTCCTAGGTACTTTAGAATAAATTTATATAATTTGACTCATTTCATCCCAGATTCTGCTAGGTTATTTTTTCTTTTTTTGCATTTAACTTATAGATTAATTGTAGTGAGGTTAACATCTTTACAATTGTTAGTCTTGCTATCCATAACATACCTCTTTATGAAATCAAGTCTTTTGTGCCTTTAATAGCTCTCAGCTTTTTTATATTTAAATATTTTGCATGTCTTTATTTTTTAAATGCTTTTAATTTTTTAAATGCTTATTTATTTTTGAGAGAGAGAGAGAAAGCAGGGGAGGGGCTGAGAGAGAGGGAATCCCAAGTAGGCTCTGTGCTGTAAGAGCAGAGCTTGATGTGGGATTCGAACTCAAAGACCCATGAGATCATGACCTGAGCCAAAATCAAGAGTCAGATGCTTAACTGACTTAGACACCTAGGTGTCTAATTTCGTTAGAATTATTACTCAGTGTTTTTTGGTTGTCTGTTGCTACTGTGGAATTTTTGTTCCATACCACATTTTACATTTTGAATGTGCTTCTATATGGGATTATTTAATGCTGATTTTATACCCATTTAATTCGCTGGATTATTTTATTCGCTTTAGGAATTTAAAATACATTCACTTGGATTTTATAAACAACTAAATTGTCTATAAGTTGTAACAGTTGTGTCTTTTATTTCTCTGTTATTTTTCCTTTACCAAATTTAATTGGCTAAGATCATTGATATATTATCTTTAAGTTTAAAGGGAATGCTTTCACTGTATTTGCTACAGCATCTTGACATATTGTGGTAGCCAGGAGAATGCATCTTGCAGACTTCTCATTATAGGGCATGGTGGATAATTGGCCAAGACCCACAGCTACTGTACTCTGAAATTCATTGCTGTGTTTACTCTGAGGCCATACTTTCCATGGGCTGTTTCTAGCCAATGATTGAGCAATGATTAAGTTAGAGCCCTTTCTAGGAGATGTAAGACTCCACTTATGACCAATTTTGGCTAAAAGATTCCCTGAAAGTCTTCCTGAATCTTCCTTAAAGTGCCCAACAATCTAGGATACTCCACATAATCTTCCCTCCTTCTCTTCTTTACTCTAGGTCAGACTTGCCTCTAGCTCTGACAATTTTCCCATCCTCTCCCTCTCCATCTTCTCTCATGCAGGCAGTAAATAAAATCCCTACACATATAATCATTAGTGTCCACTTCTCAAAAGACCTGAGTAACATAACCTTTATCTAAGGAAGGAAATTTCATTTTATTCCTAGTAGTTTTAAACTCTCATTTCCTCCCAGTAGGTGAATTCAGTATTTTAACTCAAGTCACTAGAATTTCTCTTTGGAGCAGTACATCAACTGGGGCTTTATTTGATTCTCCATCCCTACAAGTTGTAAAGACTAATTAGTGCCGGTTTATTAACCATAGTTTTCTCTCCACCTTATTTTCGTCTGTGAAGAATGGTGAGACCTGGCAACTTTCTTGTTTTTAATGGGTTTCTTTTTTTTTTTTTCCAGTTAGTGGCAAGTTTTCTATAGAGTATCAATACATATTTTCAAGACATTATTAAGTCATTGTCCTTCCACACGGTTTCTGGAGTGGAGTAGTAGCTGTGTGTGGATTTTTGATATCTTCTTTCTCCTTATCATTGGGTTGCTCATCTCATAATTTACAATATGCACTTGTATCCTGTCTTTTTGTGAATGCTGCTGTATTTTTTTCACTTGATTACCGACTTTTTTTTGTTACCCTGCTCAAGTTGTAGGGAAAGAAACTCTTATACAATGCTATTACCCCTCAAAGTTACTTCAGTGCCATTTTAACATTGACAAAAATGAAAACCATGAAACTATATTAATTCCAAAAGAAGAATCAACTTTGAGGGGCTCCTAGGTGGCTCAGTAGGTTGACCATCAGACTGTTGATTTTGGCTCAGGTCATGGTCTCACAGTTCATGAGTTCGAGCCCTGCATTGGGCTCTGCGCTGGAAGTACGGGGCCTCCTTGGTATTCTCTCCCTCTCTCTGCCCCTCCCCTGCCACCCCTCTCTCTCAAAATAAATAAATAAACCTAAAAAAAAAAAGAATCAACTTTGAAGTAAATGTTATATATTTTTTCCTGATTGGAAGCTGTTGTTTATTGTGTCAGAAATACCATCCAAGCCAGCACCTTCATTTACAAAATTTATGAATTGACACCGATTACTTGCAGAATTCTAATGTAAATCCTTGCCAAATGTTAGTGAATTTACTGTAATGCAATGTGTTTTCAAAATATTACACTGAAGTATGATTAAAAGAAAAGGCCATCATACAATTCTGAACTTCAATAATGTCATACTATGAATGAGTCAAATTCAAGACAGAGTGCATATTAGCCCCAAATCCATGTCTATGTGCAGAATTATGAGGCTGAGATCTTAAACGCTGGGAGTATTGGTGCAGAACACCTGGCCTGGCCCTCATCCTCATAGTGAGCAGAAGGCAGAGAATAAATTCCCAGCATAGGATACAGATAGTTCACATGATAGAAAAAGAAAATAGAACTTCTAGTCAATTTAGTAAAGTGGACTGATGTGAAAAAATCCTCTGTACCAAACTCACAGCAGCAGTGTATAAAGTATAATTTAATATTTACTTAACAAATCTTAAAAATATGAATGAACAATTCTTGAATGCCAGAAATAAAGAAGCACTTCAAATTCAGATTGATGAAGAGGAGTTTAATTGAACGGTCTATGAAGACATTGGAACTAGATATATGCCTTTTACTAGAGGAGAGCTTTAATGCCTATGCTGGAGACAGTAATTCATGACACATTTCTCTTGAAATAACCCAATTCCATATTTAATATGATTGAATTTTTGGGCTCCTTTTATTATATTATGGCAGGATTTTATTATACATAGATATTCGGCACATGAAAAAAATATAGCCACTGAAATTAAAAATTCAACAAGTGGTTTATAAAAAGAGAATAAGCTAATTGGAAGATGAGTTTGGTGTACTGAGGAAATCAAGCGTATTGCTGAATAAAAAGATAAAGAAATAGAAAGTAAATATTAGTTTTAAAAAATCAGAGAATAACTGATGAGAAAGTCCAATACATGTCAAATAGGGTTCCAGAAGGAATGAACAGGAAGACGAGGGAAGAGACAATAGGTGACAGAAACAAAGCTGAAAGTTTCTCAGAACTGACTAAAAACAGGAGTCCTCTGATTGAAAAGGCATAGTTTTATTACTGAGTTTATAGTAGGAAAATTAAAGCAATGTACAAATAGGTACTGAAGCAAATATAAAACACAGTACTTATTTGCATTTACTCCTAAATACCTAATTCCTAAACATTTTCAGTTGAGCTGTTATGCTCTTAAGATACTAAGAAACAGGATCACAAGCAGTAGAAGGGAAGTAATCTTTTGATAGAGGGAAGGCAAATGAGCAAACATGCAGATAAACCCCACAAAGATAAGCAGTATAATAGAAGTAGATAAAGAATATTATGACTATGAGACTGGAGAGGAAGGGGACACATCTCTATTTCCAAAAGTCAGGAAGTCCTTAAAATGAGATGGTATTTGAGCTCAGTTTTGCAAAAGACCAATCAATCACGTATGGGAGATTACTGCTTTAGCAACGTGAGAGTAATAATTCTAGGCAGTATGCACATATACATAATCATGTGAGGACCCATATCATGGTCTGGGACCTGCAGATAGTCTGATAGAGCAGAGAGCAGCAAAAGTCTCAGGCAGTGTGTAGTGATGAAAGTTAAGGCAAAGCATAGGGCCCAGGCTGGGTTTCCCCTGAAAGGAGATAGTACTTTGTCTAAAGGAATAGTCCCACCTAAAGTGTGATGTGTGTACTAAAGCCAGTCTGCCAGCTCTCTTACTGTTCCTCAATGTGATAAGTAGACATAGTGAAGGTGAGCATTTAGAAAATCTTTTGTAGCAGTTTGGCATTGCCAGGAAGTCCAAGTGTATGACTTCATACTGCACAAAAGTATCAGTCTGAGATTAGAAATTAAAAACAAGGAGAGGGCACTTGTGATGAGCACTGGGTGTTATATGTAAGTGATGAATCGCTAAATTCTACACCTGAAACCAATTCTATCATATACGTTAAATAACTAGATTTTAAATAGAAACTTGAAATAAAAATAATTAAAACGAAAAATAATGACAATCAGAAAGGATTCTAAGTCGGGGAGAAGCTGCTACAATGAGGTAGCCATCACTATTTTATATATAAGAAAAAAATCGGTAGTAAGGCAACTTGGTTAAGTTCAAATATGAAGTAAATGAAGAACAGTTATCTTTCTTATCTTTGATAATATCTTTGATAATATTAAATATTTATACTTTATTGAGATTTAGGTTATTCTGTGTTTTCCCCAGAAATTTTAAAAATCAATCTGTTCTCTAAAAAGGAATATATATGGAACAAGCTGTATAGCCTCCCCCTTCTTCCTCAAATCCATACAAATAGGAGAAAACATACATTTCTAAAGTTTATAATCATTTTTAGAAAACAGGGAGCCTTCATGGTTGACTAGAAATTGTGAAGAATTGTGACAGATTAAAAGTAGATAGTACCTAATTAAAGAAGGAAACCATAGTTCAAGATTGATGGAGGATGGATGGTATTATAACAAGAGTGGTAGTGTGAGCAAGCATGGTTCTTGCCCAGTGATGGCGGATACCTGGAAGAAGAAAAAAAATGCACAGAGAGATAATAGAGATTAGTAGAGTTGTCACAGGCTGAGCAGCCAAAACCATTGAGACAAATAGTAGCAATGGAATGACTGGGTTTCCTCCAGGTGGGACAGTGGAAGTGAAAGCCTGAATCAAGGAATGAGAACAGTGTCCCAGATAGATAGCCACACTTGGAAGAAGTGAGGAGTATATACAAGCCATAAGGTTAGCCATAGTTGGTGGGCATGCCCCAGAACTACTCTCACTAAAACATATCAAAATAAAAGCCACAATATGCCCTGCCTCTCCCCCAAGCAGACTATGCAAACAGAGTTTAGAAGAGCATCTCCACTTCAAAAAATGTGCACAAAAAAAATTAATAAAAATCAGGGAAAGGCAACATCATGAATGAATGAATGATGATAAACTCAAAAAATAGCACATCTACATAGGCAGAATTGATAAGTGTAAGCAGTAGAAGGCTTTGAAATAAATTGTATTAATAATGTGAGAGAAATGAAAGTAGCAGAAGTCATTGAAATGGCCAAGTATTGGAATGAAATAAAACTTCAGTTATTAGAATGAATAACAGAATGGATTCAGGTGAGGGAAAATTAGTTTATTGGTCAAATGAGACAAGAAGTATTCCCAGAATACAGTATACAGTAGAAAGACATATACAATATTCAAGAAAAGCCTTCATGCAGGATGGAAATTTCAAATTATTTGTCTATGATAACATAGCTGGGAATAAAACATATTCCTGCTTTCTTAATTTCAGAGCATAGCTACTAATTTTCTTTAGGTTTATTTATAAGACTATTCCAGTAAGTAAAAGATGAAACTGCCATCTGGAGATATAAGGTTTTGTTTTCATTGCCTGAATTCCGGGTTTTCCTTCATGCTCCTTGGAGCTATTGGCTATTTTGAGTCAATCAAAGTAAACACTTTTCAGATTTAAAATATTTCTCATATAATCAAACAGTGCTACTGTAAACATCCCTATTTGTGTTTTCTTGTATACACATCGTGTGTTCCTCTAGAGAATATGACCAAAAAATGGAATCAAATATCAATATCTACAAGTTGACACCCAAAATAGCTGTTCTTATTTATATTACCACCACACTGTTTCAGAGTTCTTATTTCCTCTACCCTTTGCTAACTCTTGATATTATCACACTTTTACTTTTTTACTAATCTGACATTTAAAAAAGTATCTACTGATACTTTAATTTTCATTTTCCTGATTACAAGTGAGGTAGACCACTTTTCAATATTAATCAGATATATTCCCTCTTCTGAAAATGCTCTGTATTAGTAGCTCTTTTTATCACTTGAATGTTAGTGCTTTATTTGTTCCATATGTCCCAAATATTTTTGTTAGCTAAACAGGCCAAGTATTTAACCTCTACGTGCCTCAATATCTTCAATTATAGAAATAGGGATAATAATGATAGTATTACTAATGTTTGTAACTGTTAAGAGTAACATATACTCTCTTTGAAAATCTTCATATTATACCAGGTATGAGAAACTCAATTTTCCAATCTCATTTAAACATATGTTTTAAAGCATTATTATAAATGAAAACCTTGTGATGATAAATCCTAAACAAGAGAAAATGTACTTTTAGTAGATCTTGCCACAGTCTCTTGCATGTGCTCTCAGAGAGGGGAAAAAATACTGCACCCACCATCTTTTATCATTTTAAAAAATCTAAATGTTTTATTACTGATGGTCAAACCTCAGTGTTCATATTTCCTTCCTTCTGTGAGTAAATGTATTTATAAAATTTGTCTTAAATGCTTCTCTGTATAATGAATAGATTGTTTTAACTGTTAACAACCATGCCAGGTATAATTTTTCTTTAAATAATTTTTTTTCTATTATATAGTAATGAAACCCTTTAGCTAGTCTCTTCTTTTTGAAAATAAACCACATTTCAGGGGGAAGAAACGTGTTACACTCAGAATTCATACACGATAAGAAATTCATTCCACAAGTGGAGTAAGACCTTTAAAAGACCTTTATCTACCTCACAGAATAAATTTGATATGCCTTACAGACCATTATGCGAACTCTCCCTCACTCTGCATGCAGATAGAACCATCTCTTGAAAGTGCTAACACTATAATTTCCATTCAGATGATGAAATTGTAATAAAAACAGTTTATTATGCTACATTTGTATATGATTACATATTAGATTGTAGAAAGTTAACATTTATTTTTCTTCTAATAATAATCATTTTTTTAAAGGCCTAATAAATCCAAGAAGCCTAAAAACATGTTTAAACGAAAAGCTCCATTCCATAGGGCAGTATGCCCTGCTGGTGGTGCTGCTGAAACTGTTTAGGAGCTAAGCATATGTTTCTATGCCACATATACAGGTTCCTTATATATTGTCCATAGTATGAGTATTGTTTCATTATTACTAACTTAATATTTATATTTGGACACAGATCTTAATTCATTTAAAATGCTATCTGATTCCAGTTTACTCATTTTCTTATTCAGTCATGTCTTAGTAACAAAGACGTATTTTCAAGACTTTAAAAAATAAGAAAGAAATATTATAAGATTAACCTCGGTAGAATTCATATCCTCTACCTATTAATATAAGCAACTTGACAAGAGCAATGAGGTACTTGAATTTGGTGAAGTCAGATCTCTCTTAAGTAGCCTGGCTCTTTCTGTTGATGGAATCTATAGAAATAATTTGTGAAATCATTACATTTAGAGCTAAAAGGAAGAGGAACAATCTTGTATAATGCATCGATTTTTAGAGATGAAGAAATTGATAGAATTAAGTAACACGTAGTTAGGGGCAGACTTGAAATTTAGAACCCAGATGACTTTCCCCTAATTGAAATGGTCTCTATACTGTTCCTTACCTGCTTATATTGTCTTATCTTTAATTAAGAGTAACATCTGACTTGTTAGAAAATGTTTACATGCCAAATATCCAAACATCTGAAAGAATCAGACATCCAAAAAGCTGTTAAATTGAGAAAAAATTACATAAGCTCACGGTCAGAGGAACATGTTATATTACATTGTATGTGCATTAATATCTATGAGAATTCAATACCAAGAGCAAATGTACAATATGCTGTCAAATGTTTAATAATTCTTTAGTGTCTAATTAAGTCTAAGAAAGCTGCACTTATGAGTGAGTCATTGTAATTTCATATTAAGTACAATATAATGAACTGGTATAAATAGGATAACACTGAAGAGCCAATGACTTAAGCTGATTGTCTGAAAGCAGGTTTCAGGCTACCATAACCTTTTAATATCAACTTAGGTTTCTGTATAAGGCAGTAAGAAAAGAGGAATGCTACACTCGGTGCCATGTGAATGGAGCTGGATATTCATGGGCCTTAAGTGATCAATATCTTTATCAGATCTGTGTAAATGTTGTGGGCAAGTACAATTAAAGAGCAAATCCCTGGATCAGCTGGCTAAGCTAAATTTCAGCTCCAGAAGCAGCTGATTTCACCCGAGGGCACTTGTTAGAGAACACAGGAAACAACTGTAGAAGGCAGATGTTTTAGAGATAACATCTAGGTTACTAATGGGGACTCTGGAGTCAGAGTGTCGGGTTCAAAACTCTATCCCAACATTGTCTGGTTGTATGATCTTGTACAAGTCACTCAGCCTCTCTGAGCAGCAGTTTTCCCATCTGTGAAAGAGAATGTTTTTTACATTATAATTTTATGTTATTAAAAAGGGCTATTATGACATTTATTTTTCTCCTACTAATAATCTTTTTTCAAGATCTAATAAATCCAGGAAGCCTAAACACATGTTTAAATGAAAAGATCCATTCCATAGGATCTGAAAATGAATAAAATGAAGGATACATGTAAAAGTATACATGTAAAAAACCTAGAAGAATGTCTGGCTCAAAGCATTCTAAGTGTCAGTAATTTTTACTCATGGAAGAGCATTTTCCAAGTAGCAGTTAGGCAAGGAAATGCCTCTTTAACATCACAAAGATCTGTACATTTACATTAGAAGGAAGTTCGGTAGAGTTCTACTGATAATTCTAATTTGCACAGGTTCTTGGAATATCAATTACGAACAGAAATAGAAAAAAACAAGAATAGTTAAAACACAAATGTAAAATTTTGTTTGATGCAAAAAATAAATGTCAACTTATATTCTATAAATGAAATGACCATTTGAATACAGAGTAGATATGTGTACTTTGTAATTATCAATAATGATTTTAGAAAACAACCAGATTGCTATGGAGCATAGAGGGTAGCATAATCACAAACAAGAAGACTGAATGGAGATCCAAGACCAGGACTAGAGAAGAAGCATTGACCATTCTAGAGAAGGGTTCTCCATCCCTTGGTGAGGAGGGGCTTATAGCACCAGAAAGCACCAGAACCATATACATATATATATTGTTTTTCATACAGCATATGAGATAATAACTGTTAGAAAAATATATAATTTATTGTGCAAACAAATTCTTTTCAGTGTATTGTAAATTTATAATATAAATTGAAGGAACCTCTTCAAATACTGAAAAAGGATGCTTTTTTATTATTTCCATCCCAAGGAAATTCAGTGCCTCTTTTGGTATCCCAGTGGATAGATTTTTGGAGTCATCTTGGAGTCAAAGAATACTTTGTGGAAAAGGTCTCATCTTGTTTGGATTAATCAGCCCTTTCAGGAGTCTTCTAAATAACTCTTGTAGGAATTTGTAGTAGAAAAAATGTCCTGATCTGAAAACACACACACACACACACACACACGAACAACAAAGAGGAAAGCTATACATTGTAGGGCATTTCATAAGATGTCTCCCATGCTTTAAAATGTAATTAGGCCCATAATTAACAAGTTTAAATATATCTCCCAGAGGAAAGCTGACTGCAATGAAAGATAAGAGCTCCTATAAATTCTTTTATAAGAATTCTGAGTTACTATATTTTTTGACAATACATGTTTCCAATATACAGGAATTCTCATTTTAAATATATTGTTTAATGTTTATTTATTTGAGAGAGAGAGAGAGAGAGAGAGAGAGAGTGGGGGGGGCAGGAGGGCAGACAGAGAGGGAGGGAGAGAGAGAATCCTGATGCAGGGCTTGAACTCACAAACCATGAGATCATAATCTGAGCTGAAATCAAGAGTCAAATGCTTAATTGAGCATCTTAATTGAGCGACTGAGCACCCATGTGCCCTGTAGTAATTCTCATTTTAATGCAGAGTATAAAAACCTGCTCATTAGAGAGGTTCTGTTTTGTTTTTGTTTATTCCCCAGATAGTACCCTCACAGGCTCTCTCTAGGCACAGCTTCTGGTCACAATGATCACAGAACTTTCTTTTTTATTTTACCTTTTAACTGGGTGATGATCATAACTGAGACACCAGCAAACCACTAAAAAGTCCTCAGTGATGCTTTCATCATGTTCTAATTATCATCCTTTATATTTATAAAATGTTTTACATTTTATAAAGTTAAATATAAGAGCATTCTTACTGTAATATCAATGATGGTCAACTCTGTTTCAGCTGACTGACTCCAATTGATGAATTGGTGAAACTTGAGTTCCCTCCTATGGGCATCTCTTTTAGAGATGTTGCTCAGAGATCTTCCTAGACAGAGGAGGACCATCTTTTTGGTCAAGGATATTTCTGTAGCTGAGATACAGTTTGGAATAGCTAAACCTTCAAACAAGCTTCTCGGTTTCCTAAGAGTTTTTATCATGTAGAGCATCTCCAAACAGAAACAGTCAGTTCACTGAATGAAGTTGCTTACTGACATTTATATCAGTAACAGTGGGCTCCAGTATTCTAACTGGAAGTTTAAGGTAGAGTCTTTTCCTTCCAGTTAATTAGTACAGCAACATCCAGAGAATTCTTTAGTAACTCAGATTTGGCAGGGAGGGACAACATAGTAAATAAGATTGACTGAACCCTGCAATGAAATCTATATACCTTTTATTATACAGTAAATCATATATATGTTAAAATCATATATGTGTTTTATGTAAAACTTCACGAAATAAATTTTTATTTTGGATACAGTGTGTAATTCTTATTTTTCAGATTCACCTAATTCTCAATTACTACAATCATGTTCTTGCTCCATTTATAGCAAGGATTATTTTCTTTATTCACAGTACTTAACATTTATAAATTATCAAGTCTCTTTTGTTGCCGTTGTCCATAATTTACTTCCAGCACCCATTCTTTTCTAAGCTTATTTCTATGGTAGTTTATTCCTTCTCATCTATGCTGGATTTTGTCTGCTATATTAATTTAATGCTTCAGGAGTGGTGTTTCATTTTTTTCTCCAGTTAGGAGAAAAGGTGCTCTGTTTTATGTCTGTATTCATCTCTCATTGACAGTGTTCTCTCTACCACACTGAGGCATGGGGAGGATTATTTTGTACTCTCTTGGGCTGAAAAGTAACTTTCTTTTTGAGGTTGAAGTTGAAAACTGATTCCTCCTTTATTCGGCACTATGATACTCCTATGCGATGCTGTTAAACACTTTCCCTGGTTGCGGTAGCACAGAGGACAGCCTTTTCACCATTTCATGCCTACCATTGGGTGGAATAGACATTCACAGACATTACCCCATTTTATCCCCACAAGAGGTATGCACAGCAAGAAACGCATTCAGCTAGATTAAATCAATTGCCTGAGGTCACATATCTAGTAAATTGCAGAGCCAGGACTCAAACAAAGGTCTTTTGACTTTAAATCCCTTGGTCCTTTCATAATGCCATATCGCTTTCTATTGAGTTTGTAATTTATCATGATACATGCATTGTCGTAGAAATAAAATGGAACAGAATAATTGTTTACATGTTTTGTTTTTGAAAGGCAAGATGTCCTATTTTGTCTGATGCTGATTAAAAACCACCAAAATTTTACAAATTATAGACCCTCAGCTATTTAGCTCCTACTGATCCATTCCTTAAAATAGCAGAGTGGAATGGTTGCATAATTTAAATATTCTTATCTTGAACAAACAGACTATCTGGCAAGGTAATAGTGTGGGGGTGCAGTGGGATTCAAAGTGTTAATGTTTTACAAAATTCTTTGACTATGGATTTAAAAAATTACTTTCAAAGTAAAAATAGCATTACAAATTTATAATTTATAGTTAAGCAAATTTTTAAAATGTGTTTTATTGAACTGAAATACCTTTTTACTCTCTTTTTGTAAATAAAGTTATAGTAAAGTCATCTGAATAAATTGTTAGTCATGAGAAGAATCAATTATTCTTTAATCTAATCATTGTTCTTCTGCTTTAATAGAAAATACCATTGCTGCTGAAAAAGCAAATGGACCCTGACTTTCATTTCAAATTAATTTTTGATTTTTTTAAATTTTTTTGATGTTTTATTTATTTTTGAGAGAGAGATAGAGAGTGACAGCGTGAGCAAGGGAGGGTCAGAGAGAGAGGGAGACACAGAATCCAAAGACAGGCTCCAGGCTTTGAGCTGTCAGCACAGAGCCCGATGTGGGGCTCGAACTCATGAACCGTGAGATCATGACCTGAGCCGAAGCCGTATGCTCAACCGACTGAGCCACCCAGGCACCCCTAATTTTTGATTTTGTTACAATTAGTATTTGTATTGAAACAATATATGTGATCAAGTAGGAGACCCATGAGAGATTATTTTAGCTCTTTTAGTGATTGACTATCAGCCTGCAAAATGCAGAATTCAGAGTGACCAGCAAAGCACATGTGGGGGAAGCCCTCTCATTTCTCCAGTTTCATTAGATCTTTCAAAGTATTTGGATCCAGGGGCACCTGGGTGGCTCAGTTGGTTGGGCATCCAACTTTGGCTCAGGTCATGATCTCACGGTTTGTGGGTTTGAGCCCTGCGTCGGGCTCTGTGCTAACAGCTAGCTCAGAGCCTAGAGCCTCACAGTTTGTGGGTTTGAGCCCTGCGTCCGGCTCTGTGCTAACAGCTAGCTCAGGGCCTAGAGCCTGTCTTCCGATTCTGTCTCCCTCTCTCTCTGACGTTCCCCTGCTCACGCTGTCTCTCTCTCTCTCAAAAATAAATAAAAACATTTAAATAAAAAAATTTAAAAAATATTTGGATCCAATTTTAAAGCACTTCATCTTGGAAATATCATATAGATATCCCCGATAAAACCATTTCAAGTCATCGGGAAATTCTGTGTTGTCATCTCTATTCACATTCCATTCAGAATTTCAAGTTTGAATGAGGATGGGGGAGAACTATGTTGTCTTTTTTCTTCCTTTTGCTCAGTACACTTTCTATTTTGGTGTTCTTCATATTTCCATTTTGTGAAATTTTATGACTCTTTATGACTGTTTATGGCAACATTGCTTATAAAAGCCTTCTAGGTGAAAGCTCAGCTGATAGTCTAAAGTTTACTTTTTTTCCCCAGTAAAATTGTTTCCTGTTTGTTTTCTCTGATGGGCCATTTTAACAAGCATATTATAAATTGTCTTTCCCTTCTCCACACCCTGACTGTATCACACTGGGCAGTGTCTACATGTAGCCTTTGCCTCTTATGCTCAAGGATTTTATGCTGGCACAAATCAAGAAGTAAGACACACTGCAGAGGCTGTGGTTCAAATTTGGCATTGCTGTCCCAAACTTGGAACATCCTGCCTTTGAGATAGTACTTATAGCCTCCTGCTGGCTGACCAGTTAGTTTTGTGTGATTTCTGTGCAATTTGCTGCCAAAAGTTGTGTACTGTTGGGGAATAAGATATATTGATTGGAGGTGGGCCAATTATTTCCTTAGCCGTAAAAACGGTCACACTGAGCTTTGGGACAGATCTATATATTAGTCATTATAATCATCAGCAGCTTTAAGAAAAAAAGGCAGTTTTTTTTTACATTGCCGTGACAGAGTCCCCTTTCTCTGAGATCCCAGAGCATTATTCAAACATTATTTGATTCATTCTTTTAATATTCTTTCGAGGTCAAGGACAAGCATTGCCAACTTAATTTTACAAGTCATGGGTTCTTGGCAAGGAGGAGGTTTGGCAAAAAGAGACAAGGTGATGCCAGGTCCTATTAGAAACATAGTTGGGAATGTCTCAATGCAGGAAACATTATTCTGTCATTAAAACTTCTTAATGTATGCAAGTTTTAATGACTGATATGGATAGAGCTATGATTTTACATTGAATAAACAAATACATACTGTTTATCTGTTATATACAAAGTTCCATACTAAGTTATGTTTAGAATATTTTATTTCTAAGCATTCCAAGAGGGTAGCATTTTACTGTTCGCATTTTGCAGTTAAGCATTTTCTCTATATGGTTTTATTTGGACAATAATTTTATGGCTTGCATTTTTCCTCCATTTGGGATCATTGACAGTATTCCATTTAAATCACTTGAATAAAACTTATATTTCAAAGATAATATTATACTTCTTTTTATATGTTAATGAAACTATTCATTTTATTTATTTTCATTATCTTCACAATAACTGAAAATAAGTTATGACTATTGGGATTCAAGAAAATATGAATCATGAGACAATGTTCCCCTACATATTTAAAAAATTTTTTAAATGTTTATTTATTTTGAGAGAGAGAGAGAGAGAGAGAACGAGCGGGGATGGGGGTAGCACAGAGAGGAGAGAGAGAATCCCAAGCAGGCTCCACGCTGTCAGTGCACAGCCTGAGGTGGAGCTCTATCTCACCAACAGTGAGACCATGACCTGGCCAAAATCAAGAGTCAGATGCTTAATCGACTCAGTCACCCAGGTGCTTCTCCACTACACACTTTTTAAAAAACATTTTCTTTTAATGCTTGTTTATTTTTGAGAGAAAGATCAACAGAATGTGAGTGGGGAAAGAGCAGAGAGAGAGGGAGATACAGAATCCTAAGCAGGCTCCAGGCTTTGAGCTGTCAGGACAGAGCCCGATGCGGGGCTCGAACTCATGAACTGTGAGATCATGACCTGAGCCAAAATCAGATGCTTAACCGACTGAGCTACTCAGGAGCCCCAAAAACATTTTATTTTAAATTGATTTTAGATAAAAGAATTATAAATATAATGCAGAGAGTTCTTGTATACTCATTATCCAGCTTCCCCTAATGTTAACACCTTACGTAACCATTGTGCATTTATCAAAACTAATAAATGAACATAGGCACAGCACTATTAACTCAATTATAGACTTTGTTTGAATTCCACTAGTTTTTCTATTTCAGGATCAAATCCAAGGATCCACATTGCATTTGTCAAGTCTCCTACTCTCCTACAATCTTTAACATTCTTATTCTTTCCTTCTTTGTCATGACTTTGACATTTTTGAATCATAAGCAGTCTTTATGAATGAGAAAATAACATGATTTATCTATGGTCTAAATGATGAAATACACTTATTTACATGAGGAACTTCCTGTTTACCTCTTTCCTCTCTTATCAATGTTTATATTTATTTTCAACACAGTTTGGTTCACTTTTGTTATAGTAAGTACATAAGAAAAATGTTGGACTAAAAGAAATACCAAAATTACACTTAGTCACAGAATTTTTATACTATAGCTTGCAAGACGTTAGCTTGCAAGACCCCTGTTTAAAAGAGAAAAATTTTTTAAGGAGACTGATATAGAGAACAAACTGGTGATTGCAAGAAGTGGGGGCTGGGCAGGAGAATGAGTGAAACAGGTGAAGGGTATTAAGAGTACACTTTTTGTGATAAGCACTGAGTAATGAATTGTTGAATCACTATACTGTACACTTGAAACTAATATAACACTGTATACTAATTATACTTGAATTTTAAAAATGCTAAATAAATAAATACATAAATAAGAAAATTGGAGCCAAGAGAAGGACTAATTATGATACTATCTACATTAATGTATTACTTCACAGCTGACCAATTGCCCACATAGACATGATTTCCTTTGTTGTTTTTTTTCATAAAAATTCTTTGTTCCTGGAATAAACTAGGCATGCTCCTACCTCAAAGATCTTGCTCCAGCTGTTTCCTCTGTCTAGAATGCTCTTCCCATAGATATTTCTAATTTATCATCATTTTCAAATATTTGGTCCAATCTCAGCCGCTCCTTGACACCTACCCTGATGATCTATGTAATGTTCAATCTGTTTTGGCTACTTTGTGTCCTATAAATCTACTGGCTATCCTTATATCCATTTCAGATTCTACTGAACACTTACAAGCACCTACTATATTATAGGCATTTTGGTAAGTGCTGGAAATATAAACATAAATAAGACATGATAACTGAACACTGTAGTCTGGTAATAGAAATATGTATGAACATATAATATCACTATGCTGTGGTGGGAAGTATAATAAAAATACATGCAAGAAGCTTCAGAAGCAAATACCTTGGGAGATTATGATATATTTTCTGGGTGAAATGGTCTGAGTTAACTATTTTGGACACTATCGCATTTCCACTGTCTGTCTTTCCCAGTTCCTCATATCTGGATTTATTGAAACTCTTCTTTATCTCAGTGATCTCTAAGCTATTGGTATTTTTAACTATGGTGAGGAGTACCTAACTTGTCCCAGTTATTCCTTGGCATCCTCTATAAGTCTAAAGCCAACACTGTGGAATTTAACATTATGTCTTCCTCCACATAGACTCCACAAGCAAGGAGTCTGCGGCTCCCTTTTTTATTGGGATAGTGTCCACATCCTAAATCCTGAATTCTTGTATTGTAATATCTCCATTTGGATAACCGGAGTCAGAATCCATTTCTTCTCTCTAAGAGGCCTTGGGATAGCCTCTTTTATGGCAGGTGTATGGTGAGAAGGGAAAGAGATCAAATCTAGACTGAGGCAAATATGGATGTGAATTCTGTCTTTGTCATCTACTAACTCTCATTTTTTTTTATATAGAGGTAATTTGTTGAGAACTTAATAAGTTCCAGTCACTTTGCCAAGCACTGGGAATATTATTGTAAATAAGAGCTTTGCATCTGAAATTTTATTTTCTAGAAACAGGGCAATAGAAAAAAATAATGATTATGATAGTGTATTCGTTTTTGAGCGCTGCCATAACAAAGTACCACAGACTGGGTGACTATTTATTTCCTCATAGTTTTAGAGGCTAGGAGTCCAAGATGAAGGTGTTAGTGGTGTTTCTTTCTCTGAGAATCTCCCTCCTTGGCTTGTAGATGACCATCTTCTTCTGGGGTCTTTTCATGGTCTCACTTCTTTATGTCTGTGGCCTAATTATCACTTTTTATAAAGACACTAGTAATATTAGATTTGGGCCCACCCATATGACGTCATTTTAATTTAATTACTACTTTAAGAGCCCTATCTCAAATATAGTCACATTTGGAGGTACAGAGTTAGGATTCAGTTTATGAATTTGGGGAATGGGACATAATAAAGCCCATAACAGAGAGTAAGAGATGGCTCTACAGGCAGTATCATAGTGATATTACAAAGAAAGGGAGTAGGCTGGTGTACTGATTCAAATAGCATGGTCAGTGGAGTCCTTTCTGAGGAGATGAGAGTTTGGATAAATGAACCTGTTGTACTATTATTCAGGGGAAGGGTATGCCAGGCAGAGGAGACTGTGATGCCCATGAGAGAGCACTCAAAGTATTTGAGGAATTGGAGAGAACCAGTCGTGGTATTAGGAACATGGTGAATCAGGAAAAGAATCCTATGAAAATAGGGTCCGTAACTTCTGTAAATCTCTATTTTTTTTTTCTGTTTGAGTTTCCATAAGCTAAAAAATGCATACAATAGAACCAACCACAGGAAATTGTTGAAAGAGTTAAACTATGTAATAATGAACAATTCTAGCATCTAATTGATGCTCCATTAAAAAAATAAAAGCTTAAAAAAAGAAGAAGCATTTTCTTTTTTTTCACACATCATTCATTACATTTGAAATTACACTCCAGGACATTCATTACTGTAACTAATTCTGACCTAACTCTAGAAAAATGGAGGTGGCGTATTCACACGTTTTCTATCACCTGACCAGCTTCAATCACTTTACAGCTGCCATCAAAATCTGACAAGCCCATGATCACTATTCTCAAATACCTTCATTAAAAATATCCTTATCAAATATACTGTCAAAAAATCAGGATTTGATTTCCTGTGTAGTTAACCTCCAATTAGTTTTGGAAAAGAAAGTACATTATCATCACTCTTCAACTATTAAAACAATTTCAGATTTGGTAAATTTCTACTTGTAATTATATAAAAACAATGGCAAGTGTCTTTTTAGATAATTATACTTAATCAATTGTAATATAATCTATTTTAAACCCACTAAGAGATATTTCAAAATACCAAATATGCTATTCACTCACTTATAGCACATGTATTAGGAAGTAAAATACAAGGTGTAACATTATCTGCAAATTGAAACTTTATTAATAAGGGTGATAAATTAATGATGTTTTAGAAGATGTAATTTTTGTTTCAAAAGAGAGGGTAGACAGGTTAAACTGGATTCAGATATTTTTTTCTCAAAAACTGTGATATCTCAAATTACCCTTCATTTCCTTCAATTATGACACGTTTTTTATTCTGATAGTGCTTTACCTTTCTAAAGCTGCCTTCAGCAGAACAATCAAGACCACACTGGATTATCGGCATTGCTCCTAGGTTGTTCAAATTAGAGTGAGATGCTGAAACATGTTTTGGATTGACTTACTATGTAGTGTTGTCCCTGTACATGTTGTAGTTCTCTGAGAAATATTTCTATGTAAAGTCAGCACTTCTGAAGCCATATCTTTCTTTCCTTCCTTTCTACAAAATCATGTCAAGGGTAAGAAAAAAGTGCCTTCCAAGAAGTACATTGAAAATTTCATTATATTTTTAAAATCACAGTGGCTTGTATGAAATCGATTTCCAATAATTTTTTGTTGGATTAATAAATATGTCCCTGAATGTCTCATTGTGTGATTTGCAGTGTTATCATCAGAATGATTTTACAACGAATTCTGAGTTATTTGCTGATGGAAGAATTATAGAGATTAAATAATAAAGCAAGAGAGGCAAAAGAGTAGCTTTGACTTAATTTTAACTTTTAAATTTATTATGTGAGTTTTTATCCCAGTGTATGTGCATTCTTCATCCAGATTTTTAGTTTTTATTAGTGCCTATCTGAAATTCTAAGATTAGGATTCTGAGATCATGCCCAACCTCATCAGGGTTATGATGATTAGTGGGGTCTGTGATGGAGGCTGGAAGGGAATGTTAACATGGCATTTGCTATTCCAGATTTAGGGAATAGCAGATTAAATTTTTCATATTCTACAATTGTTTTGTCCTCTGATGACACCCCTTTTTTTATCATCCATTTATATTCACACTCCAATTTTCAAGTTCTGCTCCTAGGAAGGAAAAAAAACTCATAAAGTAAAACCAATAACAATAATAATTCTCATTTTGTGATAAATCCTTTACATGTGTTTATGTAATACCTTAATCACTCTATTTACCAAGAGTTTAAATGATGTTGAATCTGCTAAATAACAAAAATTCAATTGAGGAAATTTTAAAGATCGAATTGACTTTCTTAAAAATATTTTTAGTGTTCATTTATTTTTGAGACAGAGCACAAGTGGGAGAGGGGCAGAGAGAGAGGGAGACACAGAATCTAAAGCAAGCTCCAAGCTCTGAGCTGTCAGCACAGACTGAGCCACCCAGGCACCCCCCCCCCCTTTTTTTTTTAGAGAGCGAGTTGGGGAGAGGTGCAGAGGGAGAGAGAGTGAGAATCTTAAGCAGGCTCCACCCTGAATGAGGAGCCTGACACAGGGCTCGATCCCATGATCCCACAACACTGGGATCATGACCTGAGCCTAAATCAAGATTCAGTTGCTGAACAGACGGCTGCCACCAGGCAGCCCTAATTAGCTTTTTAAACAATTCATAAATGAGTTGGGCAGCATTTCATTTAGCAAAAAAGGGGGCTCCAAGGAGTTCTAAAACATGGAAGGTTTTACAGAAGAGTGGGGAAAGAAAATTTTTAGTAGAAGGAAAGGATTGTTTTGGGTAAGGTGGCTTTCCTTTAGGGGAAAAGCAAAGTGTCTACCATGGAAATTACCTCAACTTTCTTTGGGGAATGGAGAGGACCCATGTGGCAGATTCCTTGACACTGATAAAAAAAATGTCTTGACTGCTTTAAGATTACATTTTGAGGGAGGTTGAAATTGCAATTAAATTATGTATAAGCTCTGGTTTGAGAACTTGGTCTAAGTGACCCTATTTGGGGCCTGTGGTTTCCTTTGAAACAAATCTCAGAACATATGAATATCAGTATGGATCAAGGCTATCAGAGGAGAGGTCATTGCTAATGATGAGATCTCAGTTATTTTCCAGTAAATGAACAGTTATGTTGTATACAGTTTTTGACATTTCTCCAGATCAAAACCAATCCATATAGTCAGTAGTCCTTGGGTTATAGAGTCAAAAGGCTTTAGCACATGGAGAGACCTTAGGAATCATTTCTTTCAACATCCTTATTTTTTGAAAACTTTTTTAATGTTTATTTATTTTTGAGAGGGAGGGAGGCAGAGCGTGAAAAGGGGAGGGGCAGATTGAGAGAGGGAGACATAGAATGTGAAGCAGGCTCCAGGCTCTGAGCTGTCAGCATAGAGCCCAATACGGGGCTCGAACCCATGCACCATGAAATCATGACCTGAGCTGAAATCAGACACTTAATGGACTGAACTACCCAGGTGCCCTATCATCCTCATTTTTTTTAATGAGGTGATAGGGTTTGGGAAGGAATATAATGACTTGCCCTGGTTCATGAAGACTAATATACAGGTAGTCTGACTCTAAATCTTAAGTTCTTTATATCACCTCAATCTACTTTTCCTGAGCACATGTGAAGTAATGTCAGAAAGGAAAGTCATGATCAGAGTGGAAGAATGAACCTAGTGTTGGGGTTAAAGAATTTCCTCTGCTCTCCAAGGTCCTTCTAGCTGGACTAAGAATCAAATTACCATAAGGTAGATTAATAGGAGAAAATTATATTTAATAGTGTAGATATAGGGAATCCGCGCAGACATGAAAATTCCAAAGACTGTGAGGCAACATGATGAAATGACACTTATGTGAGCTAAGAAGAGGGGAAGGAAGCCTTACTGTACAAAGAGGAGAAAGGCTATTGGCAGGAAGGTGAGGGATTTTGGAAAACAAACAATTTATCTGCCCTATTATGCAGATAAATTTCTTTGGCAAAGAGGAATCTCTGGTAATAGCACTTTTCCTGGTACTGGCAGGCAGCTGGAGGGGAGGTAAAGAGCTTTTCCTGAATTTGTGGGGTTTTGATTGCTTTTAACTTAAAATAGTGTTCATGCCAATGTGGCCCATCTTGGGGCTACCTGCTTTGGCCCCAACAGAAGTATTAAAATTATGTCATGGAATAAAGAAGTAAAAGAGAAGGGAAGAGAAATTAAAGACTAAGGGGTAGCTCAAAAAAAATTGTTATTGTACCCACCATCTATAATTCCAACTGTCTTTGCTTTTTAGAATTTTTTACTCACTGACCAACAGATACCAACATTTTAAAGAAAGGAGCAATATCAATTATAATCCTCTCCTCAAAAATAGACCTAACATAACTTGCTTCAGGTGTTTCTTCACTCTACATAGTAGATACCCTATACATTTATTGCAATGAAATTTGAGAACAGTGGATGTGTTGTGCAAAAATGGCCTCAACGAGCCAGAGAGGAGTCACTTTGACCACTTCAAAACCCCAAATGTGACAACAGTGCTGTTGGTACTATTGGAGAGAGCCCCATATAGTCCTGAGATGTTATGGTAACTCTTGAGTCATGAATTCGGGACTCAGGTTTTAAGTGCTAAAACAACACCCAATGCCCCATAGTGCCTGGTGACATTTAAGGGAATCCTATTCTTAGAATTCAAATGTAATGACCAAATGGACTTCTCATTCTGTTGATAGGAAGATAAATTGCCAAACTGCTCTATTGCTAGTCTAGAAAAAGAACACCGTAACACATCATGAAACGCCACTGGGTTAGAAAGATTATAAGTAACATATTTAATGTCAGGCTTAATCCTGGGATAAAAAATTTGTACAAATATAGCTGTACATCATTTACCATCTTCTTTGTTTTAAATCTACTACCTACCCGTATGTACACAACTTAGTCCTTGGAAATGACTGACCACAGGACTCAGGCTTTTTATTTAAACTATCACGTGCATATGTGTGTGTATGCACATGCATGTCTGTTGTTATGGTGTGTTTTGACTAGCTAAACTTAACAGGCACTCATACAATTCTTTGGCTGTCTGTTAGACGAGACTGAACTTCACAATCATAGATCTTTAGTCTTCAGATTTCTTGTTCAGTCAGAAACTATAAATTACTTCCAGTTTTAGTCAAGAACTATAAATCTTAAGAGGTGAAATGTCAAGTTAGTGAGGAAAGGCGTCCCCTCAGGTGGAAAATTCTCTATATTAAGTTAATGTTCAGTGATATTTAGGTACCCATTTTGGTAAATCTGTAGAGTCTACCTCTCACTGAGAAATTAAGAGTTAAGGGGATAGAAGAAAACATTTTTAAATACACGAGTTATTTTTCAGAAGATCAAACAAAATTAACATGTTTACCAATATCTATGTAAAACAGTAATGTTAAAGCATACTGTATAGTGAATTCTCAAATGATCACTACTGAGAAATGTATCAATGCATGCAACTGAACTTAAAAATAAATTAAGTTTTAAAAGGAGGCAAGAGATCTGTTTGAAAATCAGAAAAAAATATGTTTTTTTCTGTGGTCTCATTAATTTTACCTTCCAAAAACTAAAATATCTAGCTTACCCTTTTTTTTTTTTAACCCAGATCATCTTGAAACTTTTCTTGTGAATCAGAATAATGATATTATGGTAAGTTTTAAAAAATTAATTTACTAACTGGTTATAGGTTCACAGAGTAAACATTTCCTTGCCATGAGATCTTGATTTGATGACTGAAATAATAGGCGAATTCATGGAAGTTCTACATAAGCTTAACTACAACAGAAATATTTTCACTTCATATATTTTAGTATGTAAAATGTTTTTGTAAACAGCATATAAGCAACAAATTTCCCAGTAAGAGACAGAAAAGATCGGATAGCTTAGAAAAAATATTCCTGGACCCAACTGGCTAACTCTTTCTTCAGAGCCAATTCTTCTTTTGTATCCAGGAAAGGTTTACAGATAAATTAACTGAGGTGTGGATAGGTTAGGCTTGTATGTATGTGTGTATGTGTGTGTATATATATGTATGTATGTATATATTAACCTTTAGTAACAAAGAAAATCTTACCTCACTGACAGCTATTCATTGACATATTTAAAAGAGGCAAACAGATCTTTTAGACTTTTCTTACCTTAAGTAAATATTAAGAATTTTTTTTACTAGAATTCTATATCAAATGCCTTAATTGCACAATGGTATAATTTCATTGAATCATTCCAAAGACAATGTCTTTTTTTTTGCCATAATTAATATAGATTTCCTCTCTCAACCTTATGCCCAAACGATGTTCAGTTATCACAGTTGGACTTGTACACACATATAATAACTGGGCCTCTATATGGTACAAAGAATTTAATTCTAGTGTTAAAGTCTAACAGCAAATAGCAGAAACTTTCTTAGGGATTTTGAGACATGGTTAAAAAGTGAGGAAATGGTGTTGGGATTTTGTTAGCTGATAGGAAAAGGAATCTTTCAGCTATCACAAGTGATGTCAGAAAGCTATTTCTGTGAACAGGGAACACAGCAGGATTTACTTACAGGTTGTCAGGGGCAGGGGGTGTTGAAGCTCTTCCCTGTGGTACTCATTCATTTCTTGAGTGCTGGTGCACTTATTTGCTTCAGCCAACGTGCTCTGAAATGCATACAAAAAAGCATATAAGTATTCGAATTTTCATTGAAAATCTCAGTCCTAATTAACTATAAATAAGTAAAGCTGGGTAGCCTGAGGTAGGTTAAAATGAGAACTCTGTACATGAAAGGCTACATACGTCCCTAAATCTAAGAATTTCCTAGTTGCAAACCTCCAAATCACTACCTGCAACTTCCTTGACTTCAGTTACCTTCCTAGGGGAAGTGAGAGCAGGTTAACCAAGCCAAATAGAAGTTCATGTCATCGGGAATAAGTTTTTTGGTTTTATTTTATTTATTTATTTATTTTTTTATTTATTTATTTTTTTATTTATTTATTTTTGTTCTTGTAGCAAAAGCCGTAGATGTCAATGGGAGTAGATTTCTGGCCTTGTCATCCGAGAATGTGGAGTGGAACAAAATTAGAATTTATGCCCTCCTGATTAGCTGAATTACACCCTGGGGACCTAGACTTAGAAGGAGCAGTGTGTTCCTTTAGCACTTTCTTTGTGCCGCTCTTAAGAGACTTAGCTCATATTGCTTCATCAAGTTATTAGTGTGATTATATTATCTTTCCTTGTAAGGCTTGAAGTTCTTTAAGGACAATTACTATGACTTCTACTTCTTTATAGGTGTATTAATAGTATTGCCAGTTACAAAACATTGCAAACAGTGTATACTCAAAAATATACAATTGCTTTTAAAAAAAAGAGACAAGTTGTGCTCTCCAGTTAGCAGACAGCAGGGAAGAAATTTTCAAACACTTTACAAAGATGAACTATTTCAAACATTCACAAAAATTCCTACCTTGATTCTCATTCCTAAATGGGCTTTTGTTAGATTCGCTGGTTTGGTTTATTTTCATTTCTGTTCATCTCAAGTCAGAGGTAAGCTGACGCTGGCAAATAAATGAATAATCATGCATACGTTCCCAGTGTGAAGCATAACACCTGGATCTCCAAAGCTACATTCACCTCTCTTCAAACTGGAAGATAGTCATCAAGGCCCTGGTGTAAATAGCTGCTTACCAAACAGAACTGTGTGCACATTCAGGAAGACCCTGGAAGTTAGAGAGCGGCTGGCCAGACCTCAGCTTCCCTAGCTCATCTGCTGTGACAGTTACATTTTTCAGCCAAGCCAGATGCTATATCTGAGCATTTTCCTGTGTTTGATTATTTTATTTAATTCGACATAGAAGTTTGAATAAGGTCTCATAATCCATATTACCGTGTTTATATAAAAACTGAGGAGTTAAATAAAACCACTGAGTATGATTTGACTCTGTACAATTTCATGTGAAATCTTCTCTTCCCAAAAGAGAAAGCTCTTTTGGTATTTGATAAATACCAGACATCACAGTACACTGTTTATTCACCTTTCTTTGAAAAGTAGCTCACTGAAGAGAAGATTGACCATTCAGAATCTTCTTTTTTCTTTCTGTCTCTCTCCAGTGAATTGACTGTGTTGAGTTTGAACCCAAACTGCATACTCTAGGCAGGTAATGGGGAAGTCTGCAAGGCTTCACTTTCTGACATCTTTTTGAGAGAAAAATATGATCCTGTCTTTCTGATTTTCTCCTTTTACATTACAACATTATGGTAGTTTCTGCCCACTGAACTATGGGATTCTAACATTACCTTTGTAAAGGTATTAACTAATACCTTTACTCTCTACTTGTGCAGAGAGTAAGTTGGAGTATGTAGTTTAGTCTCTTAAGCTTACTAAATGGTAATGTAGATATCAGTCATGCTGCAAATAAAATATGACTGGAAGATTAAAGACTGTCTTTAGGACAATCTCCATCACATTTTTCAATAATTACTCTTATTTGTATATTCAGTAAATAAAAATAACATTATCTCTAAATGTGTTTGGTATTTTGGTGATATGTTAGCGTGGATAAATTGATGTTATGCTTGGTAAAGTGTTAGTTTCCATAAAAATTACTTGTCTGAATTATTCTATATTATTTCACCTCTGAACTATATATCCATCTCATTTTCTTGAGTTATCCTTTAATTTCCTTTTTATTTCTAACAAAATATTTTAATTAAGTATTTTAATAAGTTTGCTTTCTGAGTCTTTTATTTATAAACCAATTTCTGAAGATTGCATACCAGAATGTTGTTAAATTTTTTGGCAGTGCATATTAAGTGAATAAGTCTTGCTCAAGATATCTATGGTATAACCTGTCTTAGTGAGCTTGGGCTGCCATAACAAAATACCATAGCCTGAAGATTGAACAACAAAAGTTTACTTCTCACAGTTCTAGAAGCTGGAGGTCCAAGGTCTATAGGCTAGAGGGGCCAGCCTGGACAGTTTCTGATAAGGACTTTCTTCCTGGCTTCCAGATGTCCACCTTATCACTATGTGCTCACATGGCCTTTCATTAGTATATGAGCGTGGACAGAGAGAGAATGAGAGAGAGAGAGAGAGAGAGAGAGAGATCTCTTCTTATAAAGCCACCAATTCTATCGAATTAGGATTCTACCCTTAGGACTTCACTTAACTTTGCCTCCTTAAACCCCTATGTCTAAATACAATCACATTGAGGTTAGGGGTTCAACATATGAATTGGTAGGGGACACAATTTAATCCATAGCATTCTGATTTCTATACATTTCTTTTTTTAAATTTTTTTAAAATGTTTATTTTTTATTTGGGGGGGGGGCAGAGAGAGAGGGAGACGTAGAATCCTTAGCAGGCTCCAGGCTCAGAGCTGTCAGCACAGAGCTCGACATGGGACTCGAACCAACGAACGATGAGATCATGACCTGAGCTGAAGTCAGACGCTTAGCCGACTGAACCATCCAGGCACCCCCTATGCATTTCTAATTTGTACTATACTAATGACAAGGGTTTTCATAATTTATTGTTTAATTGACAAATCAATTGAATATGTATTTATCAAACACTTAGAGACAACTTCTTAGACATCAGGCAATATAGTAGCACTGAAGTCATCAAGACTAAAAGGCATTATTCTTGCCCACTAGGAGTCCTAGTCCAGGTACACAGAATTAATGTACAATATGGGTAATTGCTATAATCTGGAGACTTGATGAGCAATAGAATTCAGATAAATGAATGGAAGAGGGGAAACAAGTTGTAAATCCGTAAGGCTGTAGAAGGCTTGAATAACACTGTCAACTGACTTGAGATAATTGACGTTTATAGAATATTCCAACCAACAATAGCAGAATATTCATTCTTTATAAGCTCAAATGTAGCATTCACCAAGCTATATTTATGCTGGTGTAAAAAGCAAGTCTGAGTGAATTTAAAAGGATTGGAAATCATAAAGAATATTTCTGTGACAAAACAGAACTAAATTAGAAGTCTATGACAGAAAAATACCTGAAAAACCTCCAACTATAAGAAGAACTCATAACAGATATTACAAATATTTTGAACCAAATAAAAAATTTTTTAATATATCAAAATTTGTTTCATGCAGCTAAAGCAGTGATTAACCTCAGTCTTTTTCCTAAGGGGTAATATCAGTTAAAATCCTTGGATGACCAAGGGTTAGGGAGAAGCCAAGCACATCCTCTGTTTCTCAGAGGGTCATTTTGATCAATAGATTGTATTAAAAGTAATTGAGGGGGCTGGCAGGTAAAATGTAAGGTGGGTGAGTATTATTACTTCACTACTTTATTGAGAAATAATTTTCATACAATACAAATGTATCCATTTTAAACATATCATTTGATGACTTTGGGCAAAAGAACAGGGTGAAGAAACCAGCATCACATCAAGATATGGGACGTTTGCATCGTCCGAAAAATCCATCCTGGATCACTTTGAGGTTGATCACAATCCCCCATTCCCAGCCCCAGGAACCAACTGACCTGCACTCTATTCCTGCAGTTTTGCCTTTTCTAGGATTTCTTTCTTATAAATGGTATCATACAGTACACAGTCTTCATGTCTGGCTTTTTTATACTTAGCATAACGTTGTAGATTTTCATCAAAGTTGAATGTATTCATATTTTACCCTCTTCATTCCTGAGCAATGTTCATTTTTAAAGACATACACAGTCTATTTTGCTTGTTAGACATTTGAGTTGATTCTAGTGTGGGGGACTTATGAATAAAGTTCCAACATACATTATAAGTCTTTGCATGGATATATGTTTTCATGTTTTCTGTGTGAGTTGCTGGCCCAGTGATAAGTGTAAATTTCTCATTCTCTTTTCTAGCCCTGAATTCTACCCTGGAACCCTGAGTGGGCTGGGGAATGCATTTAGTCAAAAGTGGGAATACTCACAAATCTCACCAGGAGTTGGTTTCTCTTTCAAAGGTAGATCCCCTTTTAGTTTCTACCTGCTTTTTTAACAGACTTTCAGTGGGCTCCCATGTTCGTGTGTAAACAGACAGGATTAAAGACAGACAGGATTTTAAGCAAAATTTGTATTTAGATTTTTAAATCTCAGTCCTTCTGTGGCTATTTTGCTTACAGGATTTTCCCCTTAATATCTAACTCCTCTGCTGCCTTTTACTTTATCATCTGCCACCTTGAACTGCTAAGGCTATGATTTGCCAACTGGTTTGAGGACGTGGGGTAGCTTGTGAAATACTCAAGAAAAGAAAACCACAGACTCACAATTTCACCCAGTACAGCAGTCATCTTTCAGAATAAACTATTCCCAAGATTTTGCCAGCATGGAGCCTGATGCAGGGCTTGAACTCATGAACCGTGAGATCATGACCTGAACCGAAATCAAGAGTTGGATACGTAACCGACTGAGGCACCCAGGAGCCCCACAAGTAGTTTTTTTTTTTAATAATTTTGCCCAGTTTTTATAATTTTTGTCTGTATGAAGGATTTCCCATGATTACCAGAAAGATTTGATTTTTTAAATTTTGTAGTACTTAGCAAAGGAATGTGTAGAAAATATTCACCAAGTAGTAAGTAGTAATTATTTTACAGTGGAGGAATTTCAAATAATTCAGATAATTTTTCTTTTTTATACTTTTCTATATTTTTTGAATTTTCAATTATATTGTTATTATAAGCGGGGAAAAAGAATATTCCATTTTAGTACTTTCATTTTGTGATAGTCTGCAAGAACAAGGACACTGGTAGTTGTAGCTGAGATGTAATTTTAGAGACTGTTTAAGTGCTTTAACAAACAGAAGAGAATTATTTTGTAATTAGTATAGTTTTATGTCTAATGCAAAACCTGTTAAGGTGGTACTTGAAAAGATTTGTTGGGCTTTCACTCATAAGTAGTTTAAAATTTTGTCTTATTTATGCTATTAATTCGTATTAGTATGGCACACTCTTCAATAATACAAAGTAATGGAGGGTCATGTTGTCTGATTAATTTTAGTTATAATTAATATAATTTAACTGCTTTTGTAAAGGTCACAGTATTATTTCTATAGAGGCATCTTCTGGCCTGAGAAAAAATGCAAGGAGATGATAATAACTGTTACTCATTGAGAATTGACCAAATACCAGCCATTGCTCTAAGCACTTAATGCATTTTTATTTTATTTATTTTTTATTATTTATTTATTTATTTATTTATTTATTTTTGAGAGAGAGCGAGAGAGAGAGAGCAAACAGGGGAGAGGCAGGGAGAGGAAGACACAGAATCTGAAGCAGGCTCCAGGCTCTGACCTGTCAGCACATGGGGCTCAAACCCATGAACCACTAGATCAAAATTAACATCATTTTGAGCCGAAGTTGGATGCTTACCTGACTAAGCCACCCAGGCACCCTACACTTAATGCATGTATAAACTGTTGAATTCTCTTTAACACCCTTATCATATGGGTTCAAATATGATTCTCTTCTTAAGATTGGGAAACTGAGATTTAGAAGAACAGTATTGCTATAGGATCACTAACTTGATACATGGCTGAGTGGCAGTCCCCTAGATTTGAATCCAGGCAGACCGATTCTGTGTCCACCATCTTTAACACCACACTACACTATACTATGGAGAATGTGGATTTAGGGATGGGGAATAGGATCTCATGGTGCTTCTCTCCCAAAATTAACTGGTAGGAAATGTTCCCAAAGGAGGGTAGGGATTTCCTTCTTCAGAGATCTCAGAAGTCAAAATTGGGCTAACATTTTCCCAGGATGCTTTAGATACGGTCTAAATCAAAGGCATGATTATTTCTGAAACTATCTTCCCAGATCTATATAATTCAGTATCTTGGTTGACAGTTATTCTGGCCTAAGCAAAAATTTATAAGTAAATATTTTCTCACATCTTACACCCCAGAAGCTTTTTTTTTCCCCAACCTTGGCGCTCAATTATCCCTTAATTTAGGTTTCTAAAAAGTTATTTCTTAAGGTCAGTTTAGTGGAGAGTATAGTAGTGTACAGCAGTGTACAGAAGCCTCTTATTTTTCTCCATTAACCATTCTTTTCTCTCTTTTGAATTTTAACTGCATAAATGGCTGCCTGACCAAATTACGTTTTCTTCCTCCCCTTTAGGTAGATGTGTCAGTATGACTAACTTTCAACCCAAATAGTGTAAACTTAAGTGAAATAGTCAATCAAAGTCTTATCTTTCAAAAGGAAAGTGCTTATTTTCCCCTTCCTCTTTTTTTTTTCCTTTTCTGCAAGCTGGGAAAATGATGTAAGTGGTATAGTTGCCTTGGATTTGAGATCAAAATCATATATGGAGAGTGGCATACATGAGGCAAAATATGTCTTCTGTTATTTAAATGATGTTTTTTAATGTGTATTTATTTTGAGAGAGAGCAAGAGACAGGGAGGGACAGACAGAGAGGCGGGGGAGAGAGAATCCCAAGCAGGCTCCATGCTGTCAGCACAAAGCCTGATGCAGGACTCAAACTCACGAAACCATGAGATCGTGACCTGAACAGGAACCAAGAGTTGGATGCTTAACCAACTGAGTCATCCAGCACCACCAAAGCATCCAACTTTGGCTCAAAATGATAAATTTTAAATCTATATTGTTTATATCATTTATTTTGTTGTCTCTTTATTACAACACTGTAACCAGTATCCTAATGTAAAAATTAGTGTCTGAAAATAAAACCCTAAATATGTGGTACTGGCTTTGCTGTCAGGTGGTGGGGGGTAAGGGGACATATACTGTTGTCTGTAAAGCTGGTGGCTCTTGTTATACTGGGGCAAAATATTTAGTAAACGGTTACCCACAATAACTTTACAGGTAGGTCATATCTTTACTAGAACGATAGTTCCAGCGTAAGTGGCTAGGAAAATTAGAAGTGTTGTATATTTTGGCAGATGATTTCTGCTTTTAGTAACTAGGAGAGAAGTGGATTTAGTCAATTAACCAATTGGCAACCAAAAATTGAAGGTAACAAAACCATTCTAATAGAGTACTCTCAGCCCCATTAATCAAAATAAGCACCGATCTTAAAATACAAAGATACATTTTTTTCACAGGAAGGAGTTTTTGGTCATTAAACAGTGTCAGTGTCACTAAAGAGCCCATGGTAATGATCTTTTGAAATCAAGATTATATCTGGATTAGAAAAAGGGAGACCATCTCAAGTTGAGAGAACAGACTGATTGGAAACTTACTTTTTGTTCACTCTTACCACCTTTCAACTTTCTGGGTAATTTAATCGTCAAAGAGTGAATTTATCAGAAAGAAAAGGGAGGAATATAAAATTGGCATATAAAAAAAGAAATGTTAGGGTCTGTATATAACAAATTAGTGTTTAAACACTAAGAATGTAACCAAAACAAATATGTTACCAAAGCATCAATCTAAATTGACTATGAGTTCAGTAGTTGGGACCGCAGAAGGTTAGAAAAGCCAAATATATCTGAACCCCAAACAGCTGAAAACAGGATGGTTGCTGGAAGCCTTTCTAGAAATTGCCATATTAAATGTTCTTTGTCAGAAAAGTGGAGCAGCTGGTATCCAAGGTCAGTTTAAAGATATTGTCCTCCCATCCAAGCTACTCTTTCAGATGGCCTCAAGGTAAATGCCATAAATTGAAATGGGTGAGAGAGTAGTCTGAGCCCAGAAACTAGTATATAAATGAAAGCCTGAAGTCATAAAAGCTATAACCAGAGAAGATCCTTTCATTTTGGTTACTTCAAATGGAGCTGACCAGAATCAAAGTGATGAAAAGAAATCATTGCTAACCACAAGCCTGGCATACACAAATCTGGCCTATGGTTATTGAACCTCTAAAATAACCTGTTTCCCAAAGTCTGCACCAGCAGTATAAGGCTACAAGGACGTATTCCTCTGCCCCACTTTCACTTGAGACCACAGAGAAAAAATTACAAGAAGACAAAGGAAGAGACTATAGAAGACAATGGACAAAGGATTTATTTCTAGAACATGGCAAACTAGGCTAAGCAAGGAACTTAACACAGCATGAAGTCTTCATAATTCAGTCAGTGGGATTTGCGACTTGTTTTTCCTTTTTCTTTTGAGTTTGAGTACTTGTATTAGTTATATTGTTCCTACCTCCCACCATTGTATATCATGTATGTATGTGGAGGGCATGTATGTGTCTTTTAGTTTATAAATCACAGGATCACCAGTGGCCACTTTCTCAGATATAGGGACTTCTTGTTGGCTATAACTCTGGATTCTCTCCATTGGAGAAGGCATGAGAATGTTTTGCGTGCATAGTAGAGATGTGGACTGATACAGGTGGCCAGACGGTGACACCATGGAAGACTGCTAGCTGTCCTCATGATCCTTTCTCCCCTCCCCCTTTATTAATAGAAACTGTACTGATAAAACATGAATGTTCAGGTAGAGACTGTATTTCTCAACCTTCCTTGAAAGTAGGTGAGAGTATACGGCTAAGATCAGGAAAATGGAATGTGAATAGATGTAATATATGCAGCTTCTAGTCAGAGCCACTAGATGGACGTTGCTTGCTCCTCCCTTTCTTTGCTGTGCAAGTCTGCTGTATGGACGTGAAGTCAAGTGGACTTTGATCAAGAAAAGCTTTGTCACAAGTGAAGCTCTCCTATAGCATCTTAGCCTTTACCTGAAACATTAGTTACTTCTGCCCAAAGTTTTTTAACCAGCCATGGGACTTTAGGCAAATCTTGTTGAGCCTGAGAGTCTTCATCTCCAAAAGGAAATATCTTCTGTTTCTATTCTGATGCGTATGCGCTTCCTGTGTGTAAAATACACTCTAAGAATTCTGAAAGCATTTTACCATACACAAATTTAACATCATTTTTAACGAGATACAGTTTAACCACTTTAAAAATGATAAAGAAACACAAATTAGGACAACTGATATTCCTCACATTAAACTGTTCTTTTCCTGAAGAAACAATCATACAATTTTGGTGTCATTTCTTATGAATTATTCAAAAGAAGTATAACTAATATATAACAAGATGTTCGTAGAATGTTGCTCACTTCTTTTTAGAAGAAAATATATAAAAGCTCCATAACAGAAGAGTAATTAAGCAAACGATATAATCTTTATAAAATATACTACAGTCAAGTGGTGTTGGGTATATTACTTTTGCCTTCCAGATCCTCCCAGTTCTGTGCCACAGGCAGCTGACCTGCTTGGACTTTGTCAGCAGGTTTCCTTTTCCTCTGATGATGGCAGTGAGAAATACTGGCAGGGGATCAGAGAGAAGGAGAGGAGTGAGGCATGGGTATATATTCACCAGATTCCCTCCTGGCAGCATCACTGCGAACTGTATGAAACTCTCCGCCCAAAGCGAGGACTCTTATCCCCCAGACCTCTGAACAGAGCACTTTCCACCTGTGGGTTGAGTAACTGTTCTCAACCCTGTCTCTTCAGTCCTTGGCTTGGGACCAGCAACCTGGTAACTAGCTCTGGGATACTGTACTACCCTACGTCTTTATAAATTGTCCTTTTATTGAAAAATAAGGTAAACACAGAGAGGGAGGCAAGCCATTAGAGGCTCTTTACTATAGAAAATAAGCTTAGGGTTGCTGGAGGGGCGATGGGAGGTGGGTGGGGGATGGGCTAAAAGGGTGATGGGGATTAAGGAGGGCACTTGTTAGGATGAGTACTGGGTGTATATGTAAAGGATGAATCACTAAATTCTACTTCTGAAACCAATACTACACTATATATTAACTAACTTGAATTTAAATAAAATCTTGTGGGAAAAAACTCCCTTTATTGAACTACCCCTAAGTTACCCAATTTGGGTATGCCCTCTATTTCCTCCTGGGACCCTGGCTGGTACACAGGTAGAAAATATAATTTTATACACTCTGATCATTATCATATAGAGTACAATACATAAGGCTGAAGATCAAAAGGAAAGACAGAAAGCAATGGAATACTATGTTATGGTGATAAGAGTAAAGGTGAACGTATTTTCTTTCTTAATTACAATTCCTGTTAGGTTAGAGTTATTTTATTAGTTAAAAAAAATGTAAAATTGTTGCTAGGATATTTTGTCAGGTGGATTTTCTTAGCTTTGCTTTACTACCTAGATAAGAATGAATCATTAACATATTGAATTTATGTAAATCACCCTAATCATCTGCTTTCTTTTTCTCTGTTTCTGTGCCACAGAGAATTGCTAGAGAAAATTTTGGAATCAGGCTGACATGATTTTAGTCAGTGCTTTTCACTTTAAGCAGAGGGAGCAGATTCTGACTGATCTCACCAGAGTAGTTTATTAGGTATACATCAGGAACATACACACGTGTGGGGAAAAGAACAAAGCTCAGGACTGAGCTTCTAGGTACATGCTCCAAATTGGAGAATGTCCTAATACGAAGTCTTTTATCATAACTGTTACTGAACGCTAGATCTTACAGCTTACCTGGATGATGCCCAAGTATTTGACTTTGCTACAAACTCAGCTATTGCCTGAACCTTGTTGCATACATCTGCCCTGACAGCCACCACGGCCTGGAAAAGCCAAATGGCCCTGCCCCCATTCTCCCTGCAGAGTGGATTCTGGGCGCACTTCAGCTTCACATGGCTCTCTCTCTTTTTTTTTATTTTTAAATTGTTTTTAACTTTTTTTTATTTATTTTTGAGACAGGGAGACAGAGCATGAGTGGGGGAGGGGCAGAGAGAGAGGGAGACACAGAATCTGAAGCAGACTCCAGGCTCTGAGCTGTCAACACAAAGCCCGATGCAGGGCTCGAACCCACGAACTGTGAGATCATGACCTGAGCCGAAGTTGGACGCTTAACCAACTGAGCCACCTAGGCGTCCCACATGGCTCTCTCTTAAACCAAAGTCACCCCAGCTTTGGTGGAGTTGGTGGAGCCTTGTGATGCACTTGCATTTCAGCCACACAAGACAGTGGGAATTTGAATTTCAACTTATTTTTTAAGGAAATAGTAAATGGGTATTTCGTTAATATAGAAGATATATTAGCTTACTACAGCTGCCATTACCACAGACTGTGCGGCTTAAACAATAAAGATTAATCTTCGTACAATTCTGGGGGTTATAAGTCCATATCAAGGTGTGGGCAGGCTTAGTTTTTTTCTGGGGGGGCTTCTCCTTATCTTGTAGATAACCATCTTCTCTCTCTGTCTTCACATGTTCTTTCTTCTGTGTGTGTCTGTGTCCTGATCTCCTCTTCTTATAATGACACCAGTCATATTGGATTAAGGGCCACTCCAGTAACCTCATTTTAACTTAATTCCTTTTTAAAAACCCTCTCTCCAAATACAGCCATACTCTGAGGTACTGGTGGTTAGGACACCAATATAAGAATTCGGGGCTGACATAATTCAGCCCATAACATAAGGGTAGTTGAAAATCATTGCAACTAAATGCAATTTATGAGAGCAGTATTGCTGTGAAGGACAGAATTGGGACAATTAGAAATATTTGAAACTGGACTGTATACTAGATAATTATGTTTTACCAGTGCTCAACTTACTAAATTCATTGTGGTCATAGAAGAAAAGGCCTTTGTTTTTAGAAGATGAATACTTCAGTAGTTAGAAGTAAATGGCCATGATGCATGAGATTTACTTGCAAATATTTCAGAGGCAAAGAGAAAATATATGAGGTAAAATGTTGTACTGTTATAATTTTACTACACGCTCAAATTTTTTCAAAACAATGTTTTTTTAAAGATACTGGGAAGTTGCAAAAAATATAGGAAAATACACTAATTTACCCTTGACTTCCCATCATCAATATATACTGTTCTTCCATGCTTAAATTTCTGAAGTAAATGATTCCTGCTAAATACAATGCAACTAACGCTCTTCTGAATGAATACTGGAAGAATTAGAGGTTCATCCAGTGAAAGAGAAATTCCAGGTGATGACAAGATCCATGGGGATAGGATAAGTTATAGAATTCCAGTGAAGTGCAGGTCATTATTTTTGAGCAAATCACAAAAGTGTGAGGCTGAGGTATTAAAATATTTTCTGCAGAAGATATAGGATGTACATTGCAGGGTAACAGGATGTGTTTTGTTGGCTGGCCAATTAGTAAGACAGGCTTCAAGATCCTGCAGGAATATGAAGAAGTGACCTGGAAGTTAGTAGAATTGAGTATTGGGAAAAAAAGTATAAGAGGGAAGCTAGTTATATGTCATGTACATCAAGAGAAAGATGTGAAAATGAAGGGGAAATGCCAACAACACCCTGCTTTTGTAATATGTTGGACAGGAGAGAAGGAGGGGTCCCCATTTTGAGAGCACTGCAAGAGAGACAATGGCCTGGGGAAAAGATCACGTTTCAGTTAGTGAAAAGAAAAAAGGGAGAGGTAAACATGTTACTTGAATTTGTGACCTATAGGGGAATTTGTTATTGATGTGTCAGAGATTATTTAACAAATTGAATAATGTTAAATAGAAATATGTATACAAAGTGTCCTTTTATCATTAATATTTTTACAGTTGCCCAATGAGACATTCCAACTTTTTTTTCATCTTTAAAGCTTATCTTTGAGACCATGTTATTGTATGATCCCTAAAGTTTCTCCAAAACAATCAGAAAAATATTGGAGTTTTCTTTCCATGGTTGTTAGGTAATATGTCTCAAAATTGTAACATTTCAGGGTTTGTTTCTCTGTAAGAATTATAACGTTCTCACTTTAATTGATTTATTACAACTTTGATGGAAAAAGAACAAAACACAGCACAACATAAACTTGAAAAATATATGCAGATTCATTGGCAAAAGATTATTTCAACATCAGCAGAGAACAGATCATAGAAGATTTTAAGGAAAAGCTAATGTAACCTTAAAGAAGTATGCACTCGTTGGTCTCCACACATGTGCAGTTATCAGGGAGTTCCCTGACTCCAAGTGTTTATTCACATCTGTCAGCTAAATCATAGATCCAAATGCAAAACGTAACACTCAGGAACATTATGTGGATTTGTGACACTCCCTGGAGGACTTTGGGTCCATAAAGCAATGAATGGATTATAAGAAGACATAAATATGGTATTTTCATCTATGACAGATGCAATCTTACTCCAATGTTATTTATATTATATAAGGGAAAACTGAACTTATTTTCCTCAGTTGAACTGAAAGGAGGCACCCTTAGGGATGAATAAATGAATAGCTTGCTATTAATTTCCAATTCCTATGAATGCATCTTTGAAAACGTCATGTTTTAGAAATTTTTTTTAATGGCTGATGTTTGTTTATTTATTTAGTGTGTGTGTGTGTGTGTGTGTGTGTGTGTGTGTGAAAATGGTACCTAAAGGACAATGTGAGATTGAATTGTGATGATAGCAGAATAATAAATTTTTCATTTTTGTCATTATCCCAAATCATGCAAAATTTATCTAACTTTAGATTTTAATGACCAGCTGAACATCCAGACTAGGTTCTATGAAACCTGATTTGAGTCTTTCACATTCTTTGAATCTTCATCCCTACTTCATGTTAGGGAGGTAGAATGTGTGGTGTTCTGGAAAGAGAGCCCCGGTCTTGAATTTAGGGGAGCAATGCTCTAGTATTAATTCTACCTCACCTATATCTTTATATGCTTGCAGACCTAGAATTGAACCAAGAGATACCTTAAGCTTCTCTGACTCCTAAGTTTTTCAATTTGATTTAATCAAGATATCCTATGTCTTTTAGCATGTTAGTCCTCCTAAAATTTTGGAAAACAATCATCAGTAAAGCAGTAGGGATTTAGTCAGCCTATAAAGGCTGTTTTCACAATATTTAGAACCTGGGCCAGATATTGAAGAAGCTGCTATGAATGATTTGTCTGTATTGAAGCTGTCTTCTTGTTCAAAGTAGAAAAGAAGGGTACATAAGTCAGCATATAAATCGTAACTGTTACGTAAGATAAGTACAGCTTAGATGAGAACTTTAGCTGTATATCTCACCAAGAGATGTATTAGAGTATGCTCTTTCATTATTATAATTGTGAATGACAAAATGCTAATTGGGTGAATTAGAGAACAATTTAATATTCTCATATCAAAAATCAGAATCAATCAGAATCATGATGATTTGTAATGTGAAATTGTTTGATTTCAAATAATTCTCTGATGACAGGTGGCAGTCATATTCTGAATCACTGAAACCATGGTAAAATTGTTAAAAGGTATTTCATTAAATCAGAATTATAAAGTTACAGATACTACTATTCCTTTTATCTCCAAATCCCTCACCCTTACTTAAAAGCTCTGTTCTGAAGAAAACTACTGGGATTTGTCCACCAAGGGAAAAAAGAGTCCTCAATTCAATTCAGTTCAGCAAAGCTATTGGACCTCTTTCAAATTTGTTGGAATAATATCCTTAAATAATGTCTTCTATCTTTTTGAGGCAATAAAACATAATGCATGCAAATAGGATGGGTTTTTGCAAAAAAAGATCAGTATAACTAATTTGAAATTGAGTAATTTAAAATCAATTTGAATTTTTGAAAATTAAGCCAATTTTCAAAAATAAATTTCCTGTGGTCAGTTTTAATTGGTGATTTTAGCCAGTAAAGTGGCCAGAGTGAAATGTTCTCTTGGTGTTGTTATCATTGCAAAATGGTGAAACCAGCATTGGACTATTTCATGAATTGTTAATTGACTTTATCTCCAAGTTTTATCTGATAAACACAAAGTATTTTTATATGTAAAATAAATGACTCTTTTTAAATTTATTCCCAGGTTTCTGTTTTACATAAAAACTAAATTATTGGTTTTTTTTGTATATCTTTAATACTATTTTAAGCTTTTGTACCAGTATTTGTACCAATTTTGATTTTAGTTAATAAAGAAAAATTTAAATTCTATAACTTTAGGTGGTCTAATGGTTTATCATCATTTAAAATCTTCACTGTCCTTCCAATCATGTCGATTTTATTTATTTATTTTTAAAATTTTTTGACGTTTATTTATTTTTGAGAGATAGAGAAAAAGTATGAGCAGGGGAGGGGTAGAGAGGGAGACACAGAATCAGAAGCAGGCTGCAGGCTCTGAGCTGTCAGTACAGAGCCTGACATGGGGCTCGAACCCACGAACCGTGAGATCATGACCTGAGCTGAAGTCGGAGGCTTAACTGACTGAGCCACCCAGGCACTCCTCATATGTCAATTTAAAATATTCTTCTCGATATTTTTAAGGAAAAATGTAGTCTGAGACTAATAAATCTTTTAATTTATTAGCTAGAACTGATTAAGATATGATGGATTTATTTGGATGGATAGAGTGGCATAATAGAAAGAACAGTCACTTATTGGTATATTTTTCCTATTATTTTATAACTTTTACTTTATCCTAAATTATTTTTGAGTATTTAATGGGGTTTTAAGTAACTTGACATCTGACTCTGCCATATTATCCTAACTTTATTTTCTTCTCTGCTTTTTCTTCTTAAAAATTCAAGCAAATTAACAGTGAGCTTTTAGTGTCTTGTTATATTTAATGCCATCATCACCGTTTTAACTATTACTGACTCATAATACTTTAACACTTTAGAGAGCCCTCTTGTTGCCCGTCTTTTTCTTAATATTCTATTGTATTATCATGCATTTCTGAACAATTTTGGAATAAAAATTTGTAGTTAGTTAAACTTATGATTACATTTTGAGAAAATTAATATCTTTATCTTATTCATTTATTCTACTTCAGTAGTATAGAATACGTCTTCAATGCTTTTGGGCATTTTTATGCTTTTTAATTGAGCTTTTTGGTTTTCTTAAAACACACACACAGAGGCACCCCTCATTACTTTAAATTTTTTTAATGTTTATTTTTGAGAGAGAGAAAAACAGAGCATGAGCAGGGGAGGGGCAGAGAAAGTGAGACACAGAATCTGAAGCAAACTCCAGGTTCTGAGCTGTCAGCACAGAGCCTGATGCGGGGTTCAAACACACTAACTGTGAGATCATGACCTAGCCGAAGTTGGATGCTTAACCGACTGAGCCACCCAGGCGCCCCCTCTTTTGAATTAAGGAGCTTTCTTGAATGCTTATTTCTGTATACTGCTCTTCTTACTAGAATTGCCTTTCACTAAGAATGGCTAGCATAGTGGAATGCTTTAGATGGACATGTATGTATGAAAGTGTGTGTGTGTGTGTGTGTGTGTGTGTGTGTGTAAATGCTTTACAAATCATGAAGTCTTTTTATTTTTCATAAGAGTATAAGGGAGTTCACAGCCTCACAATTCCCAAAGACAGATTTCTCAAGGACACAGAATTATTTAGGATAAGCCCCAGTAGGTCTACAGAGTTGATATAGCTACTGGTCCCATTTAGATTGTTCCGTAAAATCCGTGAAGACTGATAATGAGTATAAAATGTATTTGGGGAGTCAAAAGAAAAATTCCCTGAAAGAAAATGGAAGTATCAGAGCAACATGAACTTGCTAGAAAATGGCAGGCCACTTAGGTGGGAGTAAAACTTTGAAAGACATATGAGCTATTATCGTAGGACAAGAGACATCTGAGAGAGTGAAGGAGTTTTCCTTACAGTAAGTCCATGGTTTTCTCTCTTATTTCTCATCAATCTTATCTGTATATTCCCACTCTGTGCCTTCTGTTTGAAGGCCTCACTTCCTACCTAGTATGAAAAGCACATCTTCCGGTCATCCACCTGGTGCTCTCAGCTTCTGCAGTGGGTTTAAGTACTAACGCTGGCGATCCCCTCAATGAATTAGGAAGCCTGTCCCTGCAGTGCTGGTGTCTGCCCACAGCCCGAGAGACCTCACTAACAAACCTGAAGATCCTTTAAATAGTGTCATATTTTTCAAACTGTATTGCAGCTGCCTTGATATAGAAACAGAATAGTGTCAACAAGCCCTCACTTGTAGTGATAATGTGCGATAGTGTGTATGAGATTCAATTCTTAGCATTTGATCTTTTTTGAGAGGCACTTCTCCAACATCACAGGTTTAAATATTTCTATTGATTTTCATGTCTAGATTTATTGTGAACGTATAACCTCCAGTTAGCCTAAAGCAGCCTTTCTGATTTCTTAAGCAAAAAAACCAGTTAGAAAGACTTCACAACAGCACTCTAAATGTACACGAGTGAGCTGTGAAAAATAATTGTATTTATGGTAGGCATTTTACATTGGAAATTGTTGTCAACAGTTCAGTTTTCAGAATATATTATTACACTAAATGGCTGCTTCTGGGTCAGGCAAGCTTGTGTTAACCTGGAATCTCTTAAAATGATCTGCAAATTATTTACATATATATTGCTATGTGTGTGTGTGTGTGTGTGTGTGTGTGTATGTATATGTATATGTACATCAAGGAAAACCATTTTGATGGCTCTATTGCTCAGTCCCACAGTATAACTTTTGCAGATGTTGATGGTTAATACTTGTAACTAATTAAATATTTAATTAAAATATAAAGTATTTTTCAGATGTGTACAGTTAATATTTAATTCTCTCTAATTTATTTACTTCTACTTCAAACAGGAAAATTAACTGTGGAATTTAGAGGATTCCATATTTCCCACTTGGTCTTTTGGACGAAGTATTGGACATCTTATCTGAACTCTATGTTCTTACTGTTGGTCTCATCCTTGTAAGGTATTGACTTTATTATTTTAAAAATCCCTTCTCTTTGTTCTGCCTATTCCTGACTGCTCAGGTCAGACCACGTTCTTATTGGTATAATTACATATATTTCAAATATCTGGCTCTGGGCCAACCATGTAGTTGGTGCATAGTAATTGATAATTCTTTATTTTATTTTTTATTTTTATTTTTTATTTTCTATGAGAGGGAGAGCGCGCGGGCACGCATACACGCAAGCGGGGTGGGGCAGGCGAGGGGGAGAGAGAATCTCAGGCAGACTCCACATTCAGTGGGGAGCCCAAGGCAGGACATGATCTCAGGATGGTGAGACCATGACCTGAGTGGAAATCAGGAGTCAGGCACTTAGCCAACTAAGCCAACCAGCACCCCTATTTTATTTTACTTTATTTTATTTTAAGGTAATCTTGAAAAAAAATTTTAAAAATTTAAATGATGCTGTATTTCTTCATTATGGCCTCAAAACCAAAATATTTTGCAAAAACAGCATATATATGTATGTATTCCATACACCTAAACTTTGTATCAAATACCTCTCATATAAACTAACTTTAGTAGTTTTCAAATGAATAATTGAGGCTTAGAATAAGTAAGTAATTCTACAGTCTGGTACAAAGGGGGTTTATTTGTGTATGTTGTGCTTTATATTATTTTAAGTAGCTGAAGCATGATATTTGGAATTTTCTAAATAAGGATATTTATCTAAACAATCAATGTGGATGATATAGTGCCTACCTCATAGGGTTTTGTTAATGCAAAATGGCATGAGAAAAATGGCCCCTGATTAAACCAGTAAACTAATAATATTATGGATATGTATGTCTTTATACATAAGGACAAATAATAATGGATAGTATGTCTTTATAGATAAAGACAAATAATTAAAATTCTAGAAAATACATAACAAGCGTAAGAAGTAAACCCAAGTGATCTAACAGTTTAGAGGAGATCAAAATATATCCATCTGCCAAGAAGAAAGGAAGGTTTTTAGAAGAGGAAGCTACTAAATTTGAACTTCTTACAGTTCAGTAAACAGAGTATATGATTATTTACCTGCTGCTATAGACTGAATGTTTGTGTCCCCCCCAGATTCATATGTTGAAACCAAATAATCCTCAGTTTGTTTGTATTAGGAGGTGCAGACTTTGGGGTGATTAGATCAGGAGCATGGAACCTTCATAAATAAGATTAGTGCTCTTAAAAAGAGACTTCAGGGGCACCTGGGTGGCTCAGTCGGTTAAGTGTCTGGCTTCGACTCAGGCCATGATCTCATGGTTAGTGGGTTTGAGCCCCATGTCAGTCTCTGTGCTGACAGCTCAGAGCCTGGAGCCTGCTTTGAATTCTGTGTCTCCTTCTCTTGCTGCCCCTCCCACACTCATGTTCTGTCTCTCTTGGTCTCTGTCTCTTAAAAATAAACACTAACAATTAAAAAAAAGAGAGAGAGAGACTTCAGAGAGATCCTTTGTCCCTTCCACCATGTGAGGACACAGCAGAAGGCAACTGTCTATGAACCAGGAAACTGGCCATTACCAGACACTAAATCTACAGACGCCTTAATATCAGACTTCCCAGCTTCCAGAACTTCCAGAGAAATAAGTGTTTGTAGAGGCCACCCAATCTGTGGTATTTTCACTATAGTAGCCCAAACAGATTCACATATCTATCAAGTTTTAAAAAGCAAAACAATGTTATCCCAAATTTTCAACACATCTTATTGTACCTAAGTGTAAATTTTCAGTAATTTAGAGCAGGAGACACACATCAGATCATATTTTCAGTAAACATAACAATTAAATTATAAGTATTTACGTATATAATAAGATGATACCAATTAGTAAGGAAATGATTGTTTCAATATGAATGGACAAGTAACATGAAGAAAAGACTTTCAACAACAAAAAATACAATTAATAAACAAACATGAAAAAATATAAAATCATGTTACTGAGCAAAGAAGTATAAATCCATGTGAGAGGTTAGTAGATAGCTGCATGTGCTAGATCAATATATTTTAAGTGTTAAATGAAAGCAACAATCAGGCACCATTTTCTTTGGTTATTTGAGTATTATGACATTCCTCCCTGATTGATAAGGAAATAAAAACCATGCATTTGAACACTCAGAGAGGTCATGAGAGCCAGAGCTAACATTCAAATGCATTATTTATCATGTTATTTTAAAAAATTAAATAGAAGAGATAATACTGACAATAATAACAAAACAAGCATGGTTATTTACTGTTGGTGGCAGGAAATATTGGTTAAAATCTTAGAAAAGAATTTGGTGGTATGGGACAAAAGCCAGCATATTGTTTTCTCAGATACATTAGTCTCACAGTGAAACTTAACTTCTAGTGATAATCCAAGCACAGGAAATGTGGACAAAACTCTTTGTTATTGCACCGTTTATAATTGCAAAGTATTCACAGCCTACAGTCCAAAATTAAGGATAGGAGATGTGGAAAAATGGAATCTGAATTTTGCATGTTGTGCTGAATGTCTGGCAGCTGCTTCTTTGGGTTTGCTCTCCAACTTTGTTCATGCATTCCTGTGCCCTGCTGGCTTGTGTGTTCCACTTGAGTGGACTCTCTTACCCTCTGGCTTTGGGCTGTGTTCAGCTGAAACACATGCTGAAACATGCTGAAGAATGAGGGGAAGAGGAGAGTGAAGTTGGAATACATTCCCCAATCCCTCCCCATCTATTGCTGTGGTTGTCTGGGTCCCTGCACCAAATGTCCTAACTCCTGTCAGATAAGCCTCTTCAAGGAGTGGTCGGTCTCTCTAGGCTCTTGACACTGCTCACTGCCTTTTCTCTAAAATCCTGTCATTAGTAAAGGCTCCCAGGGTTGCTAGTCCTGGGTAGATACTATAGCATCTCTTGTTTTCCTAAACACTGACCCTTTTATGTGGCTCTTCTCAAATTGCCCATTTAAGTGTGCCATACGTCTGTTTCATGCCATGGTTCTGAGTTTTTAAAAATTTTCATTTCTGTTAATGGTGACTTTTTTAATGTTGATAATATATGTAAAAAGCAAAAGCGCAAACTTTAAAGATTCAGCTTCACTGTCTTATTACCATCACAGTTTTTACTTATTTTTTTCAAAAAACATTTCATTATTGCCTGCTGTATGCCAGGTATTGTCTTAGACACTTGAAGTACAAGATGTCTCATGAAACTATAATATGTGAAATATTATCACTGGCGATAAATGCAAACATAAGTCTACCTGTTTATGATGTAGCTTTGATTAATCATGATTCTTTCAACCTATTTTCCAAATGTTGTTTGCCAAGGATGGGATATTTATGCTCTTTAAGATTTTAATAAACCTCTATTTGTTATTGCCAGAATAATATTGTTATTTGTTATATAAGTTATTGTATAACTTTATAGTATGTTATGTCAGTGAATTTAATTTTACACATTAGAAAAAGTGTGAAAGTCTATATAAGCCATCAAGAAAGGTTAGGAAAATACAAGAACACACTTGAATCATGAACCTTCCAGTAAAGCATTCAGTTTTATCTTACAAAAATGGAGCTTCAAACACCTGAAATTTGAATTCAGCTTGCAAGGAATCATCAAACTGCTTAAAGAGATTTTCGGGGGTTTTTTTTCATTGACTCAAAGAGGAGCTATGTAAAAAACAGATCTTTTGACAAAATTTGCCTCTGTAAGGTGATAGGCCATAATACATGTGAATAGATCAGTTTATTATTGTGGCTCACTTTGACTCTGGGGTCAGATTATCACCATCCAAACTCCCACACGTAATAGTTGCATGATATTTGCAAAGTAATAATGGTATTTAACTTGTGAGGTTATTTTGAAGGTTAAATGAGATAATAATACCTCTAAAACTATCAAAACAATATTGGAATATATGAATCACCACTAATAGTTAGCTATTTTTCCCTTAGTGCCACTATAATTGTGGAAGTGGAAGCATCAAATAGGTCTAAAATCTACAAAGTACTCACCAAACTCCACACCCGAAAAACAAACAATCCAGTGAAGAAATGGGCAGAAGACATGAAGAGACACTTCTCCAAAGAGGACATCCAGATGGCCAACAAACACATGAAACGATGCTCAGCATCACTCATCATCAGGGAAATACAAATCAAAACCACACTGAGATACCACCTCACGCCAGTCA
>CM053559.1:67625175-67647607 GCA_028646485.1 Cryptoprocta ferox | reverse complement strand
AAAAAAAAATAAAAAAATAAACCCACTGACACAATATCAAAACCACCACCATCTTGGACAAAGGATTACCTTAAGTGTGATATTTATACGAAAACTACAGTCTTATATTGGTGTCTGTTTTGCTATATTTTTTCCTTTAGAGAGGTAGATAGGTGTTTATTTCACAGTGTTTATATTTAATAAAAAATGTCCTTCCTTCCTTCCATCCTTCCTTCCATCCTTCCATCTCTTCTTCCTTTCATCTTTCCTTCCTTCCTTCTTTCCTGTCTTCAACCTGCTTCTTAATTTCCACTGTATATGTGTGTTTTGTATGTGTGTATAAATTTGGAGATGTATAGAAAAACAAGTAGATGCACTGAAAAGATTAATGAGACATATCAACACCAACTAGTAATAGGGATGTGTTTTGTTTATGCAGAATGCTATAGCTGTATGTTAAATATATTATGTTTATATTACCATAATAATGCATTTCTCCCTAGCTATTAATCTGAGCTACAGAATATCACATGTATATTTAATTTTCCTTCAAAAGGATCTAAGCTTATTTACATGTTCTATACATGGCATAGTTTTAAGGACATTTTAATATTGGCCACTAATTTTATTCTGTCACAATGTTTTAATGTAATTACTGAAGAATGTAGCTACAATCTATGCTTATTTAATCTACATTCTCTCTGTTTGACCTTTCCTGTAGGAACATATGAAAAGAAATCCATACCATTCTACAAAATTCCTAGTGCAAGGAAAAGAACAAAAATAACAAAAATTTCAGCACAAATTATTTTGTGTAGTAACAACTTACAGTCTGAAGCATATGGCAGTTAAAAAAAAAAGATGATAACAAAGCTAAAAAAGCAGCCTTCTTATTGCTCACTTTCTTAATCCCTTTAAAATAAAATAAATAAGGCATTTCAATGAAATAAATTATTTCCAAGGAGCATGGTACGTTCTGTAGGATGACTGTATTTACTTTCAAGTAATAATGCTTAGAAATAGTATGTACAGAAGTCGACATAATTATTTTCTTTATTTGACTATAGTGTCTGGATCTTAGTCAAAGGACAAAGTGCAATTGGTTTGTTTTTCAAGTTATTTCTTATTTCAGTTGCATGTCAGAAAGATCATAGTGTTACTGTTTTAATTTTGATTGTTAACATGAAATTGGAATCCAAAGTAAAGGCAAATTGTGAAAATTAACTTGTTACAAGTATAAGAGAACAAAGCATGGGCATTATGATAATGTAATCATTGAGAATCTGTGAAGTAAAATGTATTTTTAAAGACACAAAGTTAATGCTTTCCTTTGAAATCTCCACGTAAAAATTGAAAACACAACTTTAATAGAAGACAGGCACAGGTAGTATATGAAGAATTACAACTGGGAAATTAATAAAAATAGTATCTAAAACAGTAAGATATGAAGCTCATTCATTAATGGTCTCTATGATAATATATCACTGAAAATGTTGCATGAAGGACAGTCTTTGATAGGATTATGTACAGTATAATAGCAAGATAGTGGAATTAAAATTCACTGAGAAGATACATCTTGTGAACTGAAGGGTAAGAAGATAATAATGGTAACATTAATAATAGTAAATAACAAGAATAAAATGATTCACATAAATAGAATTTCCATCAGCAGCCATTATTGTAATTATAGGAATGATAAGCTAGTAATCTACAGTAAATAGCTAATCTTTATTGATTCACTGTTTAATTTCTTTTTATTTTAAAGGCTTTAGAACTGCTGTCAATAACAATAATGTGCACACAGGAAAAAGTTACACCAAGAAAGAATGGGAAAGAATGTACGGCATTGTGCAACACACAGCATTACTAAAGAATCTTTTTAAAAATACATTTCTATTCTATTGTTAAAGTAAAAGGGGAAAAAAAGGCATTCAAAAGATTTCCCCCCTTTTTAAATGATTGCTGTGGGATTTATTCTAATACAGTTTATGGGGGTTCCAGAGACGAGGTGGGAAAATGCAGGGATCTCAGCTCTGGCTCTTTAATCACAGGGAGTTGAGGATTATTCTTCATCAATAACACCTGGGAGAAAAAGACAGGCCATCAGCAGGCTGACCCTACAGCAGCCCTAGGGGCAGTTCCACCGCCACCAGCAAAGTTAGCACTAAGGGTAACAGAGCTATTATCCCAGGTCTGGAGAATAGCGGGTAGCAGAGAACTCACTTCTTGATGGTAGAAAATAAATTCCATGTTTAGCTCATGATTTCTCGCAACCAAGCCTTTTTCCAGGGAATGAAGGTTAATTTTCTTTTAACATAAATGAAAGATGAGAATGCAAAAGGATGAGTCACTGAGGCGTTCCATCAATGACATTGCAAGGGGGAAGTTGCAAGGAGGCAGTTTTCCATTTTACTGCAAGTGATACAAAATTCACCAGAAAAATTCAGCTAGAATCTAAAATCATAAAGTGCAGTGATTGCGGAGAGAAAAGAAATCAAAATTATTTCTCTTTTCAGTTAGCTTTTAGTTAAAATCTAGATGGATTATTTAATCACTTGAGCTCCTAGGTGATGACTGTCCTTTAGCTATCTGTTAATTATTACCATTTGAAAAGTCTTTTTAAGATTCAGTTAAGCCATTTCCCTTTATTTCATTCTCCACACAGCTCTCCCTGCCCCTCCCCACTTCAGAAAAACCTGAACTCTGTAAGGAAAGAACAGTACTCAGTCCTGTAAAGCAGTATCAGTTTGAACCTGGAAGTGGTTAGTTCTATGCATTCTTTCTATTGTAGAATTTTTGTTGTTGTTGTTGTTGTTAAATAGAAGAGCCTCAGGACTACCTCCCACTCTCCTTTCTCCTTCATCTCAAGAGTATCCCTGCCACACCTCGTCAGCTCCAGAATGCAGATTCCTACCCTTTTCCATTTTCACTTTCCTTTTCTCTAGAGCCTTTTACCTGTCACTCCCACACCCTATGGACTTTCTTCTGTCCCTAGCAAACCCATATTTTAGTGCTGAAAATCACTTTCATATCATCAAACATTTCTTTAAAGTTTTCAGTTTCTTCATAGTAAAAAACAGTTTCCCCCGGAAAGCACCATAATCTTCACGAATGTCTCCATTTGGTAGTGTATCTTCCTGACATTGCAGTCTCATGGGTTACGGAAGGAGACTGTCATTGTCATTGGCCACCACTGTGGTTTCTAGATAACTGTCTAGACACAGTGGAGTCACATCCCTTGTTCCTTTGCAATTCACTACAATTTCCCCTGTCACCCCTTTCCCTCCTTGTCACCAGGTTCTTCCTCAGTAACTTATTTAGTGACTTCAGTACATTCTCTATATCTCTATCCGCCTCTTAATCAACGACTTCTCTTTTTTTAGTGTTAGTTTTTTTATTTTACACTTAAATAACCACCTGAAAAATATTCTCTTTTTTCCAGCTTTATTGAGGTATAATTGATAAATAAAATGGTAAGATATTTAAAGTGTACACCTGGCATATATATATACATTGTGAAAAAAGGATCCCCCTTATAGTTAATTAATGTACACATCACCTAACATAGTTATCTCTCTGGGTTTTATTTTGTTTTATTTTGGTTTTTTGATGAGAATACTTAAGCTTCACTCTCCCAGCAAACCTCAACTGTACAACACAATGTTATCAACTAGATTCACCAATCAATACACCAGATAGATCCTCAGACTTTATTTATGTTATAGCCAAACGTTTATACCCTTTCTTTTTTTTTAAGTTTATTTATTTACTTTGAGAGAGAGAGAGAGAGAGAGAGAGTGGTTGGGGAGGGGCTGAGACAAAGAGAGAGAGAGAGAGAGAGAGAGAGAGAATCCCAAATAGGCTCTACTTTACCAGCATGGAACCCTATGTGGGGCTTGAACTCATGAACCACGAGATTATGACCTGAGCTGAAATCTAGAGTCAGACACTTAACCAACCAAGCTACCCAAGTGCCCCTGTACCTTTGTGGTTTTTTTTTTTTTATTCATTTATTTATTTTGAGAGAGTGGGAGAGCACACATGCACACATGAGTAGAGGAGGGGCAGAAAAAGAATGAAAGAGAGGATCCCACACTGCCTCCATGCTGTCAGGGCAGAGCCCAAATGGGAGGCTTGATCTCATGAACTGTGACATCATGACCTGAGCCAGAATCAAGACTTGGATGCTTAAACAACTGAGCCATTCAGGTGCCCAATGTGCTTTCTTAAGACCAGTTTTGCAAGGCCAGTCTTCAAGCAGTATGGATTTGACTCTAAAGAGGAGATAGTTCAGAATATAATGAAAGGTCACACTAAAGAACACACATGGCCATGAGTTTATTCCTGGATTCCAACTGGTGATTACTTTGCTTGTCATTCACTCCAGTCATTCATTCAGCTTTATTAATCATCTACTGTATAATCCAGTGACTGAGGAGCAGTTGCAATATAGTATGTTTGTACACTCCAATAAAGGTGTGCACTGGGTACAACAGCAGCCAGTCACTGGAGGAACTAGTTTTGCCTGGAGGGATGGCAGGGCATCAAGGAAGCCTTCACAGAGAAGATCGTGCTTGAGGCAAGACTTTGAGGATAAGAAGGCAAGACTTTGAGGATAAGAAGAAAAATATCAAACAGTAAAAAGAAGGGAAGACTTCAAAAACAGGAAATAGGTAGTTCAAGTTGTATGTCCATATGAGAGAGTGAGCCAACTTGGGTGAAATATAGGGTACATATTGAGAAAACCACAGGAGGCAAGTGACAAGATGCTTCATTTCCTGCCACACTTTCTCATTTGACTTCAGGGTGGTGCAGGTCTGATCATCTCATGCTGATCCTAACATCCTTCAACAGTGTCCGCTCAAAGTCAGATCCGTATTTTCGAAACATTAGGAATAGGCGGGTCATGACAGAAGCAAGGCAGTCTCGTGACTCTGAAGTTACTCTGTATACTTTTGTACTGTCTTTATTTCCTTAAAAATCTCTAATCTACATTATCTGGGCACTGGTTCTGGTCCTTATGTTCTCTTCCTTGGCCTTGCAATTTTCTCCTCTCCGGTTTCCCTGGGTCTAGTCTTCCTTTTCCAATTTATTCTTCCTACTCTTAAAAACGCAAATTTAATCATGTGACTAATTAAATTTTTCACTGGCTGCCAACTCTAGGATAAAGTGCAAGATTTTTAGCTTGGCAAGCAAGTATTCTTCATGACATGCCCCTGTTATTTATTCTCAGCCTCTCCCCTGTCACTCTCCCTACCCTTTGTAGTTTTATCCCACACATTCTAACTATCTGCAAGTCCCCAAAGACATGCTGTTCCATGCTCCTGTACCTTTGAAGGCACTGGTTCTCTCTGTCTGAACCAGATGTGTCTTCACCTAATGTGGTGATATGGCAAACTCCTATTCAGTCTTCAAAATCCAGACCAGATGGTTACGTTTTTATGGCATCATCCCTGTACTCTGTTAATGTATAGAACTTGTAGATTAATAAAAGTTGTCTATACATTGTCAATGCTATTTCTGCACCTTATACATGCAGCTAGATTACTAGTTAAATTCTTGGTTTAACTGTCCTGGCATATAGGGACACCTGGGTGGTTCAGTTGGTTAAGCGACCGACTTTAGTTCGGTCATGATCTCATGGTTCCTGAGTTCAAGTCCCACATCAGGCTCTGTGCTGACAGCTCAGAGCCTGGAGCCTGCTTCAGATTCTGTGTGTGTGTCTCTCTCTCTGCCCTTCCACCGCTCGTGCTTTGTCTCTCTCTGTCTCTCAGAAATAAATAAACGTTAAAAAAATTTTTTTAAGTGCTGGCATATAAAAAAGCACCTAAATAAAATATTAAAATGAGTTGTTTTGCATTGAATAAAAGAGAGGAAATTGTTCTAAGGAAGACTTATTTTGCAGAAAGTTACTGTTAAAGTACACCGTATCTCAGCAGTTGTATGTCTATCTAATCCATTTAAATGAGTGTAAATCTTCCAAAGCATTTATCAGGAAGCAGAAACACAAGCAAAATTGTCTCCAAATGATGCAAAACCTGTAATTAACCTAAAACTCCTCAGAGAATATATTCTGCCTCCTATCATTGATCCCCTGCTTCCTCCTTATCTACATTTTTACCCATTTTCTAATAGTAATTAGTGTTTTATATAAACAGTCCACCAAGATGAAGCACAGCTCTGTTACTTGGTCTGTATTCAGGTAAGAACACCAGTTACCAGGGTGCATGGGTGACTCAAGCAGTTAAGCTTCTGACTCTTGATTTCTGCTCAGGTCATGATCTCGGGGTTTGTGAGATCAAGCCCTGTGTCGGGCTCTGTGCTATCAGCGGGGAGCCTGCTTAGCATTCTCTCTCTCCCCCTCTGTTTGACCCCCCACCCCACCATGTGCAGGCACATGTGCATGGTTCTCTCTCTCTCTAAATAAATGAACTTAAAAGAATACCACTTATCACAAAATTCATCCAATAACACTTACATGATATAAATTTACTTTGGAACATCCTATTCTTACTGGAGTACTGTGTTTTGTAGAATGATTAATAGTAATTAATAATGCAGGCTATATGTTTTGCTGTCAGTAAACTCCAGAGTATAGAGAAGTTATTGAGAGTTGAACACATTGAAATTTCAGGGTCCCTAAAAGGCAGCTATGGGTCCAGGAAGTGCACTCCATTTTCCTCCACAGCTACCGAATCCTGGTCTTCTTCCCTCATCCAGGAGGACATAAAGGCTGAATGTGCTGTGTCTGGTTCCTTTGAGGGGGAGATACAGACTTGATTAATTTAAGGCGCCAACTTTCCTATTCTTCTAATAAGTATTAATTGTGACTGTGAGGCTGAATGTCACGCTTTCCCTGAATATGCAAATGTGTTTACTTTATCTCCCCCAATATTATCTTTCATTTCATAGTTTTCTGTTTGTATGCTACTCAATGGTATTTACTGGAGGGGCCACCAAACATTTGTCTTAACTTCTTATTGGTGTGTGTGTGTGTGTGTGTGTGTAAATACAAATGTTTTGCTTCTCTCTCAGTAGCACATGCATCAAGGCATATGTAGAATAAGGTGAGGATATTTAAGAGTGGTAAGGGAGGCATATGGAGAAAGAGTTATAAAAATGCGTTGTAAAAATACAAATAGAAGAGTCTGTGAATACATGTGAAAGAATAAATACTCTACATGGAGCATTTAATTTTAGGAGGAATAAAGCTCTAAAATTTGGCTTTTCAGACCATTGTTAATTAGATAATTTAAGGATAAAAATTAACTACTAGATTTAAACTGTTCCTTTATCTATATTTTCTATCTGTTGTTGATTTCCTGTAAGAGCAAAATGATCTCACAGTTATTCAATTGCTTTGCACTTTAGTCAGGGTGCTTTGTATAAAATATAATACAGTACAGATGTCAACTCAAGAACTAAATAGCACATATTTCTAAAGAACCGTAAAACAATATTAACACTATAGAAACAATGGCTCTGTAATTACTTTTTGCTGTGGAGTGAGGTTAGGCATTTATCCTTATAGAGTCCTAACACACTTAGAGTCAGCTCTGCCCCTGTGGTCCTTTTCCCTTTGTTGATGAATGCATTGTGCAGGTACCTTGTATGGCCACCACAGCATTTGAGGTCATCCGATACTGTTAGCACAAATGGTGTGAACAATAGTTTATATGCCACTTAACTCCTTGGGAGAAACGGTTAACCTTGCTAGAGAGGACAGATCAGTCATGTATAGCTATTAAGGTCTAGAAGGTTTTGTTATGCTGTAAAATACTTTTGTAGAACCCAAGTATACTTCTGTATGAGGCCCATTTAGCAGGAAAGCAAAGGAAGGAGAACTCATCCTCGGAATTTTTACAGATATGTACAGTGAAACAGGTGATGGAAGTGTCTCAAAGATCCATTTCATTAATGACACCCCCACTGCAGGGGTGGCAAACATTTTCCCTTTCAGAAATAGACTTTCTAAAAATATGTTAATGAATTAAGAATAAAGGCTTTGCAGATGTAAAAAAGCTTTTGAAAATTTTCAGCTTGCTAAAAGGAATTCAATCTAATCACTTTGTTTAAAGATTTCAGAATCATCTTATTATGTTTTAAGTGACTGCTTTTGCTATGAAATGAAGGGCCCTTATTAAATTTACTCCAGGTCATTACCAGGCTTCATTTAAAATTAACTTTCAACCACTGCCCTTAGTAACTATGTATTTTTAATCTCGAGGGTCATCTGATGATGATAGTCTCAAAAGGATCAGCTGAGAATACCTAGAGAGAATCTTCAGCTCTCCCCTACTTCTAATGAAATCATGAGACTTTATCTCCTTATTACTGGTGAGCAAGGGATATGTAGGAAAACAATCGTGAATTTATTTTTTTAGTATTGAAAAGTATATTTCATGCCTTTTTCTGACATGATATTTCCTTATACTACTTCACTGGCACTGAAGATATTTTTTAAATATTATGAGTAGAAAAGCATGAGATGAACAACATTTTTTTAAAGGTCATTGTACAGAGCAGCACATGAGTGAAAATCCTTTGTTTCTTATAGCCTCAATAAAAACAGTTGTGTTAGGGTTTTCCTGCATTTCATTAAACTATTAACAGGAAAAAGTGCATTTACACAGTTTTTTCAAACAGTAGAAAAAGAAATGAGTTTACCACCACTGCTATTTAAATATCTTCTAAGTGGCAAAATTAAACCATGTCTCTTTATTTATTTATTGCACTTGTAAAAAGATTAATGGGGATGTGATTCCTTGAGGCTTTTACATATAACCCCTTCACAAAGAGCAAAATTATACAGTTTGGCAAATGAACTAAATTAGCTACATTTATTTAAATAATCACTATAGAGGAAACAATAAATCAACAACATTCTGCACACAAAAAAAGTGTTTACAGAGTGTCTTGTAATTTGTTTTATCGAGGACACAGACTTTTTGCTCTTAGCTAATCTTGCTTCTAACAGTCTATTATCACATCAACCATTAATGAGTATTTGCAATAGAAATTTAGCTGGAGCTTAGGACCAGAAAAGTAAGGATAACTTCCACCTTTGTTGCCAGCAGTTTCTTTGAAACACATTCTTCTAATAAACATTTTGTCAAAGGTTCCTAATAACTTCAGAGACAGTCAAAATTAAATGGCAGAGCTTTGTTAAATCAGGGAAAGAGATGATTTGAATGGTCATAATCGTGCAATTATCTCAGCCTCTCTGTATTTCAAAGGACTTTGTCCATATCTCAGTCTATATCAGAAGTAAGTGAGTAGGGGGAGCTCTAATGCTGAACCTGTGATATATTCATAAATCAGGACTTTCAGAGCCTGTCACGGGCACCATAATGAGGGTCATTATTCAGGCAGAGTGTCAAAACTACTATCAAAGGACCTTCTCAGAATTACAATCATTCTGTTTCTTGTTAAATAAGCAATGTAGTACACAAAAATGGCAAACAAGAAGCAGGTCAATTTGATACAGTGTGAGGGCACAGAGATCTCTAGAGTAATTTCCCCTCTGGGAATTCTGATGGCTGGTGAGATGAATTATACACACCCTCAAAAAAGATTAATGGTAATAAAACCCCTTGAACATTTTCACTAAAAAAAGCCCTACAAATTGCTCATAAACAACTTTAGAAACAAATCTGGGGGGAAAAGTGATTAGTTTTGGTGTTGTTACACATAAAACTCCCTGCAAAGATAAAAAATATCTTGGAAAACTGTCAGTGCACCAATAAAATGGTACACATTTGATTAAGTTCATAGTATTTGGTCAATTAAAAAAGTAAAACTTTAAAACTGGAAAATTTTCATTCCTTTTATCTTAACCACATCATACAGTCACGGGCATTCTTGTAGACCCACACAACGCAAGTATGCGCGCACATCTCCCATATACACATAAAATCCAAACGGTGCACAGCAATACAGTAAAGAAACAATTTCCTGATGTTCATATTTCTCTGGTAAGCACAGTAACATAGTTAAAGATATAAAAAGTCGGCTTATAAAGACTTTCATTCTTTGTATGTCAAAAAGGGAGGAAACAGTCTTTAGAGTCCTGTGGCTCTTAAGTAGGTAAATACATCTTTTCTCAATCTTCAGGTGAAATTAGCATGCCTGTGTCTTTTTATGACCTAAGTAGTAAATGCTTCAGCCCCACAAACAAGCATGTCATCAATTAGAACTAACATAAAAATATATGAGTCTATGTGGACAAGAATGTGAAAAAATTTTCATATAGTTGTGAGTGAAAATTCATATAAACTTGTTGGCAGATAATTTGGCAGTGTGAATACAATGTCATAAAAAATTAATTCACATTTGAATCCAAAGTTTTACTTGTAGAAAATCATCTGAAGGAGATAATTTTGTGCTGATAGAACATTTAGAACATGATATCTTAAGTAAAAGATTGGTTAAAGCAGTTACATTTGAGGCAAATAAGGAAATTATATATATATAATTATTAATATAATTATGTGTGTATATATATGTGTCCATTGAAAAGATACTGTAGAAAAATATTTATGATTATGAGAAAATATTTCTTAAGCATTGCTAAGCAAATAAAGAAACTTGCAAATAAAATTAGTCATCAGATGATAACTTTGATACTTAAGGTAATTTTTTTCTTTTTTCACTTCTCTGCATGTTTCAAATTTCATACAATCAACACATACTACTTTTGAAATAAGTATATTACACAAATATTTGTTTATATAATAAAGACATGCCTATTTTAAAAGAAACCTCTGGTGCGCCTGGGTGGCTCAGTCCTGTAAGCCTCCAACTCTTGATTTTGGGTTAGGTCATGATCTCACAGTTTGTGGGATCCGGTCTCATGTCAGGCTCTGTGCTGACAGTGCAGAGCCTGGTTGGGATTCTCTCTCTGTTCTCTCTGTGCACCTCCCCAACTTGCACACACGGGGTCTCTCTCCCTCAATAAATAAATAAACATTTAAAAAAATAAATAGAAGAAAGGTTTGAAATCTAAGTAGTATAATTATTAGAAGACTGTCTAAATAGAAAACACTTTTCTATTAGAGTGAAGAATTTCCTTTTGCAACTTTTTCAATGAAATGGACATTTATTAGGAATAAATAAATGCATTTAATAGACATTTTTCAATCAGCATTGCTTACAATCCATGGAATTTCAGTGAGTCTCACTTTGTCATGGACAATGGTCTTCTAAACATTTAAGTGAACATTTGTATTTATATTGTGTAATTTTAGAAAAATTCATGTTGACAGGGAAAGGGAGATCTTTGAAATTATTTTAATTCTTATGTTTTATCTTCATATACTTTTGTTATTGAGTTTAAATACAACCACTCCTCTTAAAAAAACCAACCAAATAAATCTAAGCAATCATTTGGTGATTTTTAAAGCCCCTGTTATTTAGTTTTGTGCTTATTTGGTACAAAATAGGATTAAGCATGGTCAGATATAGTGGATTTTGCATAAGAGGGCAGAGCATAATCTTCTGATAGATAAAAACCATTAAAAATAAAGGTTATGTTTAACCCTTTGGGCTAGTTTGCCAACCAAAAAATAAAACTCAAAAACAATTGAAATCTTCATCTATAAGACACAGACCTTATTTCAAGAGACTTTAAGAAGTTTCAGGATAAGTGCTGGCATCATGCTTTTGAAAGAGCACTGATTGCACAATGAGACAAAAGAGATTCAAATCTAGGATTCATCATTGGTTAACTCTGCAGCTTTGAACTACTCAGTCACCTTGAGTCCAGCCAACTTTCTTATTTGTAAAATGGAGATGATGCCGTTCTCATTCCTGTGTGTGTGTGTGTGTGTGTGTGTGTTTGTATGAGACAGAGAGAGAGAAAGAGAGAGCGAGAGAGATTCCACTACTATGCTCTGTCAAATTTCAGATTTAATTTGGGACACTTAAAAAAAATCTAAGATCCTTTAAAATAAAATACAATAATTTAAGACTTGGAAGTCTGTTTTTTTTAAACTATCATCAATAATTACTTCTCATATTTTTAAAATTGATGTTCTCTAGTTATTCAAAAGAATTTATAGAGCTTGATATCTACTGTGAAACCCAGAAACCCTTAAGAAGATCTCAAGTACAAAGAAGACAGACTTTAGTTTTATCAAATGTTTGTATTGTTAGCTCTAAGAAAGACAAAGCCAAACATTTGGTCAAGATTTCATTTCTCCCCAAGCTTTCATGTGTGGAGGTTGAAAGAGGATCACTGAATCCCTTAACTCCTCTCTGTCAAACTGAATATTCTGTGACAATAAATCCTACCTTGTCCAGACGTACTCTTTAAGTAAATTGGTATCAATGAAATAATCAAAAGCAAACCAATTATGTTCTGGCATCTTTTATCCATCTGTTTGGATTTAACTGTCTATTAAATGGTGTTTGCATATGAGGAAATGCTCTATTGTAGGCAGAGATACTCAATTATTTAGAGTATACATTTGAATAAACTGTGCAGTGGAAGGACTACCCTTGTAATGTAGGACAATTACATTTTCTTGCATAGTTTACAGATTATTAAACTAATATCAATTCGACCCACACTACCAGTTGCTGGATTCTAACCTTTGCCTTTGAGACTTAGCTACGATGAGGGCCTAGTTTCTACCCCAACAATTAGCAACCTGTGTCAATCACTTCACATTATGCCAAATTATGTAAATTGGTTTTGGGAAAAGGACTATATGAGAAGAGACCACAAAAATTTAATTTCAATAAAGATCATAGGTGAGGTTTGTAGCTGCTTGCTACTGCTTGAGGGCTCCCAGATATCTGTAGTTAGTAAGCAATGGTTCTCTTGTTCCAGATGGCTTTCCCCACACATACAGGTTAGGAGAACCCTCTGCATGAGCCTTCCCAGAACACAGGAATGTCAATTCCACCAAAGCTGGGCTCCTAGGAACTACAACAGAGATTGCCTTTGTTAGAAACATCTTTATTTAATTTTCCTGAAAGAGGCATTAGGTCATTAACACATATGTTCATCACGATGTGTGATATTTAATAAATATCACAAACTGTCCCATTCAAACTCCATTTTCACAGAATTCAGCTTTTATAAGATTGCCTGATGAGGTCATCTTTTTTCTCTCACTTCTACATTTTTTTTACAAAATTAAAAAATACTTTGTAACTGTAAAATAATACCTATATGCTGTAACAAAACCAACAGAGATGCTCCTCTCTCCAATCCTACCTGCCTCTCATTATGTAATAAATTTGGTATGGATGTAGATTTTTGTTTATAAATGCAGGCATAATTTTGAAAATCTATATTTTATAAAATAGGACTAAAGAGCTTGAGAGAACATGAGTTACAGATACAGCAAACTGGTAACTTGATTCCCCCAATATAATATGTTGGAAAATTTGTTTAAATACTCTCTATTTTCATGTACCCAATTTGCATGGCTTTTGCTATTTCCCACCTGTCCACAAAAGGAATTTGAATTAGGGTGTAGTCCCTTTATTGTACACCAATTTTAGTTTTGACAGATAAATTGAGGGTCTGAGAGGTTAAGTGAATATTTGAAATCATACAGAGAACTGATGGCATACAGGGGAATAGAACCAGGTATGCTCAGTTACTTGTTTTGTGCATTATTCTCTGCTCTCCAGTGGTTTTTATGCACAAATTGACGAGCTGGACTTTTCACATCAGATTTCTTTTATGTGTCACTACAACAAATAATTCGTACATATTCTGGAAGTATTTGTATTAATCAAAAATGTGTTTCAACCTCATATAAATGTAGAAAGCAAATATGTTTTCATTCCAATAAACTCTGAGTCTCCTCATATTACAGACCATATTTATTCATTTTTATATATCCGGTACTGAAATTGTTGTTTTATGTGTCAACTTGGCTAGGCTGTAAGTATTCATTTATTCAATCAAACAGGAATCTACATATAGCTTTGAAGGTCTTTTGAAGATGTGATCAACATCTACAATCAGTTGACTTTTTATCTAAAGGAAATTATCCTCAAGAATCTGAGTGGATCTAATCAGTTTAAAGGTCTTAATAGCAGACCTGAAGAATTTTCTTCCTGTGGACTGTAGTGAACTGTGGTGTCCGCTTCTACCCAAGGGTTTCAGCCTGCCCTTCCTGGCAGCCTATCCTATAGATTTGGATTTGTCTAGTCAGCCTGGACAATCTCATAAACTAACTCTGTGATAGAGATAAATAAACTTATGTCTCCTACTGGAACTTTGATAAAAATGATTACCAGCTACAGTAATCAGTAAATGTTTTCCAAATTGATGAATGTATGAATGAGTGTTTTATTTCATTAAAAACTGTAAACACATTTGACTTGAATTTATCATATTACTTATATTTTGTTAGTTTTCCAAAATGTTTCTGTGTATTAATATTAATAAACCAGACTCATGATTTAAGGATTAAAAGTCTATTTTTATTTCTCTTTTTAGAAAATATATCTCATGGTCTGTCCTGAGTAAAGTGGACTAGCTTCTTGGTTACAGAAATATACAGAGAAGAAGACTTTTTAAAAAATAATATTTGTAGGAAAGCATGTACATTTATATAGTCTGTTCTCAGTTGTTGAAGAAGAACTTGGTTACATCTCCCCAGACCATTATGAATCCCTCATCTCTAGTGCTGTAAATAATGAAATAGCAATATCTTGCAAGCATTGTATTGACTATAGTATCCCTTTGAAGTGAAGATTTGGCTTATAGGTTACTCAGATCCTGTTCTTCCATTAATTAAGACTCTCATATATTTTTGAGGGTGTGGGGATATTAAAAAATTTCTTAGTGACAATTCACGTACATAATTTTGTTATTGACCAACTGTTCTTTAGGTGTAATGACAATGATGGCATTATTACTGCAAGAAAAAAATGAAACAAAACAAAACAAAAAAGCCCTCCTTCATAGATAGCTAAGAGAAGGAAAAATACAGAACAATCTTTTCATACAACTGATAAAATATAGAGCTTTTTAAGGCCCCCCCAATTTCAGATTGGTTCCAACCTATAGAATATATGACTTCAAATAAAACCTTTCCTATATTCATGAGTGAAAGAACTGTTGATAAATAAGACTAGCTGCACAAGCCAGTCTTTTACATTACAATTATTTGCATTTCCAATGAATGTTGACTGCACATTTATTGACTCTACAGTCAAGTAATGTCAAGGTGACAGGTGTGCAGGAAATGACTCAGATTCAAAATGCATGTAACTCAAGGTGCATATCAGACGGTATAACACTATTTATCAGAAATGTTTTGGGACAGCAAAACATTTAGGTAAACAAGGTTTTGTGTAATCAAGGGAGTTACAGGGTAATTGATTCATGTCAGGAGATATAACCTAGATTTGGAAAGGAGGTGGTTTTGAATTGAGGATTTAGGACCTGTGGAGCTTTAATTACATAAATGTAGGATTCCCAAATTTCATTAGCAATATTAATGTGCATTTTGGCTTGCATTTTAAACACATAAAAATAAGTTATCTGGTATCCTTTTGAAAATCCCAGACACAGTAAAATATTTAAAGCATGAACATTCAAATGTTTGAATAAACAGTGTTTTTCAAATATAATTTGTCTTGAAGTTAAATACTGGCCCAAATGAAAAAAAGAGTCTACCAGTATATGGGAATTTGGGCTCTATTGTTTGTTCTCCAAGTTCATATTTTTGTCCCCAAATACTAAATAAAAATAGTTCTGTATACAATCTAAGTTTTCTACATAATTACTCATTTTGCATTTCAGTTTTTCCTATTTCTGATCCATCAATACAAGGCAGAACCATATAAATTCTATTGTGTGGTTGATGATTGCTTCACTGATTTGCTGACAAACATGGGCTTTCTTATTTTCCCTATATGCTTCCTTTCATGGATAAATACTTTTTTCTCTTATGAGGAATAGTAATCTATTCCATATTGCTATTATAGTAAGAATCATAGACACTGAGTTGGAGATTTGCTATTTAAAGTTTGTGAATTTTGCTTAAAAGGATCCCCATGTGTTAATGAAGCCTCCATACTCTAATGAATGAGTCCCTTATCCATCTAACAACTTTTATATCTGCCTCTGAGAGGCTTGTTCATTGAATTCCTTGGCCTCACCTAAGGTGGAAAATGGGGAGTACATCATTCTTGGAGGTGGCACAGCTTTAACAGGAGACTTACTGTTGGGGCAAGTTTGGTGGCCTAGGAATTACTTTAAACTTGGAATTGCAGTCTGTTCTATTGTCTTAGGATTTCTTAAGTAATATAATTCTCTGTACTATTTCCAGTTTCCAGATTTCCAGTCTATTTACTTTCGATCAAGTGCATTGGATAATAACCAAAGCCAAATGTCTTGTCTAAATATAAAGTTTATTGATTCCTGTCTCCAAGTCACTGGCCTCAGTGATTTACCCATCTATACTTGAATGCACATTCCTTAGTTTAATGGCCTCTGATTCAGTGTACTGCACCTTTTTATTTTTAAGATAAAATATATCATGGATTCATATTGATTTTTCAATTCAAATTCGGAACATCAGGAATTTAAAAAATTTCTTTGATCCTATATCTATATCTACTTTCTCATAACCTGAGGAGCCTAGTTCTCAATGAGATCAGGAATAACAGAATTAAAATATCTTCTTATAATATGCACACGACTATCTCGGAATGCCAATGTAAATGTTAAGACCAATAATATGATTACCGAAAAACAGTTGAAGAATGGATTGCAGTTCTGTATTTCCCACTAGGGACATGCAGTCAAATTACTGGGTTTTAAAGTCACTTATCATAGTTTCCCCTTTGATAAGTATACCAGCAACTTGGTGTACATTAATGTTTATTTATTTTCATGTTCCTTTCAATAGTGAACAATTTCTTTTTCAGTTAAATTTTATACTAACCTATAAAAGAGCTACAAAATAAAATCAACATAAGCAGGTACATTCAAAGAAGATAAGCTTTTCACACTGTCTTTTTTACCCTATTCTCTCCCTTCTATTTTAGGTGACCACATTTCATGAGTCATTCTTTTTTGTGTGATACTCGAACACACATATTTGTATGTCCCCTTTATGAGATAAAATCATTGCATGCTGTACACACTTACTCCACCTTGCTTTTAATCACTTAGTATTCTTACTGATCACTTCTTGGTAGAGTATAGAGATTCTTTATTCTTTTTTATGGCTTTTACATGAAGCTACCATAAATAGTTCACTCTATTTCCATTTCTGTTTCCCTATTAAGAGGCATTTGTTTTCTTTTTATACTACAAATAATTCTTGTGCAAATGTATTTTCATATTTTTGTCAGTGTATCTTTGGGACAGATTCCTACAAGAGGGATCAATGGGTACATAGCTATCCAGTTACCCCAGTACTACTTATTAAAATTTCCATTTCCTTTACACCAATTTGAGCAGTCGTTATTAAGTATTTTATATGTTATTTATATAGTATATATTTATTATATATTAAATTCACACATGCAATTGTGTTTATTTCTGGATTGTCTATTTCTTACATCTGTCTTTGTGGTAGTTTAAAAACTATGACTATGAGTTCTTTGATACTCCATCCCTGTCCCAAGAGGTGGAACTTAATTTCCCTGCCCTTGCATGAAGACTGGACTTAAGTGACTCACCTCTAAACAATAGTGTATGGCAAAAAGGAATGTATGTCTCTTTGAAGACTAGGTGATAGAAGACTGTGGCTTCCATCTTGGATTTGGGTCTTGCCTCTCTCTGTCTCTCTCTTGCCCTTTCATTTTCTCTCATCACTCAATCTGGAAGAAGCCAGCTGCCACGTCATGTGCAGAGATGGGTCGACTTCAGATGACTACAACCCCAGCCAACTACTTGACTGTAGCCTCATGAGAGACCCTGAGCCAGAACCACCCAGCTAAGCAGCAGTTAGGTTCCTGGCATTGAGGATATGAGAGAATAAATATATGTTGTTTTAAGCTCATCAATTTGGGGAAATTTGTTACACAGTAATAGATAAGTAATACATTCCATCTATTCATGAGCCAATATCATACAATTGCAATTGCATAGGCTTTATTGTATGTTTTTATTGCTCTTCATTTCCCAAGTTTTTAAGACTACCTTTCTCTGTTTATTCATCAAATTTCACTCTATAATTATATTCTCTAGATCCAGACAGAAACATAGTGGTATTTTTTTTCACTTGGGTTACACTAAACACAGTATATAAATTAAGAACTGTCATTTTTACACTGAACATTCCTATTTGAAACATGATATATTTTTCCATTTATCCTGTCTACTTTTGTGTTTTTATGTGTTTTCTAGTCGCCTCATAAATATTTTATATATCTCTTGTTAAATCTATGTTCAGTGTATTTTTTTTCTCTTTCCTATGATTAATGGAGATTTTTCTTCCATTATTTCCTCCCCTCTTCCTCTTCCCCCCTTCTCCTCTTTTCTTCTTCCAATTTTGGTTTTTATATATGACTACTTTTGATTTTTGTAAGTTGATTTTGTAACCTCCTCGGGTAAGCAGAGTGATTACTTGCCCCCTGCCCCACCCCCAAAATGTATGCATTCTAATCCTTGGAATCTGTGACTAGGCTAGGTTAAATGAAAGGGCAATTAAGGTTGCAGATAGAATGAAGACTACTAATCAAATGACCTTAACATAGGGAGATTATCCTAGTTATACAGGTGGGGCCAATGTAATTGCAAGAGTTTCATAAAAACAGAAGTGGGAGGCAGGGGGTTGGAGAGTCATTGTTAGAGAGGTATGATGTGGGAAAGAGTTGAACTGCTACTACAGGGTTTGAAGATAGAAGGGGCCACAAGCAAGGAAATGAGGATGGTTTCCAAAAACTGGAAAAAGCAAGGAAATTAATTTTCCCCTAGAGGCTCCATAAGGTATGTAGTCCTGCTGACACCTTGATTTTAACCTACTGAGACCCGGAACTATAAGGTAACACATTTGTGTTGTTTTAAGCTACTATGTCGTGGTAATTTGTTACAGCAGGAATGGAAATAAACACACCTGAAATTCATTAAAATTTCTTATTGTTTTCAGTGGTTTTTCTATTGATTCTTTTCAGTTTTGCAGATATACAATCATGTCGTTGAAAAGAATTGCCAGTTCCAATTTGTATGATTCTGGGTGCTTTAGCTGATAGCCTCTGAAACAATAGTATGCCAACATTAATGCATTGGGCATCTTTGTCGTATACCTGGCTTTATTTGGAAAGCCTGTATTTTCACATTAAGGGACTGGGTTTTTGGTTAAAGCATATATATTTTATCATATTAAAGTATCCATAAATTCCAATTTTGTTGGGTGTTTAAATAAATGGTGTTAAATTTTTCAAAGGTTTTTCTGTATCCAGTAAAATAATCATATAGACTTTTTCCTTAATTCTATTAGGAAATAGATTCTCCTAATTCTAAAAGATTATATTCTACCCATATTCTAAAGATGGTGGGATCCTGTTTTCAAATATTTCGTTAGAGATTTTTATTTTGATATTTAAAGATGATGTTGATCGTTAGTTTTATTTTTTGGTTAATTTTTGGTCATATTTTGGAATCACTATAGTTCTTTGGGAAATTAAATTGACAAAAGGGAAATACTGAAATATACTAAAATGTGGATAAACCTGAAAAACAGTATGCTAAATAAAAGAAGCCAGACAGAAAAGACAACATATTGTATGAATTAATTTATATGAAATGTCTAATAAAGTCAAATCTCTAGAGCAAGAAAGTAAATTAGTGGGTGCCTAGGGCTAGAAGTCAGGATGAAGATTAGCTTTAAATGGGCAAGCGGATCTTATTGGAGTGAGGGAAATGTTCAAAAAGTGGATTGTAGTGATGATGATAGCACAACTCGGCAAATTACTAAAATTTGTGAATTTATACATTTAAAATGAAGATAGATTTTATGGTATGAAAAGTACAACTCGCTAAAGTTGTTAAGGTCATAAATTGAAAAAAAAACCCTGAAATACAGTGCTACTAAAATAATATAGTTGTGTTTAATAGAGAAAAATGAAGTTGGAAATTTCCCTCCTTTTCCATATTCTGAGATAGTTCCAGTAACATGGACACAATCTAACGCATAAATGTTTGGTAGAGTACCAATGCAAAAATACTGGGCCTGGTGATTTATTGTGTGCATTGGGGTATGGAAGTAGACTGAGGTCTTTACAATTTTTTCTATTTTTTCGATGGTGATTGCCCTGTTTAGACTTTCTGTCTTTACCGAAGACAATTTGGTAGGTAATATATTTCTTTAAAAATTAATTTCATTGGGTGCCTGGGTGGCTCACTCATTTGAATGCCAAACTCTTAGATTTCAGCTCAGGTCATGATCCCAGGGTCGTGGAATGGAGCCCTGCAGCAGGCTCTGTACTGAGCATGTAGCCTGCTTAAGATTTGCTCCCTCTCTTTCCCTCTGCTCCTCCCCCCATTTCTCTCTTTCTCTCTCTCTCTCTAGAAAGAAAGAAAGAAAGAAAGATATTTATTTTACCAGAAACCAATACTACACTATATGTTAACTGACTTGAATTTAAATAAGATCCTGGAAGAAAATAAATTAATTTTATTTAGATTTTAAAGTATATTTACACAGTGATACCCAAATATATCTTTATTTTGTGATTCTTGAAAAATTCTTTACTTATTTTTAATTTTTGCATTTTCTCCCTTTTGTCCTTGATTAGGTAAGCTAATAGACTATATGTTTTGTAGATCTTATTGCAAACAATGATATTTGGAGTTGCAAAGTGTATCTTGATCCTGGTTGTTCTGAGTAACTTCTTCTAGATATGCATTGTGCCCTTTCAATATGTGATTTCAATACATATTTTTTAATTTCAAGAGGCATTCTTGAGTTACCAATTTTAGTGATGCTTCTATTCCATTGCTTTGCTTTTCTTCTTTGAGGACACCTATTGTACATATATTTCATCTTCTTTTCCTGTCTTGTATATCTGTGACTTGCTCTTGAAACTTGCTATCCATTTTGTATCATTTTCAACATAGTTATTGGGGTATAATTTACATATCATAAAGTTCATCTTCTTTAAGTGTACAGTTTCATAATTTTTAGTAAATTTGTATAGTTGAACAGTAATCACTATGATCCAGGTTAAGAACATTTTCATCACCTTATGCTATAGCATAGAACAGCCATGATAAATTGAAAGGAAGGAGATAATGCAAAGAAAGGTCTCCAAATAAACCAAAATCAAATTAGAAATCAAGAACAAAAACAAAAGTTGGGAAATCCCCCAAATATATGAAACTATGCAATTAATTTATAAATAACACAAGGATCAAAGAATCATTCACCTACAGAATATTCCACATACACTTAGCTTTTTTAAAGTCTTTGTCTGAATTTGACAATAAATTATATTAAAAAAATAAAATCTTTGCTAACTGCAAAATCTAAGATCAATTACAAATGATTTCTAATGAAGAGTGTATGGATAACAAATTGCTATTTCTTTGAATTTCTCCTAATTTTTGGTTGAAATCTAAATATTTTAGATGTATGTTAGTAACCCCAAATTTTATTTTTCTAGCATCGTTTTGTCGTTATTTGGATTTTTTATTTTGGGGGGCTTTTTGTTTTGTCTTGTTTTGTTTGCCTTAGTAACTTGTCTTACGCCAGACATCTTTCTCCCATTGTTTTTAAGTACTGATATGTCTGCTCAAATATTTTATTGATTTTTATTTTTAAGTCTGGCTTCCCTGGCTTTCTCCTGTGAGTACATGGCTTATGAGGCAGTCAATGATGTGGGCAGAGGTTGTGTTAAAATGTGTCAAGTTCATAAGGCTTCCACCTTCTGTGATCGATATGTGTGTGAGTTGGAGAGTACATTCAATGTTCATCCAGCCCTCAAATCTCTCTCTTGCCTTTTAATTTCCTCTGTGTTCCCCTGAGTCTCCTCTGTATATGTTCACAGTTTGCTAGTCAGCCAGAGATGTGGACACAACTTATCTAGTTTTATATCCTTCTAGGATCTCTTAAATTCTGACTGGTGTGCCACTTATAATAACTGTGGGCTTCCCCACTTATTTTCCATGGGAATTTGTTTCTTACCATAATTGCCATGTTTAACTGACAAAGCTAGAACTTTCAACCACCTGTTCCAAATCGACCCTCTCCTCTCTGACAGTAAAGCTGTTGGTTTTGCAGCCATCCACACTCCAATAAAGCTATACATCTCAAGCAACCAAGCTTGAGACACACACACGTGTGTGTTTATATGTGTGCATGGTGGACTTCTGGTGAGGATGGTAGTACCTGCAGACATAAGGGCCACAGATTACTGCTGTTTTTACCTGAAGACAAAGCCGTTTTTCAATAATAAGTACTTGTTGATTTGTTTTATATCTTAAGTCTATTTCAACACCTTGGAGTAGTTATTTTTAAGAACTTTGTTC
>CM053559.1:67605003-67619320 GCA_028646485.1 Cryptoprocta ferox | reverse complement strand
CATCAACTGATGAATGGATCAGGAAGATGTGGTTCATCTATACAACGGAATACTACATGGCAATGAGAAAGAATGAAATCTGGCCATTCGTAGCAAAGTGGATGGACCTCGAGGGTGTCTTGCTAAGCGAAATAAGTCAGGCAGAGAAGGACAGATACCATATGTTTTCACTCATAGGTCTAACAGGAGAAACCTAACAGAGGACCATGGGGAGGGAAAGGAGGAAAAAGAGTTAGGGAGAGGGAGGGAGACAAAACACGAGAGACTCTTGAATACTGAAAACAAACTGAGGGCGGAAGGGGAAGGGGGAAAGGTGAAGGGGGGTGATTGTCATGGTGGAGGTCACTTGTGCAGAAGAGCACTGGGTGTTATATGGAAACAAACCTGACAATAAACTATAAAGTTAAAAAAAAAAAAGAAAGATTGGAGAAGAGATTAATGAATGTCCCACTTAAAATGACCCCAGAACCTACAAAATATAAAAATTCTTATCAGGGGGCACCTGAGTGGCTCAGCCAGTTAAGCATCCAACTAGGGCTCAGGTCATGATCATATGGTTCGTGAGTTCAAGCCCCACATCAGGCTCCATGCTGACAGCGCAGAGTCCACTTGGGATTCTTTCTCTGCCCCCCTCCTGCTCACTCCATCTCTCTCTCTCTCTCAAAATAAATAAATAAACTTTTTTTTAAAAAATAATTCTTACCAGAAGAATTTCTAAGACTGTGTTTGGGTATTGGTCACTTGCTTTTAGTGGGGGGTTGACTCAATGAGTCCATGAACAATATCATAAGGAGGCAAAATAAAAGTTATACATGGGTTCAACAATATGGGTGTCTCTACATGAAGGATGACTTCATTGTGGAGTGCATAGAATGCACAATTTATCAATAATGTCTAACACTGGATATCAGTTATGGCAGTGTATGTGTACATTAGGACCTGGAGGCAGGTCAATTGTATTGGACCATTTCATGGTGAGGGATTTTTTTCTTCTCCAGAGTAAAGCTCTCTTTTGCATTTAAATTTTATTTTTCTTATCTTCATGCTTATGATCAAACAACCATATATAGACTTCCTAAATGCTTTATATGTTACTATAATGGTATCCAATGTCACTTGCCTCCAAACAAGGCATTTACATGGAACAGGAAGACAAGAGACTTTTGGCCATACAGTCTATAAATCTTCAAGGTCCAGCTTAATTCTCATTTCTTTCACGAAGTCTTCTTGAGTACTTACATGTCTTTGATAAATATAACTTCTTCTGAATCCGTAGCCCTTACGTTTTTATATTATTTAAATTATCTTAGCACTTACTTTCTTCTTCTATCATTCAACTTCCAGGTATATGTCCTGCTTTATTATTAGACTTGAGATTTTTAAATAAAATCTTATGTCACTGGTTTCCCTTGGTCTAACAGAATATTTGAGCAAATATTGCTAAATATTGCTAATATTGCTGATGCCAACCATATTCACAGGCCCTAAAATTGGAGGTGATTCCAAAGGGCACTGAAACCCCAAGTCCTCCAATAAAAATCTCATTTGTCAGAATGTTTTATTTTTGTAAAAAGGTTAGAATTGGCTGAAATAAATTGAAACCTCTCTTACTAAACAGCTAAGGTCCAGGAATAGTGTAAGATCAATGGACACCCATGTGATCTTACATTACTGTTCCTATCACTTGCAATATTGTGTATCAGATTATATTGAAAAAGCAGACCAAGTTATTTTTATCTTGTGAAAGAAAAGTAGTTGCTCCTCTTCTTTGTAGTTTGCACTAAATTCTGATAACATAATATATTTAAATTTTATCTTCTGACTCTCTAGGATATAAGCTCCATACGGGTAGTTCTCTGTCTCTCTCTTGGTCTATCTCTGTTTTATTCTAGTATTTAGAATACTGCCTCTCCTACAACAGGAATTTGATAAATAGACCATTGTTCTTTAGTTGTGTGTGGTTCTGTCTTTTCAGTTAAACATTGTTATCAAAACCAGTACACAAAACAAAATCAACACAAAATGAGAACATTATAAAAGTGAATGTACTTACTTTAAGGTCTTTCTATCCATAAGGAAAATCAAAAGCATTCTGAACATTGCTATCCATCTAAGAGACAGAGATTAGAAGTCATTTTTGTAGACAAAGGTATGTTAGGGATAGGAATGTAAATCTCCAAATTCACAGATTTGCTGAATCCAAAAATTGGCTTTCAACAGTTCTTCCCTTTAGTGAACTTAATAGAATATTCCAAATAAATATTCTATGAATAACAGCTAATGCCATAAACTTATTTAGGTAAACCCAAACCTGATTTTCAAACCTGATGATAGCCTGGATTTTTAGGGTGACTCCAGCTAGTGCGAAAAGACTTCCCTAAAAATCATACAATAGCAGTTTGAGATACTTAACTGACAGATACTGGGCTGACTGAGAAGTTAGGGGCGTCTCCTTCAAAACCTCATTTCTGAAAGTTGACTATTCTGTATATATGCTATTGTACAACTTGAAAAACCATTTGACAGAGGGCCTGTAAAGAGTAGAAGAACTGGATATTTCCTAACTAAAGTTTTAAGAGAGCAATTTCAAGAAATGACCGTTTTCAGTTTGGAGTTCTCTAAGGGGTTTGGTTCACCTTCATCATTGATCTTTCTGTTTGAAGTGTTCATTTACCATCCTGACATAATCTAGGGCTGCACTGCATGATGTTGATGATACTTTTGTCAACGTGAAGAATGCAGTGCCATTGTTATAGAAATCGTACAAGAAACAGAGACCTTAATATGTACCATCTGTTTTACAAAAAAGCTCAATGTGGTAATGCATTTGCAATACCAGAAGCAATATCTCTAAGACATGAAATGAACATATGTTGTCTAAGAGCCTTCAGGCTGACATTGAAAAAGAGAAAAGATAGTACTTCAAGGCAAATACTGTCCCAGTAGAAAGACTGCCAGATCCAATATGGTTCAGCCTATTGACAAGTCTCTGGTGAACAACTTCATATAAAGATTTTCACATTGTTATGGGTTGTACGGCTCTCTGGCCCATTTTCTCAGCATGGGTAAAACAGTAGAAAACACCCTCTTTGTCACTCTGGGTACTTTTCTGTTTCAGAGCAACAGATGTTGTCAGAAAAAGTCACACCACACAATAAAGTGCTTGAATGATTATTTCTAAGGCTGGAGGGAAACTGAAACCGTGTCTTCTGATGAATGAGCAGGTAGTTTTAAGAACAGCTGAAAATACATCTACTGAAAGCTGCATGAAACATCTAGCTATTTAGCATAAGTGGATATTATACATTTTATGAAAGGTAGTTTATACGATTTTCATATATATATTGAATATCCACTGAAAATTCTGACCTTGCTTTTTAATATAAAATTGTAATATTTTATAGTGTAAATTTAAAATATGTGTACACATGTGAATATTCAGTATGTACATAGCCACAAGTCTATGTATGTGTGTTATATTTGTATAAGTGAACATTCAAAGAAATGACAAAGGTCAAATGATAGGTTATTAAGGCTATTAGAAGGAAGAATTAACTAGCTTAACAAGTGTGAGTTTGCTTATATTTCACTTCCAAAGATTCAATATGGGTTTAAGTTATATTATGCCATAATCAGGCTTAGCTCTTCATAAACATGTCAATATGAAATAGAAGGCTTACATTTTAAAAACAGTTGAAGAAATACAGCAGTGGACTTGAAGCCAGGAGATCTGGCTTTGCGTCTTCAGTCTCCATTTATAAAGTGCATGACCTGATGTAAATCTGACCTTGGTCCCCCTTCAAGGCGGGGAGGGCTCTTCAAGACCTGTTACCTCAACTATAAAGAAAGGACTTAAATGATCTCTAAGGTTCTTTCTAAATTTGAGAAATACATTATAATTACAAATAGACAATCATATAGTTTACAATAGCAGGAAAAAGTGTTTTATGTATAAAGTCAAAATAATTAACCCACCAACTTTTTATGTTTTATGTTTCATGTTTTTATGTTTTATGTATATACATTGATCTATAGGAAAGTTCAGTTAAACAATACCTGTAGAAGAGATCTTATTTTCTTATTTGCATGACATTACATAAATTTGTGTTCATATTCATTCTAAATCTTACTTAGGAAGAAAACATAAAACCCTCCTTTGTGACTTGCCTGTTATGTAGGAGGCAGGTGAAAGATAATGACCTGACCCAATTACTACCATACTCATGTCTTTGGAAGTAGTGCTTAGGGATTGCCTAGGTGGCTCAGTCAGTTGAGTGTTCCAACTCTTGATTTCAGCTCAGGTTATGATCCCAGGGTTGTGGGATCAAGCCCTGGATCAGGCTCTGTGCTGAGCATGGATCTTGCTTAAGATTCTCTCCCTGCCCTCCTCTCCCCCACTCAAATACTCTCTCTAAAATTAAAAAAAAAACAAAAATATAAAAAGAAGTCGTTCTGAGATGCAGATTTGTGTAAAATTATTTTTAAAATGATCATTATCTTCTATTTAAATGGACTCTTCATGAAAGCTCTCATGACCTGTTAACGATCCGGGACTTACTCTAACATCCTGATGCTGTTTAAGCTATGATCCAAGGATGGCTTTAATGAGGGAATTTTGGTTTTCCTTAGTGTAGAATTCTAGGCACTGGGTCCATCCTCTTTTCCCAATCCACGGATCCCTGGTGTAATAACTCTTTGGATTATGTCTTTCTAAGAGAAATCTGGATGGTTCATTAATTATTCTCTGGTAGATGCTACAAATCAAACTCTCAACATAAAAACACACACCCAGCTTCTGAGCTGAGATTTGTATAGAAAGTTGTTCCATACCCGATTCTGAAGCTGTACTCTAGCTTTCATTACTAACTTAATTCCCTGATCATACCCTAATCACCCGCTTATTGCTTTGTTACCTAGCTTCTGGTATTCATGTTATATATTATGCAACCCTAAAGGGTTTCAAAGAGCAGTGAATGCTCTGGTTACCATTGAATTTAGAGCTTTATTCAAACTCCTGCCAGGTCTCTTGACTTGTCAACAATCAGGAGTGGACTAACAGGAATTCTTCTCTTCACTATGGGTCAGAGGAAAGCCACTGATAAAAATCACTCCCAACTATGTAAAGTTCAAAGGCACTGGCTTGAGTGGTGTGTGTGTTTATTCAGGAACATGTGGATCTGATGAGTGCGAGGAGATTGGTGCAGTATGGCTCAGATGCAAGTCGTTGAGTATAATTGATTTTTAATGGACTGGCTACCTGCCACCAGATGTTCATCAATTAGGTACGCTTTAAAAACCAGCACAGCTGCTTATTTCATGCTGACTATCCAGTGGCTGAAGTATTGTTAGCACCGCATAAGAAGTCGTCTCTATGTAGGGTGACCAAACGTTCAGTTTGCTCTCGACCAGTCATGATGTAAGCCTACAATTATTATCAGCACCCCCTTTTTCTCTCTCAAAATGCCCTAGTTTGGGTAATTAATCATATGGAAATCCTACCTATTTGTCACGCTGTTCCTTGCGCCTTACACACTTAAGTTAGACCTACATCTTGCCCTATAGCAGCAAATAATTCATATTAACATCATACACAATGTAGTGTTACCTCTGAATAACATTAAACTTTAGAGCTGGAAGGAATTTTTAGATTACATTTAGTCCAATGCTTCTTAGGAACTGGCTCATGAATTGGTGAGTTGATTTTTACCAACTTACCTCTGCTTCTCCAGCACCTATTTGCAAAGTATAATCCCAATTTCCTCCTTTCTCTTTGCTCTTCTAGACTGTATCTGAGTCTAGATTATTTCCTTATCTTACAGGTAATGCCCAAGACCAGAGAGGGCCTTTCTCTCCTTTGAATTAGCGTCTCTCCTAAACTAAGGTAATCAAATGACCTCACTGTTCTTTATAAAGGAATTGACAATCACTTTTAGGCAAAAAAACAAGTAACATTCCCCAAATATCTTGTAAGATAATTTAATTTTATGTCCATAAGAACAACACAGTATTATTATAAAAGAACATTCACTGAGTGTCGTTACATATCTTTAAAAAAATTTAACCTTTTTCATGTTGTTACACTGTGATATTTTAGATTGCCTACTGGATAATTTTGAGTGGGGTAGCCCAGCCCAAACCTGTGAAGACCACTTTTTTTCCTGAGTCTCTACTGATATCCAGGAAATATTTATCCACTAGTGGCAACTGGCTCTACCCCAATATTTATTTACACTTCTTTTTTTTTACTTTTTATAAATTTAATTTTCATTTTTATCAAAGTAATAGATGTAGAGATAGAGGGTTTAAAAATAATGCAGCTCTAAAATCTATGATGAAATACAGCAATCCCATTCTCCAGGGACCATCACTTTCGAATTTTTTAGTTCTTTCTTTGGGTCGTTACCTTCATATTTCTACATAATGTATTTAATTTGCTGTGTTTTGATTTTTTCAGCTTTATATTATTCCTGTTATAGAGGTTTTACAACAATTATCCACTGCTAACATACTGTCCCTGCCTTCATCCTCCTCATATAACACAAATTGGGTTAACTAAAGAATTGGTGTTTGAATTGTTACAAATAAGTGAATACTGCTAAGGTTCAAGCTATGTAGTATGTTAGAATCATATTTTCTTTTTATACACTTTTTTAAATTTGGAAATATAACTGCCTCTTTTCCTATTGTTTCTTTAGCTTTAGTTTTGCTTAGTTTTCTGTGTGTCTGTCATTAATTTCACAGCTCCAATTTCCCCTAAACCTGTCAATTTGTCTACTCACTCAATCATTTATAAGTACTTTATAAGTTAATTTATGTTTTAAATTATAATTTATAAAGTAATTTACAAGTTCCTTTCTATTTTCAATGAAATAGCCTCATGGAGACTTGGTCCTTCTGCAATCTGTAGCCTCAGGAAGAAGACATTGCTGTTGTTGCTGTTGTTATTTCTCTTATCCACTGTTAATGTGGAGAAATCCAATGCTGTTATGATGACTGAATTACCACAAATTTAGTGGCTTAAAACACCACAAAATTATCTTAGTGTTCTGGAGAACAGAAGTCTGAAATGGGTCTTCTGAGCTAAAATCAAGGTGCCAGCAGTCTGCATTCCTTTCTGGAGGCTCTAGTGACAAATATTTTTCCTTGTCTTTTCTTGTTTCTAGTAGGCCTCTACATTCCTTGGCTTGTGGCCCCTCCCTCCCTCTTGAGAGCCAGCAATGGCCTATGAAGTCTTCCTCACATCACATCACTCTAACAATGACTGTTCTGCATCCCACTTCCACATTTACAGACCTTTGGAGTTACATTGGGCCAATCCTGATAATCCAGGATAATCCCCTAATTATATGGTCACCTGGTTAGTAATCTAAATCCTCCTTTGCTATATTCACAGGTTCTGGGGAGTAGGACATGGACATTTTTGGGGGGTCATTCTGCCTACCATAGACTCCTAGATACCAATACAGACTCTTAAACATTCTGTTTCCTTAATATTTTCTCTTAGATTTCTAATGGTCATCTGAAACCAAATTCAAAACCAAATTCATGATCTTCATACTCCATAAATCTGTTTTCCCTTTAGTCTTTCATATCTCAGCAAATAGACAAGTCAAAAATTTTAATTGCCAAAAGAAATTATTGATGCCTTACATATGCTTATATCCCATCACATCTATGAGTAAGTTCTGTTTGTTGTTGTTTCAAAATACTTCTAGAATTCAGCACTTCTTCCCACCTTGCTTCCATATGTTCTGTTGCCCAGAACAGTTCTTAGAATATCATAAGTATTATTAAGTTTTCATAAGTGAGCTAATGAATGGATATAGTCTATCCCAATTACACAATCACATATCTTCTATCTACTATGCTGGTTTATGGTTTTCTCTGTGTTTGCTTACATTTTACCTATGACTCAGGTGATAATTTTATTGATATTTATATATATAGTTTTTAAATAAATATTTGTTCTCAGTGCACTCTAAGGAATAGGTGGTTTAGTCACAATTCTTAATTTAAAATGACAGAAATTATTAACTGAAGCAGTCAATAAATTTATTGTAAATACATGTGGCAGAAAAAAATCAGCAAGAGGTTTGAAAAAGCAGGTCCTGAAAATACGTAGGACTCAGAGAAGCTACATCATCCACCCTGACACTGCTGCAACCCTATTTTACAAATTAAGCAGTTGGGCATTGGCTTTGCTTTTCTTTCTTTTATCATTTTAGATTTTTGAACTTTATTATTTCTAGAATATTCTTTCTAGCAATCATTCTTAATCCATCCAATCATTAAATTAGGGGGAAAACACTATCAATTATAAATGAAAAGGACACAAAAGATAAACTCACATGATTCGGATTTAATAGAACTTTTGTTTAATGTTCTTTTAATTTCTTAAATGTCCATGATGTTATTATCAATGACCCCTCATCTTTGTAATTCCTCCCATATAAGTTGTGTTGATTACAAAGAAAAGCTGCACATTACATTTGATATTTGGAACTTTGATTATCTAAATATAAAATGCTTTTGAAAATTAAGATTCCCAATATTCAAGTAATTCCCCTTGAATGAGGAGGAAACTAAATAACAAGATATGGTCCTTGCTTCTGTGAGTTGAGGTACTCTTCGTGGTAGATTACATTTACTCTAAATGGCCAAACACAGTGCTGTTCCATCATAGTTTGCAATGCATGTGACTCACACAGTTAATAGTAGTGGGTCAAGCAGTGGTGACTAATAAGGCTAATAAGACTTATTCTATGTTGGAGCTAACAAATCCTTTATCAGTACTTCAACCACTCTGCTTATGTGGCCTCATTGTTAAGATTATGCCTTTCATCTATGGAAACCAATCCCTTTCATATACAATTTCAGCAAGAAGCTTATAAAATGTGTATTAAAGCAGTATTGACTTGTCTAACAATAAAAAGTACAATTAGGCTTCCAACACAGAGCATTTCTAATTTGCATAAAAACCTCTCTAACCTATTCCTTTTACTGCAGAATATAACCAAAAGGTTATATTCTGTTCCATGCACCAGTAATTACTCTAAAATCACTAGATAGATGTACCTATGTAATATTGTTCAGTTCTTTATGCAGATCATTAAAACTGAATTTATATGCAAGATATATCAATAGGAAAATACTATTAAAATCATTAGAAAAAATGACCAAACACAATGGATTCCTTTTACATAATATCACATAATGTAATAATTTAAGATAGTTTCTTACTGAGAGCCACTGCCTTGATAAAAATCATTCCAAGGGTAAGACTAAAGACATACTTTCATCACACCTTTTAATTGGGGCTTCTAGTTTATACAGTGCATAATTTTAAAAGATCACTTTTAATCATAGGAAGGAGTCATTATGAACAGACTTTGTGTTAAAAGAGTAGGTAAACTGATCTGAAACTTGTGATTATTTTAAGAATACAGGAAATGTTCATAATGGAACATTTTTATTTCAGAGCACAGGTTTTTTCTCTAGTCATGTATGATCCTTATCATAGAAACACATGCCTCTCTTGTGTACCTGAAAATTTTAATTCCACTTTTGAAACAGTGGAAACTTGTATGATTCCTGTGTTCTTTGATTTCCTTAAATGACTCCTTGGGGGAAGAGTTCAGACCGTGGCTGATTCTCTACTTCTTTGCAAAGGCGGCATGAAAATGGTTTGTGACCACCGCTGATGAGCCTTCCCATGGTTGTTTAATAAAGAGCAGCACTACTCCACCAGAGTAACACAGAATGACATTGCCTCAGGTCACTTCAGGGCATGTCACATCATGTAACACAACATAACCTGATGTAACCTGATCCAACAGGTCAGGTGCCTGTTGCCTATTTGTAGGAAATACTTTTTACTTCTCCTCTTGAAGAGGGGCCATGTCACCATGCATAACGAAATGTCAGTTCTAGCTCTGGGTCCAAGGAATACCAGTGGAAATCATTTCCTTCCCAATTACAGTGGACTCTGTTCAGCATTGAGTTACTTAGAGTGCATGTCATTAACAAGACTATAGTTGTGATTATTGAAAGTGAGTTGAAGGAAATCTGCCTTAATTAGAACAAATTTAAGGCTGGACAAAAGTTGTATAGTAGAGACAGAATGCCATATATGTATTTTTTTTAAATGACAATAAAAATAGGAAAAGGAAGAGAGGGAACTGTGAAACAACAGTTTTAACAAAACAGCATTATTTTACAAAAGAGAATTCGATTTTCTAGGAAAAACAAATAAATGGTGTAGTTTATTTTTCTTTTAAAATTAACATTAACTAAGGTAATTCATAGGAAAGCTACTTGTATTGCTCTATTCCTGGATTAATCAAGGTACTTATCCACTGTGCTGGGTGCATCTACATATATAAAAGAGACATGATCCCCGTTGTCTGTCTTCAGTAGGCTTAGGAGAAAAAAGAAACAAGGTGGGTATACATTGCACATCTGAGATTGTAAATACTAAACTACAGGCTATTAGCTGTATATCCTACAGAAGGTAGAGAAAGAAAAGAACGTTGCCTGGAGTAGGAAAGAACATCTCAGGGATTGGAATTTATTATTGCCCACTTTGAGTTTAATTTTCTGATCTCACAAGGAAATCCAGAACTATTACAAGGGTAAAAATACATGTAGTTCACTAGGAGTGGTGAGCTTTAAAAACATCTAACTGGAGTTTATCTATAAAGGTAGCTTTTCTTTCATTCTTTTACCCGCATAAGAAATATTTTTAATTATTTAGAAATAAAACTATAGGAGTCATCACTAGAAAATTTGAGATGAAAGGAAAATCATATAGCAGTACCATACAAATTCACTTTTAAAAAGTTAATGCATGCTTATCTAAGAGGATCACCCACATCATCAGTTCTCTTTAATTAATTATTCAGTTGACATGAACTGTATCTTATTTGGCTCTAATCAGTTAGATGTTAAAGGAGAAAAATTGAGTAAAATGAACAGCTTAAGGAAGATATGAATGAATTTTTATGGGAGATAAGAGTTTCATATTGTGTTAACTTTAGGGGTGAAGCTTTTTCTTCCTGGATCTAGATGGGGACATGAGGACAGGTATGAGGGGCAAGAATGGTGAAGGCAGGCATTTGTATTATGACAAAATAGTTTTGCTACTTCATCAGTACTATTATAGATTGTTCAGACCAAAGAGATAAATACTGTGTTTACTAGCATGTTGTCAGATTTTTGAGTCAAACATGAGTGATTTAAGAATTAAAAATGACATCTAACAATTTGTCCCAATATTCACAAATTTCCTCCACTAGTTCATATACTCGAGATTTAAAAAAAATTAACGTTTATTTTTGAGAGAGAGAGACAGAGAACAAGCAGGGGAGGGGCAGAGAGGGAGATACAGAATCTGAAGCAGGCTCCAGGCTCCACGCTGACAGCACACAGCCTGACGCAGGGCTTGAACTCAAAAACTGTGAAATCATGACTTGTGCCAAAGTCAGACGCTTATCGACTGAGCCACCCAGGGACCCCTCATATACTCAAGATTTGACTATGCATAAGTTAATAGGTAAAGGACTATAGTCAGCTAATATATGCATCAAGAACATTAATAAACATAAATGTCAGAATGCAGTTCATAATTTTATTTCAAAGGACAATTGCTTTCAACTTAAATAAAACCTGTGCCACCGATGTAAGTGTATGATACGTTACTACCAAAATATAAAATATTTGAAGTCTAAGATATATTTGATAGACAGCTTTATTGATTTGTAATGAAAACTAAAAGATTTACCACAAACAAGCAAATTTTCAGAGTTGGAAAAAAATAAAGAACTATCCAAAGTAATGGAATGTTTTGGTTATTAGTTATCTCTATTGTGCCAGTGTTCCCAACTGTATCTACAATTTTAACCAATTACATAAACAATTTTAGTTAAATTCACACTGATGAAAAAATATAAAATAATTTTGTGCTTCTCTTCTGCAAGCAAACTGGCACTAACATAAACTATTCAGAGTTGATTTCTTTTAGTGCAAAACCTAAGCAGAAATGCCCAGAAGCCATAAACTATATAGTTAAACACTACTAGACTTTTGGTGGCTCATATTTCAGTTAGATGTTTCAGTGTATGAGTCATCTTTGTGGATAGCTCCTTTCTTTTCCTTTTCCTTTTTCTTTTTCTCTTTCTTTTTCTTTTTCTTTTCTTTTCTTTTCCTTTCCTTTTTTTTTTTTTTTTTTTTTTTTTTTTTGCCTCTTCTCTGTTTTCTCCTTTTCCCCAAATGCCCAGAGAGGAAGGTGAATGAAAACCATAGTTGAGACTAGATCCAGATATCCAGGGTCAGTTGACTGGCTAACTCTCCATTGTCATTAGGTTTGAAATCACATACATTAGGTTGTTGACCAGTTACAAAGCATGATAAACTATAAAACCACAGCTTCTGAAACTGAATGAGTTTTTAATAGTTGCCAAAAGCAAACCAAAACCATTCTTATGTGATGATAAAACTCACAGGACAGGAATTCTACTCTCCCTTTTCAAACTTCATTTCTCTCAGATGAATGAAGGGGATAAATAACATATTCCCTCCTAAATTTCACAAAAACTTTTCTCTAACACAGTAAAACAGTGAGAGAATGTGAATCACTTGTTCTCTTTTTCTCTGGCTTGAAACTGCGCTCACAAAGAGAGTTCGCACCATGTAAAGATTTTCCACAGTTATGTACTAACAAGTCTGCAGGATTTGCTGTACTTATACAAGGAAGTCAGATTTGAAAATAAAACCGTTTTTCTGTTTGTGGATGCATGATGAACATATGGTCAACACCTGGGATTTATAGAGGCCTTTACCTAATAAAACCTTCTGAGACATTCCAAGAATGACAACAAAGTGATGGCATGGAGCAGAACTGCCAAAGGTAATCTTCTTCACCTTCTGGTTCTTTTAAAGCAGAAAACATAAAACTAACAACTTAGTGCCCCCCAAATGCTTATGAAATGTGCATTAAAGAGGTGGGAGCTCACGTTCCCTGACAAAAGTACCATTATATCCTGACTGTGAGTGTCTTTCTGGATTGTCTCAGAAAGAGCTGGTTTATGAGGAAGATGACTGATTGGTAAGTATACTATTAAAAAGTAGAGTAAGACAGATTGCAAGATCAAGTTCAAAGTTTTGAAAGTTTTTACTTGGAATGTTTTTATAGTGGAATGCACTCTTAAGTGATAAAACCACATACAACATGGATGTATGATTTTATAAAATTCTCTTAAATTTAGCTGCAACTTAGGGAAATGTCATTTGTGAGGTGATTCTTAGCTCAACATAGACTTTAAAACTGAAATTCCCAATCAAGAAAAGAAAAGTTGATGAGATTCAAGTTGAAAAAAAAAAAGGGGATTGTTAAGGCATCAGAATAAGACAGCTTAACTTTTAAAGAAAACAAATCTTTACAAATGTAAATGAAAATATAACCAAAATACTTAATGTGGCTTGCAGTAGTTTGCAAATAATGTTTATTTTTGAAGATAACTGCAAAATCATAATTACCCCAATCATGAGCTTTACCTGACTCCAGTTCAGACCTCAGCATCTTATAATATCTAAACTAAGATTCACAGAACCTTTAATGACATCTCTTTAAGCCACTCAGTTCTCTCCAAGAGTCAGTCAAATAGGTAGAAGAAAGAATATTTCACCCACAAACATTTCCAATTAAACTAATTGACTATTGGTTATCAGAGTTTAGTGCTATAAATACCTATCAGGGACCAAAAAACAAAAACTCTCCCTATTGTACCTCCCAGAAAAATTAGCAGGCTGATGCCCTCTACAATTATCAGATGCACGCCATTATCAATGCAAAAAAAAAAAAAAGAAAAAGAAAAGAAAGAAAGAAAAGAAAGAAAGTGTTGCTGCAGCATAGAGAGGAAACCACACCCCAATCAGCAGAGCTGGTCTTGCTAGAGAAGAGTCTGTAAGGTAGCTGGGATGTGTGCATACTGTGGACTAAGCAGAAACAGAGAAGTGGCTGAGAAGACTATTTGAGGCTGGGTTGATTAGAGTCAAGACTCAATAATGGTGATTATACCCTTAAGTTGCTTTTCCTTAGAGTTCTTTTAAAATAGTACTCTTGGGGCGCCTGGGTGGCTCAGTCGGTTGAGTCTCCGACTTCAGCTCAGGTCATGATCTCACGTTCGTGGGTTCGAGCCCCACGTCAGGCTCTGTGCTGACAGGTCGGAGCCTGTCTTCGGATTCTGTGTCTCCCTCTCTCTCTGCCCCCTCCCCGCTCATGCTCTGCAGCTCTCTGTCTCAAAAATAAATAAAACATTAA
>CM053559.1:67513308-67604503 GCA_028646485.1 Cryptoprocta ferox | reverse complement strand
GGTGGCTCAGTCGGTTGAGTCTCCGACTTCAGCTCAGGTCATGATCTCACGTTCGTGGGTTCGAGCCCCACGTCAGGCTCTGTGCTGACAGGTCGGAGCCTGTCTTCGGATTCTGTGTCTCCCTCTCTCTCTGCCCCCTCCCCGCTCATGCTCTGCAGCTCTCTGTCTCAAAAATAAATAAAACATTAAAAAATATATTTAAGATAGTACTCTTATGTTTAGAATAATCACTTCTACCAGAACACAGGGAAGTGGATTATTTTAATCTTTTATGGCTTATTCTTTTGCTCAAAAAAAAATCTATGAAAATTACTCATTTAGGAAATAATTTGGGACATTTAGTTTATTACTGTGTAGAAGTATAAAAGCCTGACCAGTCCAAGAAAAGATTGTTCATCTTTCATCATGCCCTTAGTCTATCTCTTACTCTGGGGAATAAACAGATAGTAAAATAAGTTAGAACAATCTTTCTTACAACTTGTTGATCATAAATCATTGCTTGGTAGCTGAAGCCTAACAAAGAAGCATTTAACATTAGTCAGAAGCTGAAATTTTGGTTATCAAAAATACTATAAGACTCTGAACTTGTGGGTTTTTAAAATGTCTTCCATTACACATGTGTCTTGCATTTAGAATTCCTTTGTTTTATATGCTCTAATCCATTTGGCTTACATTTAAATACATTTGTAATTTAAAAAAAATAAGGACTTCATAGCAAATGCTGAATACTTTTTTTTTTGGCAAGAATTTAGATCTTTAGCTGACCATTAAAAGTAAAGGTCAAATAATAGTATATAAAACCTAAAGCAAAATCATAGCAAAGAGTGACCAAAGACTTAGGAGGAGAGTTTGTAGCAAATACTGGCCATACGAAGCACTGAAGTTTCTTAGCCAATGCCAATCATTAAAGTTAATGGAAAATTCAAAGCAACTGCTAATAATTGAAGTCAATACAGAATTGATAGCACATGCTGATCAGCAATGTTAATGGAAATTCTCCAACCAAACTGCTCGTTTTCAGATGTCATCTCAGAATAGCAAAAAGCCGTAAGTGTGAGTTTTGACTCTTATGTTGACATTTTCCATTTCTTTGTATTAATCACATGTATATACTGTGAAATAGGCACAGCCTATTGTGGCAACAGGGGTTTAATTATGACTCCAAATGTATTTGCAAAAGTGTATTTCTTATGACTTTGGTGCCCTGAAAATGGCAGTGATCACCTGTTAATTGTGCACAGGGTCCCTGAGAGCTGTCTAGCATGATAATCTGGTCTGCCGACTTGGAATTGTGAAAGGCCCCTTTTCTTAGTGAGTATTAAATGCCACTGGTTTTCTCAGTGCATAAAGAAATCAACAATTCCACAGATAATATATAGTATGAAAATGTAACCTTTCCTGTCCTTTCTCTAACTAAACAAGGAACTTTTCTGCATGTGATCATAGTTCTGAATTTATTCCTGTTGCTTCAAATTTCCTGGCTTCAATTATTAGCTTGCTTGTGCAGGATAAGCTGTCCAGTGAGCATGATGACCATCCAGGTAATAGCATTTAGACCACAAATATTGGGTGGGCAAACATGGGATGGAACTGATGGAATGTAATTGGGTATTACTTGTCGACATACCTTTTACTGCAATTGTACAGATTCATTCTCCCCCCTGACCATGGCTGTACCTTCCGCATTTTGCACCTTTGCCTCTCCTATCCTCCTTCCTATTATGGTGTCCTACTTGTGTACTCAAAACTTATTTTTCCTTCAGTGCCCAGTCTTAATCCCACTTGTACTGTGAGACATTATCCGATTATCCCTTTTTACTTATTTGCATCAACAAGCACTCGTTGTCTGTATTACAGATTTGCTACTTATACTGTCCTGTATTATTCAACATATATTGTTATTTAAATCTTAATCAGGCCAACCAGTATCTCACAATGAGACAGTAAACTCCTTTTAACAAAAAGAGTCAACTTTTTTGATCTTGACCTCAGTGCATACATAAATCTCAGTGGCTTCTACATAAGGAGATGGCATTAAAAAATAAATAAAAAGTGAGAGAACCGTTTAAGCTAGAGTCAGATACCCAGGTTTAAGTATTAATTAGCTCCACTATTTAAAAATCCTGGGAGATTTTTTTCAAGTTACCTGAGCCCCATGAGCATCAGTTTTTCATTCAGTGAAATGGGAGAATTCCTGTGCCGGTAACCTCACTCTACAACTTCTGGTTATCAGAAGCAAATGTGAGTGCACATGTGAATGGGCTATATTTGTATGTGAATGGATATACTGCAACATATCTCATTATTGTAATAAGTGCTGAACACATATTTGAGCACAGTTTTCAATATATAGTTTTTGATACATATTCTTTATTTTTTTAAGTTTATTTTGAGAGAGAGAGAGAGACAGAGAGAGCATGAGCAGGGGAGGGACAGAGAGAGAGGTAGAGAGAGAATCCCAAGCAGACTCTGCACTGTCAGCACAGAACCCAATGCAGAGCTCAAACACACGAACTGTAAGATCATGACCTGAGCTGAAATCAAGAGTTGGACACTTAATTGACTGAGCCACCCAGGTGCCCCTTGATACATAATTTTTACTTCATATTTCTCAAATATACTGTTTAGCTTCCAAGGGAAACAGAAAAGAAAATCTCCCAAATATGTAAACTCAAAAAATAACATAATACAATGTAATGAGTAGAGGGAAGATGAAGTGGGAGATGGCAGCAAATCGAGCCAATAACTGTCAGGGAAGAGATGGTCTGTAAATCTGGAGCCTGATGTAGTTCAGTAAGACCAGATTTTATTTCTCTTTCTCCATAACATTTCTATACAAAAAGGTTAGTTTAAATGTAAATTAGTTTTGAGTGCCAGTATGTTGTATCTCATTAATTGTTCTCATAAAAACTATATTCTTGTCCTCAAGAAACTTCAATCTAAAGAACAGAATAGTCCTATCAAATAAAGATTTATGAGCTATAACATGTGAAACAGTTCAGATTCCAAACTTATTAAGTCTTGACCTCATGCTATCCTTTATTTTAGCTAAAATACAAATAAGAATATCTATAAAACCTCCAGTTCATACACTGTACTGAAATTATAAAATACAGGTAAATTATCTATTTATTGGGAGAAAATTCAAAATCTCTGGAAGTAAAAATTGAAAGCATTAGCCTCATTTTAATAGGGTACAAATCATCTTTTACCTATGTTTTTATAAATAACATGATCAAGGCAAGGAAAATAAATGAAGGAGAAACCAGATAAGGATTTTTTGATATAGAGAATGATAGAGACCAAGAAATGTGTAATGGAAGAACAAACTCAACTGCCTTTAAGATCAGACAAGTTATGTAAAGTGAGTGAAATGATAATTTACAGTGAGTGGAGATGTGGAAAATGGAAGGAAAGAACATCTATAAACAAGTGAATTCAAACTTTGGAAATGTTACATGTACCAGGCAAAAACCTCCATTACTAAATATCTATAAATGCTGGATAGCCTGTTACAAACTTTAGGGAAAGAAATCATGGCTGGGAAGAGAAAGAAAGGAAGGAAGGAAGGGAGGGAGGGAGGGAGGAAGGGAGGGAGGGAAGGAGGGAGGGAGGAAGGAAGGAAGGAAGAAAGGAAGAAGAAAGGAAGAAAGAATCTCCAAAACTGAAAACAAGAGGGAATAACAAATTAGAGAGGACACTGTGCCTGTCTTTAGAGAGTATCCTGCACATGGTAGCACACAGGCTTGAGTTGAATGTCCAGAAAAGGACAGGCAATAGGACTTTGGGCCTGCAAAAGTCAGTATTATGACACAGGCCCTTTGCACTGAGATCCAAAATTTAAAGTTCTACATGGCTAAGAAATGGAAAATTGGGAGAAAAATCCTTAGCACAGAGAGAATAGGAATTCTCTGTTTCAACCTGGGCTCAGATGGGAACAAAATAATGCCCTGAGAATATAGCCTTGGAGCAGTACCTCTCATGACTTTGGGGTGATATTTTATATTGCCTGTATTGGGACAAATTCCTAAGCTTAAAAGTTTATATAAAAGGTGAATGAGCGTCCTACTGAACCCTGCAGTACCTATCAGAAGCAACCAAAATACTTTTTGGAGGAATATGACTTTATATCATGAATACTCCTTTGAATATATGTTTACAATCTGAAATTACAGAATAACAGAAGATAAAACAACAGGCATATCCCACAGCAGAATTAGACTCCTAAGAACTTGATAGAACTATTGAGAAATGCTACAAAAATGAACTTAAAGTAAATATATTCTTTTTTTTTTTAATATTTTATTTATTTTTGAGAGAGAGAGAGAGACACCGTGAGCAGGGGAGGGTCAGAGAGAGGGAGACACAGATTCCGAAGACAGGCTCCAGGCTCTGAGCTAGCCGTCAGCACAGAGCCTGATGGGGCTCAAACCCACGAACCGCGAGATCATGACCTGAGCCGAAGTTGGACATTCAATCGACTGAGCCACCCAGGCGCCGCAGTAAATATATTCTTAAAAATATTGAAAATTATAAAAAAAGAATAAGACAATATGGGTAAAGAACATGTTTTAAATAACCATGTAGAATTTCTAGAAAGAATAAAATCATACAGATTAAAAAACTCAGTGTATACCTTAACAATAAATTGAACACAGTGACAAGAGACAGTAAACTAAAAAATATTTCTGAGATATTTACTTAGAATACAGCACAGACAGTTTAAGAAGTAGAAAATGTCAAGATGTTAAGAGACATGAGTGCAAAGCAAGAAGTCCATTCTATGTATAAATGCACTTCCTGAAGGAGGAAACAGAATGGAAAAGAGATACCAACATTAACCCTGTACACAGATAATGAGAGAAATGTTTTCCCCAATTGAAAATGCAATTCCTCAGATTTGAGAAACGTAAACCCAAGGAAGATACATGAAAATAAATACACATCATAGTGAAACTACAGAATACACAATACAAAGAGAATATTTGCAGAATAAAACAAAGTTTATCACTAACAGATGTCTGATTAAAGTAGTAAAGGGATAAAATTCTGGAAGAAGAAAAGCAGTGACAAGCAGTTCAAGTTTGATATTGAGTGTAACTGGAAACCATTGTAGAGTGTTGAAGAAGGGAGTGATGCAATTTAACATATATTTAAAAAAATATTGCCGTGACTGTTGTATAGTATCATTGATCATAAGGGCCTATTATTTTTTAGGAACGTACCAGTGATAGTGGGATGGTAGCAGTGGGAGAATTGCTGAGACAAGGAACACAGTTTGAAGGCAGCCAGTGAGTTTTGCCGAAGGATTGAAAATGAATACTGAAAAGTCAAGGGTTACTTGGGCTTCTGCCTGAACGACTGAGTGTATTGTGCTACCTTTTATTAAAATGGAGTGTACTGGAGGGGGAGAACCAGAAGGAGGGGAAAATCAAGACATTTTTGTCCTTCATTGAGTACTTTCTGTTGGCTGGGCAGACTTATTAGCACTTGGGTATGGATTATTTCATTTCACTTTCACTACCACCCCAAAGGAAGGCATCGGCATCCTTATCCTTTTAAAGATGAAGAAACTGAGGTAGAGAGACATTAACTCCCTTGCTGAGGGTCACACAGCTGTTTGACTTCAAAGTCCACATCTCAAGCAATACTCTCTCTTGCCTCTTAGGATGACTTATCCAAATTGAGATGCAGATTTATGATAGTAACCTCCAAGAAAGAGGAGATTTTCCTGAAAATGTCATGATAAAGAGGTTGAAAGAGGGAGAGAGAGAAAGCTAGCATAGCATAGAAGTTCTCAACTTTTTGTATATTCTTGGCCCATTCTCAAATCCTAAAATCTCTGGCATAAAACCTGACAAGAGTAAGAAATCAAAGCAACACCATCATCTATGGCAAAGCTGTGTCACACTGTGCCAGCAAAGGCTTCTAAAATCACAGAACTCTGGCCCTTCAACGCTGTGCACAACAGAAGCAGAACTCTCCATGGACCTGCACACATCCAAGCCTCAGAACTCTCCATGGACCTGCACACATCCAAGCCTCTGTGAGTGAGGCAGGACCAAGATACCACAGACGTCAGACCCTGCCCAGCATCTTCATCAGATTATAAGCTACGTGAGGTCAGGGAATTTGTTGTTGTTTCCTTTCCACTATGTGCTCAACCTAGACCAGCATCTCAAATACACGAGGCACTTAATAAGCATTCGTTGTACAAATGATTAAAAGTTGTAACATGCTGTAAACCCAAATGCTGACCACTCTCAAAAGCCTCACAGAAGTTGCTATTCAAAAAAAATAAGCAAACAAAGGAATTCAACCACAGAAAAGGTAAATTATACACACTGATCAAGAGTCACAAACCTGTGATGGTTTTGGGGCATTCGTTAGTAGCGACAGGCTAGGTGAATATCATCAAAGTATGAGATTGCCTTTACCACCTCCAAAACCCAGAAAATGTAGGTTTGGGAGTAATGATCAGTCTATGCTCACAAAGGCTTCAGAGAAAATAGTGTCCTTGATTTAGAGCCAATTTTCAATTTAGAAAAAGAAGACCTGGATGGATGAAAGAAAGAGGCATGGAAGATAGGGGAACTTGTTTTTAATGAACTGATAACTTCAGAAAGGTCAGTGGAAATAGTCACTAGAAGGAGGTCAGTAGTGAAAGGAAGAAAATTAGGGCATTAAGCAGTTTTAGAAGAAGTTTATCAGTACATATGATAGCTAGCCAGTGGGTTTTGCATCTGAAGAAGTAATCAAAAAGGATAGATTTAAAGATCATGGTTGCGATGGCTTTCCTTGAAACTGGTAGATCGAAGAAGCTGAATCGTATATGCCTCCTGATGATGTCAATCCTCAAGTTCATTGCTCAGCACTCAAAAGAGCATGTTCTTGAGTTCTCTTGGCATCTTTTGAAGGTAATTCTTCCAATCTTTGCTTTTTGTCGGGGTCATAGAGGGTAAAGTGTAAGTCTCTTTTATTTGTTGACCTTTGAACTTGGGAGATTATTTGGATTCCAGAATTCTCTACTCTAAACCTAACCAAGTGTTCAGTTTGCTAGGAGGCCTGATGTTCTAAGTGCTGAAACTTGAAGTTCTTCTTAGTTAGATCTGGGAGAAAATACACTTTAGAAAGAGTTTACACAGATGGTTGGAGATAAGATCTGCATGATCCCATACATCTCCTACCTAGTGGAGTCACCTGAGGTGATGACAAATCCTGAGTGAGGTTTTGAATCTTATAACTGGGAAGCCCTAAGAAGGTTTTGAAAGAATTTTCCTCCAGTGGCTGAGGACAGGATTAAGTGGGGCTTGGGTTGCTCCCTTTAGGGGGAATCATATTGGTTCAAGATGACTTAGAAGCTGAAGCAATGATCTTCAGAGTACATGTTTTACAGAGTAAAAATTGCACAATACTATATTATCACATGCCCATTGCAAACTTCACTTTATTTTCCCTAATGCTGAAATAATTTTTATTTTTCTAATGTCATCTCTTAATCATTTAGAGAGATCAATATCATACCATATTTATAAGGAAAAAATAATTTGAGCTCTCTATACAGTTGGAGTATGGATTCCCATTTTCTTAATATGTAAGTGATTGTGTGTGTGTGTGTGTATATATATGAAGAGGAAAATATGTGGACATGAGTGTTCTCAGTCCATATTTTTGTTGTTCCTTTAAGATTTTAGAGAAAGAACAAGATAAAAATTAAAAGTTATTGTCTAAATGGCATTTTAACTAACATTTTTCTCAATTCACAAATGCTGAACATTGTAAGAAAAGCATCATTTCAACCTTTCTAAAGAAATGAACCAAGCTTTGCTATCACTACTTTTTACACTGGTTCTACGTGGGTGGTCTTTTATTTCACAGGACATATTAATCTCCTGTTATACGTGACAGCCACTACTGTGTGTCATCTCAGTTCAGGACAATAAAGTGACTCCAGAGTTTCCTTCTAAACTTAGTGATCAGGCTTTTCTTACTGTGACAAATGTTTATGGATTCTTCTAATTACACGTCTGGTTTAAAGCTAAGATACCAAGAGAATACAGTTCTCTTTTGTAAAGTTCCCAAGGTTTTTCTATAATAATCAATTACCATAATGAGTTTTTTTAAAGCTTCCATTCATCATTTTCCTAAAATATATAAACTACGAGGATAAAGATAAATAGCCATATCCAGCATACCCTGAGGCACTCTACCAAAGGTTTCCTTTAAATCAAGATCAACCGGAAAACATGTTGGGTTTTATTTCAAAGTCAATCCTGCTTAGGTTTAAAAAATCGTGTAAAACAAAAAAAGGAGTAAAGTAAAATCCATGACAAGTAGGCTTAATAAGAGGACACTAGACAATGCATCATTATCACAGTCACCCCTATAGTCCACATGTGTACTTGTTAAATGGGTCTCACTAGCTGACTCTTGTACCATTAAAACTAGAAAGTAATTTTCTACATGGGCCTTTTCTCACCTATTAACCTATTATCTCCTTCTGTTCTTACAAAAACAGTACCCAAACTGGGAGTTATTTGGCACATTTTTATCTAAACCAGGGCTTCTCAACCATGGCACTACTTCTACCCTGGGAGGTACAGTTCTTTGCTGTAAGAAGCCATCTTATACATTGTAGGATGCTTAGCAACATCCCTGGCCTCCACCCACCAGATGCCAGTAGCACATGACCCTCTCCCTTATTTGTGACTTCCAAAACTTTCTCCACACATTGACAAATGTACCTGTGGGTGAAGTCCCTCTCCTGTTTGAGAACAACTGCTCTACTGCTTCCATAAGCTTCCATAAGAATTTAATGTGAGAGCATTTGTAGAATATTCTGGTAGTATAAAAACAGTTTGAGGTTGAGAAAATTGGGGCAAAGAATAGCAAGATGACTCAGCTGGTTGGAGCTTAGAAGGGATGAAATCAGGTAAGATTTGGGTGATGAAGGAAGAGATGACCATGAAGGCATGAAAGGGTGTCCTATGTCATTTAGCCAAGATTCTCTTCTTTTATTACTATTCCTTAAATGTAGACTTATTGACAAGATAAATTCTTCAAACTCTCTGCTCCTTCCCCTTACTCTCTCCCTTGGTTATCTTACATGTCATATCTTTGTCATAAACTCTAGAAAGCTCTTTCAGCCTTTGTCTCCTGTCCTAACTTAGACCCAAACTCGGAACGGCTGCTGTGCACCTGCACCCTGTATGTACTGAGATCCCGCAGTGTCTGTTCTTCTAGGCTTTGGGGCTCCCAAAGTTGTGCTCCTGGTTGTAGAAACAGAAGGTTTTTTAAATTTTCTTAATGTTTTATTTTTTCTTATTTTTGAGTGAGCGAGAGAGACAGAGACAGAGTGTGAGCAGGGGAGGGACAGAGAGAGAGGGAGACACAGAATCTGAAGCAGGCTCTAGGCTCTGAGGTATCAGCACAGAGCCCAATGTGGGGCTCAAAATCACAAACCATGAGATCATGACCTGAGCCGAAGTCAGATGCTTAACCGACTGAGCCACCCAGGCACCCCAGAAACAGAAGGATTTTTAAGAAAAAATTTAAATGAAAATTACATTTGCTTACCCTTGGCCTTCTAGTTCATTTTTGTATCATTCTATTCAATATCCTACCTGGTAAGGCAGAGTAGGTGGTAAGCAAAATTTGAAACAGGAAACATCTGAGTTCAGTCTTAACTTTGCCATGTTTTAACAATAGTACGTCTAGCAAGTCACATTTCCGAGTTTGAATTTCCTACTGTGTAAAGTGAAGCATTCTCAAAAGACTCAAATGAGGGGGCGCCTGAGTGGCTCAGTCGGTTATGCATCCAACTTTGGCTCAGGTCATGATCTCACCGTCCATGAGTTTGAGCCACGCATTGGGCTCTGTGCTGGCATCTCAGAGCCTGGAGCCTGCTTCAGATTCTGTCTCTCTCTCTCTCTCTCTCTCTCTCTCTCTCTGTCTGTCTACCCCTCCCCCACTCACGCTCTGTCTCTGTCTCTCAAAAATGAATAAATGTTAGAAAAAAGTTTTTTTAAAGGCTTAAATGAGATCCCATATGCAAAGATTGAGGAGAATCACCCCCAAAATATCAGATATTTAATATGAATTTAATAAAATACATTGTTTTCCTTTCCATTGTTGCTGCTCCCATTACCCTGAATGAGGTTCCTGATCATATCACCCTGGTCTATATTTTTTTTACAATTTATCTTCCTACTCATCAATCCTATGACAGCACTCATGGTCTCCTCCTAACATCACCTCCTGGCGTCACCTGTTTCCTCATGCTCTTATTAACACCAGCCATGCTTAGCCTTTCTCCTCTCCCCTTTGCTCTTGCCCTTACTCTCCCACCTTCATTCTTGTTCCTGCTTTTATTATTTAGCATTGTAGTTTTCATGTACATTCCTTTGGTTACTAAATATACTGATCACTTGTTCATATCTTTATTAGCCATTGTATTTTTTCATTTGTGAATTGTCTGTGATCTTTAATCTTTTTTTTCTCTATTTCTGTGTTCTTATTTTTCACATTGTCTTATACAGAGTCTTGATACGTTAAAAATACTAATCCTTGTCCATACATGCTTAGTTGTTTTGTTCAATTTGTGAATAGACTTTCTAAAGAAAAGGAGAAAATGACAAAAGTTAAAGATTGATAAAATTGACCATGTTAAAATTTCTAAATTTGCTTTATTTACCTATATTTTTTAAAATACAGGTAGGATAAATTCCCTAATATTAAAACAATATATATATGTGGATACATAGAAAAAATGAAAGAACTATAATGTATATCCAATATATATTAAGTAATATTTCACAGAGATGAGATTATTGGTTTTATAATTCTTTTCATATGCTTGAATTGCTCCTAAATAACAGTGAATTTGTAATATTTTTGTAATCAAAACAAACTGAACAAATATAATTTTAATTGTTTTGTAAAGACAGGTAAGCAAAATTACCTGCGACTGCAGTTTTTCTTAACTAGGATTTGGCAAGTTCTCTACTCACTATATACACTCAATAACATTTCGATGATAGTGATGGTAATTTTTAAATGATCTCTTTAAAGTATTATTTTTTTATTTGGTGGTTCTCAGTGTATAGCATGATAAAATACTCATTTTACACAGGTCCTTAGTAAAAATACAATTCAGAAAATAGTAGGCCAGGAACTGGATGAGTTAAGTTTGAATTCTACCCTCATCACTTATTAAAAGCATTTCCTTAGACAAACTCACTAAGACTGTGTAGTTCAGTTTTACCTATGTAATTAAAATATCTCTATCTCTTCCTTGCTTTGTGGATATGATGGACTCAAGAGAAAACAGAGAAAGGATTTGAAAGTCACTGCCAAGTAGTCTTACGTGTTTCATATTTTAATAGTGTTTATAAGCCTGCAAAACTTCTTTGTTTTCAAATGGAGTGTGAGACTTAATGTCAAGTCATCATCCATAAAAGGATGCACCCTTGAAATGTCTTATATGAATACCACCAAAAACAATGTTTTCCCTGTGTTATCATTATTCATTAACTTCTTGACCCAGAAACTTCTTATTTTTCCTCTCCCATATATTTCCAAAGAAGTAGTTTAGATAATCGTAGCCAGAATCTTGAGTTCCAAACAATAACATCTGAGCTGTGACTAAAAATAAATATAAAAATGTACCATCCCAACTAACTTTTAAACTAAAGATATCACTTGTGTATCTGAAGGAAAGTAAGAACCGTCTTAAAAGATGGGTATAAATTACCATAAGTACAGTCAGCCTCCTCTAACTAGTATCTCTGGCATATTATAGACCTTATGAGACATAATTTTTAGATAAATGATACTTTATTTGGTACTTATTTATAGGGGGAAAATGACTGGGTTGCCTCAAAATAAAATATATCCTATGACAATGACTTATACAGAACATTGAGTTTATGGAAAAAGCAGTGGTCCAGAGAAATAACTTCTTTATTTATGTCAAAGATTTAAAAAATGCTACATTTAATTTTAATATCATGATGAGCAGTATTCCCCCTGCCTGATAGGCCTCATTACCCTGCAGCATGTACAGTATTTGCCTTATTTAACAATTTTTATCAATCATTTAAAAATGGGTAATGCTCTCAAAAAAGAAAAGAAGTGATAGGTATATAGTATATAGCTTCTTAGCTCTACAAAAATTTGCACTTGATTGTGAAGGATAATAAAAAATAAAAACAAAAAGGTTTTTGGTAAATCCTGGGCCCATGATTTGATTCACTTAGTAACCAAATACAGCGATTGTTAATTGTATAAGAACTGTAATTCCTATTCACTACAAACACCTCTCTGCTTTTCTTCTTAATAATTGTTTACTTTCATCTGCCTACTTGGATTCATCAAATTTGTGGAACATCACCTTCCTGTCACTTTTAGACTCTCCCTTATAATTGTCACCAGTGTTTATCCTTCCCATTTTTCTGTAGTGTAAAGCAGTCTCAATCACAGACTCCTCTCTCAAGTCCTCTTAAAATGTGAATGTGCAGAGCAGGTAAACAAATACAGCAGTGATATGGAAACTTCTAGCACCCCAAACAATTTCTGGACCAGTCAACAGAAGGAAGAAAAATTATGAATCAAAACCTTTTGCTTAAATAGAATCCTTCATTCTTCAAAGCATCATGTGTCTTTTATTTCATTATCATATTTTAATTCAGCTTCTCTTTCACATATTCCTGTTTGAATTTTATTAATATTTACCTCACTCTTGTTCTTTTTTTTAAGTTTACTTATTTATTTTGAGAGAGAGACTGTGTGCATGGAGGGAGGTAGGGGGAAAGAGAGAGACAGAGAGAGAGAGAGAGAGACTGAGAGAGAGAGAGAGAGAGAGAGAATACCAAGCAGGTTCTGTGCTGTCAGCACAGAGCCCAATGTGGGGCTCAAGCCTACAAACTGTGAGATTGTGACCCGAGCCGAAGTCTAGAGTCTGATGCTTACCCAACTGAGCCACCCAGGCAACCCACCTCACTCTTGTTCTTATTCATGTGATTCATAGCATCTTACTTTAGGGGCGCCTGGGTGGCTCAGTCAGTTGAGCGTCCGACTTTGGCTCAGGTCATGATCTCACGATCCGTGGGTTCGAGCCTTGCGTTGGGCTCTGTGCTGACAGCTCAGAGCCTGGAGCCTGCTTCTGATTCTGTGTCTCCCTCTCTCTGCTCCTCCCTTGCTTGTGTTCTGCCTCTCTCTGCTTCTCAAAAAAAGAAATAAACATAAAAAAAAGAAAACAGAAAAAGCATAGCATCTTACTTTATAGATTTTTACCTGTACTTTTAAATTGTTTCAAAATTGTTTCTAAAACACTGGCTTTATATTAGGTGATATTAAGTGAATATAATCGCTGGCCCTTGTCTCTTCCTCTGCCTCTGGCCAAATATTTTAACTTCTCTGAGTCCTAGCACCTCTGCTATAAAATAAGAATATTTTGGGTAAATATTAAAATAAGAATTGACTATGAAATAATATATTTTATTAAATAATTATATTTCTTATCAGCATGAAATTTATGATTTTATGATTAATGGAATATTCAAACAATATCTTTTTTTTAATTCATTTATTATGCCCCTGCCCCACTAGAATATAAGTTACTTCAAAAATAGGAACTTTGTTTTACTCACAAGTAAACTCAGAGCCTTAGAACAGTGACGATTCAGCATCTAACTTCGACTCAGGTCATGATCTTGCGGTTAATGAGTTTGAGCTGCGCATTGGGCTCTGTGCTGATAGCTCAGAGCATGGAACCTGCTTCAGATTCTGTGTCTCCCTCTCTGTCCATCCCTCCTCCACTTGCTCTCTCTCTCTCAGAAATAAATAAACATTTAAAAATTTTTTAAAAAATAACAGTATTATGGTATCAGGTGGAAGCTTAGAAAGAATATGCAGAATTAAATTAAATTAAATTTTATTTGCATTTCAAAAATATCTTTGCAACTCTTATCAATTGAAAGAACTTTATTATGTTTTTATTAAAATATATTAAAAATTGCTCACTCATACATAGGAATCCAAGAAAAAAATCCTACACCAAGTCAACTCTTAGATTCTTAAAGGGATACCTCTTATTTTTTTAAAGAATAATGCGTAAATTCATCTACCTTACTCTGCCACACCAAAGAGGTATTTGAAAATAAAAGGACTTGCATGGGTAAGTCATGAAAAGCCATATTAGAGCCTCCTGGGATAATTTTTCAAAATAGTGTACCAATGTTTTAACCACGCAATTCTCACTGACCTTAATGAGAGTCATGCAGCTAAAACCACATATACCTCTTTTAAAACATGTCTCCAAGTGTTCTGTCACCAATGCTAGTAAGTAATAAAATGGTACACTTTCTTTCTAGACATATAAACATTTTCATGATTATATCAGCATAATTATGAACTTTTTGTACCATTATAGCTAGATTTTCATCATGCTCTCATTAGCTTTTTGATACCATAAAGACCCAACTTTCAATGGATGTTGTTAGGACATTTTTTTAACCATATTTGATTATAATAAGACATCATTGTCCTGATGGGAAATAATATCTTTTTATATGTACATTCGCATTAGAAATCATCTACTAAGATACTTATTTATGTCCTTCTGAATATAGCCTTCTAATATAGAGCTATAGTTTGGGGAAAATGTGGCAGTGTGATGACTTTTGGTTACAAAACAAATATAGTCTCAACACCTTGCTGGCCTACTGTAAATATATGATTTTTAATAAAAGAAGAATAAACATTTAAACATTTCTTTGCCAAAATATATTAGTTATGACCTGCAATATGGCTGTAGCCCTAAATTTCTTCTAAATATAAGGTGTCCACTGTGCCAGATTATATGATGACTTCACAATATGGGCAAATGTTCACCAGAAACCATAAGGTGGTTTCTAATAAAGTCAGCTATTACATAGTACAAAAAGCTATTACATAGTAATTCATTTCAACAGTTTCAGAATAGAAATGATTGGGAAAAAATGAATAGGCTGAATACATTAGGCTCTCTGAATTTTTTTGTTATTATTATCATAGGATCTTAGCACTAGAAAGAATATCAGTGACCTCATAGTCCAGGTTTTTCCTTTTTCCTCCCATTTGCAGATGAGTGAACTCAGAATGACTAAAATAAATTTTTCCCAATTAAAAAACTTCTAGTCATATGTAGTTCTAAAACCATCATTTTACTTCTTCTATTTTTAGAGGTAAATTGTACAGAAAGTTTACAGACTGTGGGCAAGTGCAGACCGTACCCCTTCCCCACCCACATACCCAAGTGAACATAAAATGATTAAATAGTTATCGTCCTAAGTTTATATTCATAGAGAATGTTCATTTGTTTCTGAGTAAGTATTTTAAAAGGGTTCTGCTTACTTATTTATAGTGATTCAAGACAATATTTAAGACACCCACATCATAGTCACAGCTTAGGCAGAGAGACAGAGGAAACTGCCACTACCAATCATGTCTGGCATAAGACAGATGCTCTTTTACTATTAGTAATGAATGGGCCTCGTGGTATCTGCTTGGGTCTCAAGTAGTCCACTCTGAAACCTGCCAGCGAGGGTCAGGAACCTGCACAGCTAAGAGGCAGTGGAACATCAGCAACTCTCAGTGGTGACTGAGGGGGAAAAGGTGTGTGTTATGTGGGAAGACAGGAGCTAGAACAATAGGTTTAAACAAACTGAGGGGCCATGGAGGACAGGAAAAAAGAGAAGGGAACAGAAATTTGTCTACCACTGCAAGAGGTGGTCACTAGAGGGACCCCAGAGTCCAAACAAAAGTTGAGGGGATGAGTAAAGCGGAATAGTGAACACATCTCAGAAACTTCATTCCTAACACACATCCACACATGCACATGCCCACATGCATGCACAGAAGGACTCGATTGGAATAAATCACTTGTCCCTGAAGTAAGGTTGTCCTTGTGTGTTCTTTCACGTTTTGTGTGAGTGCTTGGCTGGCTATGGATGGACCGTTTCATTTGGAACTATACCAGTACTTCCTTGGATGGTGAAGGAACAGAGCTAGAGTTAGATATTTGAGGAAAGAACATTAGGGATAGTTATAAAGAAGAAGACCAGCAGAACAAAATTGACCAGGGGAGATTGGGGGAAATCTAGAATGGATTTCTTTTAGAGATCTAGAATGGACTTACTCTCTTAACTGTATTTGGTGAAGAGTTATTGATATTCTGATATTGAAAACTCAGAACCCCACTCTAAATAATTTATTGTATATGCTAATTGTATAATGGATGGTATATAGTTATCTCTTGATATAGTTGGGTAAATCATTTATAATGAATATTTTTATTACCTTCATGAACTGTCTTATATTATTATAGAAATGCCCTCAACTCAGAATGGGATCAGGCAAATAGCAATTTTGTGTAATGAAAACTTATTAATGATTATCTTTTTTCTAAAAGTGACATTTATTGTACATGCAGACTAAAGTATCATTAAGGTTGATCAAGTTAGATCAATTATCTGTTTAACCAAGTGAAGTCAGCATTAAAGCTCTATAGAGCCTTGTTGGGTGACAAAAACATTATCAGGTAAAATCGACTGTTACAAGTCCTTTAAGACACTTAATCTGTTTCTTGGTTGTTTCATGTAGAGGCAATGATGCATAATGGTTAATATCATGGGCCCTACATATGTTCATTGCTTAAAATCCTGCTTCCACCCCTCATTATTTGTGTGACTGAACAAGTTACTAAACCTCTCCAAATCTAGTGGAATAAAGATAATAGTAATAGTTACCTCATCAATGTACACTGCTTACCCCAGTGAACAACACATAGTAAATACTCATTAAAAGTCATATTATTATTATTATTATACTAATATGACTACTTTGACCCTTCTGTGGACATATGGTATAGTGTTTCCCCTATCTCTCTTTATTTACATCCCTGGATTCTCAACCTTGAATTTACTTTGGTGACCTAATTTAGTTTTTATATTCCCAAGATTACTTCTTTTTATTTTATCTTCTATTCTGTCAGAAAATGATATTTTACCAAACCTAGACTGGCAACCCAACCCTGACTTCTAATTTGATGACTTACTCTTTGACCCATATTACACTCTTGCAACAATTAATTCTGCTTTACTAAGCCAGTAGAAGAGGTCCAAGTCTTTCTGGTTCACACTATTGGCTGGCACAGAAATGTTTTATTAGCTTTTTCATAATTTATATAATAATAACAACATTTACTATATTCTGCCACAGACCTGGCAGGGAAGCTCCAGATAAAAGGTCTCAATGGAGATATTTTTGACACAGCTGTGCCATCAGTTATGATTAGCTCACCCTGAAGAATAGTCCCAAAATAGGTCATCAATTGTCACTAAATTCCTTGGTCAGAGATTATAGCCCGAACCCAGCATGCCACCTAGCAAGTGTCTATACTTAGAAGCAGAAGACAAAAAAAAAAAAAAAAAAAGAAAGAAAGAAAGAAAAGAAAAAGAAAAAAAAAGAAAAGAAAGAAAGAAAAAGAGAGAGAGAGAGAATGTAATAAGCCCATGCAAATCTATCACTGCTTTTGGGAAAGATTGCTCAAAATGATTGCCCCAACAATAGTATCCATTTATCTCTTTCTCATAACCATCCTTTTGTTTGTGGTTTTAGCCACTATTTGTATACCCTGCATATGGAGACATTACTTTGTAAGAATTCTGTATAATGAATATTTGGATAAGCATTCCCGAGGTTTTGTAAAACCACATTGTTTTATGAATCTCACAGACTATCTACTCAAAAGTTGCATGAATGTGGAGAAATAAAGGACAATGTCTAGTGTGCTTGCTTCCCAGGACTTTAAAGCTGTGCAACTGTTGCCAGAATTTGTACTCTGGGGCACATGTCGGGTTCTCCAGACTTTGAGATTGAGACTAGGCATGTGTATTAGGGGTCAATACCTATAGAAGGGATGAGAAGGAAGTAGGATTGGGCAGAGGAAGAAGTTAAACTATGATAAAGGCCTAAGAAAGCCTTGGTCAACTGCTAGAATATATATCCTAAGAAGCTGGCAAATCTGGACCTTTAAACATCTCCCTTCATCAGTGATTGCATGTGGACTATCCCAGAAAAGGTAAACGTTGGCCTTGACAGGTGGAGGCTGTGTAAAGACAGCATTCCTGGCAACTGGACAGCAACTTTCTGGAGAACCTAGGCAGTGAATCTCATGGTCCACCACAATGTATGATGGACCTGGTCCACCACTACTAGCTTTCAGACAACTGATCACTTATATTTTGTTTACTTTTTCAATGCTTATTTATTTATTTTGAGAGTGGAGGGGGTAGGGGCAGAAAGAGAGGAAAAGAAAGAATACCAAGTAGGCACCACACTGTCAGCACAGAGCCCGATGTAGGGCTCGAGCTCATGAACTGTGAGATCATGACCCAAGCCAAAATCAAGAGTTGGACCACCCATGCACCCCTGTATTTTGTTATCTTATACCTAGAACAGGACATTTTGCATAAATGACGGTATTCAATTGCTTCTCTCTTCTCATCCCCCCTGCTTTATACCACTACCTCCCCTCCTCCATTCTCTCCCCAGTACATACTTCTTGGGAAGTTAGAGGGCAAGCTCTGTGCGTAGTCATCTTGCATAATTCCTTTATGCAGATGAGAAAGGATGCTATAAAGTTCAAGGTCCTATACTTAGTACAAAGATAGAACCTAAACCCAGTTGATCCAAGATCTGTCTGTAAATCCCATTTATTAGCCACTGAACAATGTTGCCTACACATGAAGTCACTCAGACACCACATCCATGATCATCAGTATTTTAGTCTGGCATGTTTATATATGGACACCATACTTTTCAAACCAGTCTCTCAAAAGACATGCTGTTTCCTCATCTTTTCACTTCCTTGGTTAGTCAGCAGAAATTTCCATAGTATATTGCCCCATTTTTATTAAAAGTGGATGACAGTTATCAGAAGTATATTGCCCACAAAAAAATAAAAAGGAAAGGAAGGAAAGAAGGAAAGAAAAAAACTTTGGAGTATATGCAGTATTTTGCCCGTAAAAGATGGCATACGTTTCTTAATACTTCAAATAAATTTGCAAGTCTTAAGCACTGTGATGAGAATTCTGAAAAGTTTGCAGTCTCTCATCAATTTCTTGATTGCATATTCCTGAAGAGCAGTGTTCAAAATGTACTATTTCTGTGAATTGAAGTTTTCCTATGTAGATCCTCTGTATAAACCCTCTTTTTTTTCAGTCAGAACTTCCTTTTACACATACCCATCTTCACCTTCTCTTTCAGCTAGAAGTATCATTAACAAAAAATATAAATCCAAGTTTTAAAACACCTGTTGTCCTACCTTTTCTCAGGTTAAACTCCTATGACAGGATCACAAATATGTTCATCTGAGGTGTACCTCTGATGAATGCTATGAAAGAACTGCTCTACATTTCCATGGTCAACTGTCCAGCCATACCAAGCCTAGCCCATTTAAATATCCTAGTACAAAATGGAAAAAGCTAGCAAGCTTGGGACCTTTTGTCCCATTTATATGCAAGATGATTTAGAGAGCAGACGGCAGAGAGACGAATTTTATAGCTTAAAAATTAAGGTTTGTTTTGTTAAGGAATTATCATAACTTGTTCAATTTTAGAACTCTTTTGGAGCACCTGGGTGGCTTATTAGGTTAAGTGTCCGACTTCGGTGCAGGTCATGATCTCGCAGTTTATGGGTTCGAGCCCCGCATCAGGCTCCTTGTTGACAGCTCAGAGCCTGGAGCCTTTCAGATTCTGTCTGTCTGTCTGGCTGGCTGTCTCTCTCCCCCCTCAAAAATAAATGAACATTAAAACATTTTTTTAATAAAAAAAAGAACTCTTTGACACATCTTTAGGCAGAGGGATGTAGTGCGTGCGTGCACACACACACACACACACACACACACACAAACAAACATGCAGAATGGCCTAATTGTCTTTTCCCATGCTTAAGTACTGTTCCTTAGCACTAATGCTTCATAGTTTGGGACTGGAACCATTTAGCCACACTGAAAGCCAGAAGATCCTGAGACCTGGTTGCTCACTCATTTTATAATTTATGGTATAGAGTGACATGCAAATAGATTAAAAAGGCTTTGCCATTTTTTTTGGTAGTGAACTTTCACATCAGTATAGTGAAGAATTCATCAGCTACTTGTTATCTGTTGTTTCCTTAATGTTTCATATTACTGTCATTAAGCCACTGATTAGCCAAGTTTTCTTCAGTATAAAATTTAACACCTAATCCATCCAGTTTTAATTCCCATAGATGATTATTTCACAGAATGTTGTTGAGTAATGTATTTCACTTATGCTTTTCCCAGTACTCAGGGGCATTTCTCAAATATAAGACAAATACTCTCACTACAGTTATATTAAGATGTTTAATAGGAGATACTACATTAAACATATAAATTTTTTTTCTTTGTGTTGCATCTGCGATCTGAGATTCCCTTCTGTCAACCATGCTACACAGAATGTGACAGAATGTGCTGGTATGTTCCTCTCTATTTCTCACATTGGACCTACATTCATTAGAGTGCTCTTTCTTCTCATTCTTTATTTTTTTAATGGTTATTTATTTTTGAGAGGGAGAGAGACAGAGTGCAAGCAGGGGAGAGGCAGAGAGAGAGGGGGGGAGACATAGAATCCGAAGCAAACTCCAGGCACCAGCTGACAGCCCAGAGCCCAATGCGGGGCTCGAACCCACAGACTGTGAGATCATGACCTGAGCCGAAGTCGGTTGCTTAACTGACTAAGCCACCCAGGTGCCCCTCTTTCTTCTCATTCTTCACAGAATGTCCTAATTTTTGGAGGGTCACACAAATAACTGTCCAGTGCAAAAGAATTCTCTGCCACGAGACCAATCCTCTTCATGCTTCAATTGTAATATACTCTAGCTATTGGTTTCTGAGAATCTATCAATTATGCACTGTTAGAACAGACCAAATCTCTTAGATGGATTAAAACTGTAGGTATGTAGGCTCCACTGCTCCACAACCATATTGAATTGGAATCTCTAGAGACAGAGTCTGGGAATCTGCTTTGTAACAAAGACCTGTAGTGACCCTTAGGCGTATGAAAATTTGAGAACCATTGAATCATCAGAGGGCAGTTAACCTATTTTCAGTCTGTGGCTCAATATCAAAGAACTATTGATACCATAAGGCCCCTGGGGACACCTGGTCACAATGGCTCTGTCAGTAGCTGTTTTGAAGCATGCCTCCACTCTTAACTATTTAAAAGTCAAAGATAAAATATTAAATGAAAACACCCTAACACAAAGCATGGTTCAAAAACAAACCAAACATCTCCTTGGACTAGAAAAATTTGAAAGTGTGGCTGAATATAAATGACTTTTGGGCTCCTGAGCCAGAAGCTGGTAGCGGATATAGGGGCTCAGTTCCTCTGTTTCAGCTCTACTCCTTGAAGCAAGGTGATGCCTTGGGCTCTAAGCTCATGCAAGATGCTAGAATTCAGAATCTGAATCATGGTTTTATTCAAATTATGGACTATGGGAGGCAGGATAAAGAACCATCTCATGATCAGAACTAAGCCAAAAGAAAGAAAAAGAAATAGAAGCCAATAACAAAATCAAACCAAACCAACCAACCAAACAAACAAAAACTCCTACTCATAATGACTTTGAAAACCCAAATCTAAAACAACTGAAGAAATTGCATGCAAAGGAAGACAACACAATCCACAGTTCACGAAATCAGTAATTAAAACATGACTTCACTTCAGATAAACCAATGTAAAGTGCTAATGACTTTCAATGTAATATGTTTATGATGTCAGTTCCCAGAAGGAAACCATCTCCCTCTCTCCACACCCTAAGGTGTGTGTGTCCCTAAGGTGTTCAGTAACTGCTCAGGATTAGCCTACTGTAATACGGCCCTGTATGACAGTTCTATTAAATCACCTCAATAGAATTCAGACTTAATAACAAAGATTTAAAAGGAGAGCACTACTTCATTTTTAGAAATAGGGTAATCAGGATGAAGTTAATGCTTCAAGATAAAACTTAATACTAAGTTAAAAGGAAAGCAACAAGGAATGCCTGGGTGGCTCAGTCAGTTAAGTGTCCAACTCTTGGTTCCAGTTCTGGTCATGATCTCACCATCATGAGATGGGCATGGAGACTGCTTTGGATTTTCACTTTCCCTCTCTCTCTGCCCCTCCCCTACTCGCTCATATGCTCATTCTCTGTCTCTCTCAAAAAGAGAGACTTTAAATGAACTTACAAAATAAATAACTAAAGAAGAGAAAGGCAACAGCAATGAAAAGTTCTCCTTGCTCATTGATTTAGTCATTAGTCTCATTTATCTGTCTTCTCTAAGACCAACCTTGCATCTTTGATTATATTGTGGTGTATAGAGCAGCCCAAAAATGTTTTGTCCATCATTTGTCTGAGGATGTGGAATAAACAAGGTTACTCTAAGCTTTCTCACTGCAGAGGCCACGTTATGCATAGTAACCTCTTTTGTAAGTATGAGTGATACAGGAGTTTTTTGATTTCCCATGTGTCACAGTCAACTACATAGGGTTCAATAGCAAATCATGTTTTAAACTGATTTCAGAGAAGGTGACCAGGAGATATACTGGCTGAGGAGACTCAGCCATTCAGAAGGCAGCAATGTGAATTATCTACCCATAAGTGATGTCTTTTCATGTGAGACATAATAACATCATTCCAGAAAATGGTTTTCATGACCTCTTACTTATAGGATATCCAGGAATTATCTGCATGAAGGCATTGACAAGAAGATAGATATGGTGGCTCAGACTTGATTCTCACATTAAATATGATAAAGACATGTAACACATGATGGGAGAGCTAATAAAATATTTTAGAGTTACCTAATTTTTCATGAAAAGTAATAACAAAAAAATTGTAGGCTCAATCAGTTTTTATCTCAATCTCAGTTCCCACCACAAAATCTTCAGCTCTGTGATAGTTTTATAGGGAGTACTTACATTGCTTATAAACATATATATGGTGTATATTGCATGGCTTTCAAGTTTAGAAGGTTTGAGGCAAATACTTTATCACGTTTCATCCCCTAAGTGAAATGGGACAGGTAAAAAAATATTGTAGGCAACTAGGGGTGTCCAAGAGCAGATTGCAGATAGAAATTAATAATCCTTTACCTATTTCCTTCTCTTCTTCTTTCTTTACTTCCTTCCCTCTTCTTTCTGTAATTTGTTATTCAAATATTCATTGAAAAATTCATGCAAACCTTCAGAGTTTTACTCTATACTAACTAAGTATGCTGTGAATATAAAAGCAGAAGGGGGCAATCTCTATAGGTTGTTGCTTTCAAGGTGTTGAAGCACTATTTGAATATGGGAGATGTACTAGATTCTCCCTGGAGTAGTAAGGAAAGTCTAGCAAAGAATTTAAGGAATTACCTGAGACCTGGAGGATTAGCACAAATTTTTCATGCAGAGAAGTAAGGGCAGATTGTTTCAGAATAAAGAGGAAGTTGGTCTATGAAGGAGACACAGGCATGAGAAAGCATGTATTTGCAAGCAATTACAAGGAAGTCAGCTCTGTTCCTTAGTAATAATATTGTCATGGTTAATTTTATGTGTCAGTTGGCTAGGTTATAATTCTCAGTTGTTTGGTCAAATGCTAGTCTACATGTTGCTATGAAGGTGTGTAGATGTGATTACCTTCCATAATGTGGGTGGGCCTCATCCATTCAGTTGAAGGCCTTAAGAGCAAAAACTGAGATTTCTTGGAGAAAATTGAATGCTGGGAATTCTGCCCCAAGAATGTAACATAGCAATCCTGCCTATATTTGTGACCCATAATTCAACATGCTGGTCTGCCCTGCAAATTTCAGACTTGTTAGTCCCTACTATCCCATGAATCAATTCCTTAAAATCTCTTTCTTTTTTCCTTCCTTTTCTTTTCCCTCTTTTTCTCTCCTCCCTTTTCCCCTACCCCCCTCTCTCTTTCTCTCCCCTTCCCTCCCTCCTCTCTTTACTCCTATTGGCCTGTTTCTCTGAAAACTGTTTACTGATACACATACTAACATATAGTGAGTATTGGTTGACTCATCTGATTAACTTCTCATATAACCATTTAAGTGATGTAAAGACAGAGAAACTGAGACTTATTTAAAGAAAAACAAACAAACAAAAACTTGCCTAAAACCAGTCAGTTAGTGATGTAGTTGTGATTTGAACTGTTTTGTGTGACTCCACCTTCACGTTTAATTACTATACTGCTTCTTTAGAATTTAAGTTGTGGGGAGTTAATACATAATATTCAAAAGAGGGGCTTGGTGGAGGTCACTTGTGGGGAAGAGCACTGGGTGTTATATGGAAACCAACCTGACAATAAACTATAAAGTTTAAAAGAAAAAAAAAAAAGAGGGGCAATATGCTCAGTATGAGAAAGATCAGTCTTCCTACCAAATGAAAGAGAGATTGGAGACCAAATAAATTGTTTAAAAATGATGAGTTAGTCTTTTTGATAAAACTTCCCAGAGCTCCAGTGGTCCCATTTGACATTTCTAAGTCATTTGACTGCCAACTGGCATATCATGAGCATATTCAGTATGCTTCTCTTTTCTAATATCACTTGACCTGACTGTTGACTATCTTCTTCCTCAATAACTTTATTTTTAAAAATGATATGAAAAAAAAAGAAAGCTACTTGTTAGACATCAAAATGGCTACAGTGGGATTGGCTCATCCACACCAGGGTGTATGTGTTTTCAGTAGTTATTAACATTCTGTTATTAACACTGACAAGTAATAATGACATGTAAAGCCATGCATTCACTTCTGCTAAAACATGCAGCCGTAAGCCCTGCCCTCCAGGAAGTTATAATTTAGTAAAACATGTTCAAAAGTAATTATAATACAAGTAAGTTACAAGAAATACCTAATGAGAATTGGAGATAATATTCTATGGTTAGGAAGAGACCATCATAACATCTTCTGTAGTTAAAACATTAGCAAATCAAGAAGACATTTTAGGCATTACTATGATTTAAACTTAATTTTTTTCCCCTGTGATTTGGCTGATTTTAGCACAGTGGTTTTTATAGCAATGAAGTATGATTTTTTTGAAAGTTTGTATTTCTTTTGCCTATTTCATTGCCTTCCAAACAACAGGAAAGGCTTTGATGCTTCATATTACCCAATTCTTTAGATTCCCATCTATTGCTGTCTGTTTTCTGCTTCCTCATTTTCCCTTCTTCCTTCTTTTTCTCAGACTCATCTTATTTTGGCTATCACTGTCAGATTCATCTTCCCACTCCTCTGGTACATGGATAGGGAGAAGATGTTACATAGATAGAGTCAGAAGGATGTATTTTAGAGTCACATCAACCACTGTTTTCTTAACTGTATCACCTTGACACAGCCTATATGAGATTTATGGTGATTAGTCTTTGATATATATTGTCAAACCTTGATTAATATTCATTCTCTTAAATCTTTTGGTGATTTCCCATTGCACATTGGATAAATTTTCAAGTGATTTAGTACATTAGTGTGAAAAGGAATGACTTGTGCAATCTGGTCCCAACCTACCTACCTTAGTCCATGTGGGCTGTTATAACAGAATACCACAGAGTAGATGGTTTATGAACAACAGAAATTTATGCCTCACAGTTCTGAAGTTGGAAAGAGCAATATTAAGGCCCAGGAGTTTGGGTGTCTGGTGAGAGCCCATTTCCTCATTCATACATGGCCTCCTTTTCACTGCATCCTCACCTGTAGAAGGGGCAAGGGAGCTTTGTATGATCTCTTCTGTAAAGGCACTAATTCCATTCATGAGGTCTCCATCCCCATGACCTAATCACTTCTCAAAGCCTTCACCTCAAAATACTATCATTGGGATTAGGCTCCAACATAAGAATTTTGATGGTAAATAAACATTCACTGTATAATACTACACTTTTAGTGTTTGCCCTGGGCCACTTTTATATAGACCTTCCATTTACTGGAAGGCAAGTCCATTTACTGCCATAACGGTAAATCAGTAAATCGTTTTTCTCCCATCAACTTTTTCGTTTTTTATTAGATAAATATAGAGATTGTGTAGGGTCTAAAGTTTATGCAACTTGGATGGTCTACTTTTAAAAGGACTGGAGGGATGGAGAGAGGGAAAACATTATGAATACAACATAGAGTACAATTTTGGGAAGGACCCATGCACCTTAAAGTTCATTCGTTTCCTAGTGTATCTTCCTTTGCCTGTTGAACTGTTGAACCCTTCGATCAGATATATCCTTTCCCTTTTCTTTGTTTATTAAATATAACCAACTGTCAGCTGAAATAGTACCTCCTGTCTGAAGACTGGCAAAGGTTTCAAGCCCATTGCAGTATTTTTCTCCATAGAATTCTCCTAGCATTTATGTGCACTCTTAATTTAGGCTGCATTACATACTGATGTATGCAGTTACTTAAGTTGGTGTGTGTATATGATTTTACACAATTTCTAATTTGATTACCAATTCCCGGGTTCTTTTCCAACCCCCATCCTTAGCCCATCTTAGTGTTTTATGTATATAGGTGCCCAGTAGTTGTTTGTTGATTCACATCAAAGATGATATTTCCAAGATCCATTTTTTTAGTGAAAGGACAGCACAAATTGTGTTTTAATTAAATATAAGTTGCTCCAATTATAATTTCAAAGGCACTAAACCCACCCAGTTAAAATTAAATAAAGTCTTTTTATTTACATATTATGTAAAATGTGTTAAGTAAACTAAATTGGTATGTACAATAGATTTCTTCTAAAAATTAATGCTGAAGAGAATTATGTGGCATCTACCCTTCTTTTATTTTGGTTACATTTCAGTACATTTATATGAGGATAATTTTTTTAATTTTTTTACTAAATAATCAACTCAATGCATTTTATAGTTTCTTTTCCTAAAGAAGTCTACCTCTAAAATAGTATCCATATGAAAAAGAGTGTATTTCTAAATGAAGTGTCATTAAAAGCGGCAAGAAGGAGAGCATTTATGCACCATGTCTTAAACCACCCTTCCCTCATTTGTACTGCTGTGGAAGTATATTTCTTAAGCCCTTGATGTGACTATATCAGCAAAATATAATAAATTAACATGAGTAATCCTCAACTTTTATTATACTGTATCTTTTCACATGAAAAGCATATAAGTAGGCATGAAATACCATGAATTTTCTACCCCTAACTGCATTATATAAAGAGCTGTCGTAGGCATATGAAGTGCTTTTAATCTGAATGAACTTCATTAGCTTTGGATTTAGTTGTGCATTCAGGGTACAAGTTGAAAGGCCTACCTGTTTGCTCAGGCTTTTCTTAGAGTTTGCCCGAGCAACACAGAGGGGATATAGTGAGAGTGGATAGAGGTAGTTAAAGAAATAATTCTAAGGAGAAGCACTTTTGAACACTCGCAGAAATCTCTTTACCACAAGATGCATTTCATCTAGAACTTACTAGGAACTGTCTTCCAGGAGCTTCTAGTCAGGCCTTCAGGGACTGTCTATTCCCTCTGGACCATGAGGAAACTGAGACCAGTCATGATATGTGGGAGCTTGTAGAGTACCGGACAGAGAGGAAAGGCATCAACGCAGAAACAACTGGCATTTATCAAGGGCTTGCTCTGGACCAGGTGTTGTACAACTCTAGCCGTTGTACACATCTTAGTGTTTAAGCCTCACGACAACCCAATGAAGTGTATATGGTCACTTTCCTCATTTTGCAGATGTCAAGTGAAGGTCAGAGAGGTTAAATAACTGGCCCAGGGTTACACCATTAGATACAAGCAGAGTGGAGATTTGAAGCCAGACAGTCTGGCTCCAGAGGCACTCTTGAGCCTCTCTGGTATGCAGAGTGCACAAAATAAAGAAGTGATTAAAAAGACAAGAAGTCTGTGTTTAAGAAGTTTACATTTTATTGAGGGATTGCTGTTATGTAAAAGCAGAATAATACTGCTGCAAAGGTGTTATAATGTCTCAGCAATGCATGGGGTCTCTCCTTGGAAACTATGGGGCTTACCTGTGGTTCTCCTATAAGGGGGCTGCTGGCTCAGAAAAGTGCTATTGGAAGATTCTTCTTACAGAGTAACAGGAAAGGAGGCAAGGCCAGACACAGGGTGAACCTGCTCACACATTAACATACTTATTTAAATGAGAAGCAGCAATGACTCAAATTCAGTAAATGATGGTAGGAATATAACATACAGGATAGAAAGTTAAATAGCCCAATGAATCTTTTCCACTTTAAGTACATGGGGAATAAACACAGAGAATCCCACCTTCCCTATCAGCCCAACAGCACAAGGGGAAAGTTCTCGAGTTATACTGAACGGACAATTGCTTCACCCTGCATGATGCAGCATTAGGTATCCTTCCTACTAAAATCTCACCAGCTAATGAAATAAATTATGACAGATGAAGAAATCCTACCATTCCTTTTCAAATTCCATGTCAAAGAACAGGTCAGAATCAAACACACTTGGGCATGTCCGTCTTCAACATTGGTATTTCTAGTGCATTTAAATACTTCTCTTATTTGCAGAAATGTGATGTCCTTTAAATAGAACGATGACCTTATTAACCCACTATTATTAGGATATATACAAACTTCAACAGTTTTTTGTGGTGATTAACTGAGTTATATATAGTACATGTAACCGTGTCTGGCATATAGTAAGTGCTAGAAAAATGTAAGCTATTATTATCATTATCATTTTTATTAGCAGTAGTAAGGTTAGCATCCGGGCTAGGATGTTTGGTCTGATTTAATGCTTCTCCTGTGATCAACTACAGATGTTTGCAAGGTGGCTGGCTGGCCAGAGCTGTAGATGCAGTGCTGTTTACTAGTGGAACCAACTGGAACCCACTGAGATACCCTTGCACCTACCATCAGTGACTTAGCCACCTTCACAGTACAGAAACCCAGAAGCTTGTTTGACAAGTTTATTTTCACAGGTGAACATTTGCAAATATGAATCTGACTGTAATTAGAAAAAACAACATGATAAGGACACTCAGCTCTGTGATCCACAATAAAAGCAAATCCCGCTGTCTTCAAGCCAGTGGGTGTTATCCCTGCATAAGAACCCTAGGATCGTGCCCTTAATTAGCTAATTATTTAGAAATTGGAAAGGAATCACTTAACAAGGAACACACACCCCATGATACAAGTGACATGAGTGGTGAGTAAATTTACTTTCAAGAATTAATAAAGAGTGTCAATGAACTGCATATGGTATTCATGTGTAATTAAAAACAAATTCCTGGGTAGAGAAACATGAAACATGCTAGTAAATTAATCTCCTCAATTAACCAAAAAAAAAAAAACTCCCAAAATTTCTGATAGAAAACATATATATTTTCTGCATGAAATGTGGAAATGATTTCCTTCTGTGTGACTCAGTGTTTGTTTAAAAGAATCAACAAGATTGCAGCAATGTATGGGGAATATTTCACTGACACGTGAGCACAAAGACCTTGAACAACAACAACAGAAAACAACCCCCTCCTCATTTGCTTTGGCAATATTTCCCTCTGCTAATTGAACACAGTATACTTGAACAAATAAAAATAATCTACCATGAATTAGTTCCGTACCATTTCTTTAGTTTTCTATACTATAATAAATACAACATTCCAGATGTATAACAGGAAACAGAATCACTTATATTTATGAAGTAGTCTCCCACATTTCTTTGCAAAAGAGAGAATCCTGGACCCAGTGGGCTATGTTCTCATTTAAAACAATCACAGCTTATGCTCTGTGAAACTCATGGTAAACCTCAATTAGCAATGAAATACTGCAAACCTCATTGTTAAAGAATAAGTGAGAATATAACCGAGTAATAAGTGTAATATTCCCTGTAATACTAAAGGGAAAATATAATAGATCCTCAAAATGTCTATGTTTAACTCAGTGGAATTTATTTGATCCTCATCTTACTAATTTTGACATCATCAGTGTTGTCATGCATTTATTTATCTGTTTGATTGCTATGCTAGTCACTAATTTCATATTTCCTACCATTACTGCCTTCCAAAACAAGCAACCTATAAAGACACAAAAAAGAAAAATATAAAAATAAAAGGAAGTTGATAGGATGGTAGGAAGAATCAGGATAAATAATAGAAGATAAAGACAAATATAAATTAATGCACAAATAATTTTTTCCTCATATAACTTATTAGAAATCGGTTACAAATTTGCCTCTGAGCTTCCTAAGAATCAACCCAAAGATAGAAAGAATCAGTTACTTAACCACAATTCAAAAATGAAAATATGCATGACTAGTCATTGAGTCCTGATGAAATTTCTATCCTAGGTTTTCACATACAGAAAGAACCCATGTAGTATAGTGAACAATGTCCCAAGGTATAAAAGAAGTCAATTAATGCATACCGTGCCAACATCTCTATAATAAATCTAAAGATGGGTTATCTATGACTTCCTTAAAATGTTTCAATATGGCCTGCTGGCGTAAGCCCCCATACCAATCAAAATAATCTGGTTTAGCTTTCCTTGACCTGGATTATTCCAAGGACATCACTTGGATTTTGGAATGACTAAAAATGTTTTAATTAGTAGTTCTTAAAGTGTGGTCCCAGACCAGCAACATTAGCATCACCTAGGAACTTATTAGAAATACAAATTTTTAGGTTCCACCTCAGACCTTCTGCATAAGGAACTCTGAGAGTGAAGCCCAGCAATTAATCAATTAAATTGCATGTTGGAGAAAGACAACAAGGTGAATTTATAGTTGAAAAATGCAAATAAAACATGTTTATACAACATATACCTTTCCGTGTTTCTGGAGTATATACTGTGAAATGAATGACTTGGTCAAAAGAAACTAAATGAGCAGAGGAAAGGATTTATGAATTTAGAGGGTGTTTCAGAGAAGAGTTGTTATTTTAGGAAATCTTAAGTACTTAGTAGAGAAGGTGAGGAATGGAGTGATAAAAAGGGTGAGGGAGGATAGGTTATGTTACTCATAACAAAACTATGTGATCCTGAGAATAACTGGTTCTGCTTTTACATGAAACAAAAATAGGAACACCAATAGATGTATTTTAAAGATTGCATCTGCTCAACCATAGCAGAGTCAGTCATGACTTAAATATTGTAAAAAATGCTTCAATGAAGTAGGATGCATTTATTTGCGGTTCTGAATGTTCACAGAAGTTCAGATATATTGCATTGTTTGGTCAATTATGATATATGTAATTACATATATATATAGAGAGAATTATATATATATACATATATGTGTGTATATATATATATATAATTTAAAATATGAGATTCAAGCACAAGTGCTGTGGACTGAATTATATTGTCCCAACTTCATATGTTGAAGCTCTAACTCCCAAATGTTATGGGTTTTAGAAATGAGGCCTTTGGGAAGTAACTAAATTTCCATGAGGTCTTGAGGGTGGGGCCCTCATGATGATATAAGACCTTATATAAAAGGACACAGAGCTCATTCCCTCTCTCTCCCCTCCCCCTCCCACCCTCTCCATCTCGCTCTCTCTCCTTCTCTCCCTCTCTACCTCTCTCTCCCTCTTCCTCTGTCCTTTATTTCCTCCCTCCCTGTTCTGCCGCCATGTGAGGACACAGCAAGAAAGCAAGTATCTACAAGCCAGGAAGAGAGTTTCTAACAGAAACCAACCATGCTAGCACCTTGACCTTGGATTTATAGCCTCCAAAAGTATAAGATAATAAAATTTAAGGCAAGCAGTCGTTTTGCATTTTCTTAAGGCAGCTCTAGCTAAGATAATAAGTTTGAAGCAATTTGACTTTAATCCTTTAGAATTTAGAAGGAATTTTTAGTCCTTTAGAGATTAATGATATAATTTTCAAATCACCAATTTCTCCTAATTTAAGTAATTATTGGAAGTTCTGTTTCAGTCAATCAGGCACACTGGATATTATCCCAGGTCTTCTTCCCACTGTGGAAGAGTTGGATCTTGCATAAAATACAACATTTAGCTCAGGGTCAGATTTGGCCCATGGCCATAGGTTGCCAGTCCCTACTATATAACATTGAAAACTAAGGATCATGTAGTATATCATTTTTGTAAAATTGAAAAGCAACCAAATCTAAGTAACACATTTTGTTGTGATGAAACTATTTTTAAAAAGATTAGATAAATAAAAAATTCAGTATAAGTGATTACTTTTGAGGGAGGAAAAGGAATGGGAACATAGGAGTAGATGAAACACCATTAGTAATATTCCAGTTCTGAGGCTGGGTGGTGGAATCATGGGGATCTTTTCTTCTGTGTTTCATAATGCACACGCGTATTTCATGTACTCTTTTATATTTCAAAAATTCACATAATTAAAAATATCACTGCATCCCTAAATGATTTAATTTTATAAAAGTGATTTTGTTCTTGGTAGTTAGGTCACTGGTTCTCCATGACATCAGGTTTCTCACTACCAAAGGACCAGTCATGAAGCTTTTCAGGGGAAATACAGGAATAAATTAATTTAGACAGACTTACACAGGCAATTATGAATCTCTTTAACATGTGTAAATATTGTATACATACATATTGCCATAAAAGTATTTTAATTTGAAATATGGGATAAAGTAATCTATTTCCTGAAGTTTAAAACAGTTCATAAGATTATGTTTATATGATTCAGAGACAAAGGCTCAATGGCTATATTGTATAGCAGGGATAGTTATAACGTCTGTCAACCGTATGTATTTATTTTCTAAATATACACATTACGCAAAGAAATTAGAAAGCCTCAAAACTATAGTTCGCCTAAAATAAATATGGCATTGTATACAGGCTGTTGGCCTGGCGCTAAGTAATTATGGGAAATAACCTGAATGTGATCCTTAAGTTATACAGGCTTATATCAGGTTTCTGCAAAAATCATATAAAATTTCTCTTTCTAAGGGTCTGCAGGGGAAACACAGAATATTAATTTCATGGAGTTCCATTCCAGTATTTCTGTAAGAATTATATGTCTGGATAAGGCAGTTACTACATACAGCACTAATATAGTTGAAAACATTCCATGAATTGAATAAGAATATTTCCATCCAAAAAGTGCCAAATAACAGGTCACCTCAAGTGAATGGAGAAAAGGTATAATTACGGGCGCATTTAATACCTGTAATGAACTCAACTTTGAAAGCTTTCCATTGTTTATATGTCACATACCGGTTATAAATAAAATTTTAAAAGGTATAGCACAAAGAGAACGTTAAAACTTCAAAGATTATATATATACATATACATATATACTGTATTTGTTATGTTGCGATGACATACTGTATTATTCAGTTACATGAGATCTTGACTGCCAAGCAAAATATATTTGTTCAATCTCAAACTATGGATTTTTATTTTCTTTTCTGTTCAAATCATTTGGATTTAAGCTAGCATTTATAACTATCAAAACCTGAGGGACGATCAGACAAAGACAAAAAAAAATATTCACCTACTATAAATTAAAATATGAGTTTTGGAAGGAAAAAAAATCACCGCTTTATAATAAATTGAGGTGATAAAAAGAATGTCCATTAAGATCTCATGGAAAAAGTGAGGTAATACTATTTTATGTTATTCAGATAAATTGAACATATTTCATGAGCAATGTTTTAACTTTTAAAAAAATTGTAAAAGTAAACTTTGGGGTAGTGTTGTAGATCCCCAAAGACAGATTTTTAAAGTTTAAGTGCCAATGATATTTAAGAGTTGGACTAAATAGTATGGTGGGTGTCTTTCAAGTTATGCTAACAACCTGAGTAATAGACCCTGAATTTTTAGCTATTTTAATGGGTTTGCCCATTATTGATCATGTTGGTCATTGCCAAAAATATTAACATAAGTACACTTTTTATATATTTATTCACTCACTAAAAAGTGAGACCTAGCAATTACATAGTAAGTATTTTGAATGTATTAGTCACAGAAGGTGAAAAGACAAATCGTATAATCTGGAGAATCACACAGTCTATTAAAAGAATATGTTATTAAAACTTAATTGGCTTTCATTATAATAATAAATACAAAACTGTGAGTTCTACTACATATACTTTCATATTAAAATATTGTTTTACTTCCTTAAGAGCCCAGTTTCATTTTCCCCATATTTTCCAACCAAGATCACCAAAATAATTTTGTTTATCATGACTTGACCAATGTATATTGCTTTCTTTTCTTGGATATGTTTATAGTATATATTTCTAACCATTTATGATATATAATATCTTATTTAGAAAATGGACATGTACTTAGTGAAGAGAATTGGTAAACAGTGAAGTACACAGATAACATGAAGTATCATCTAGCTTTCTGCCACAAATAAATGATTTCTGGTAATCTATTGGCATATTTTCTTCCAGATACAGATTCAGATACAAGTATGGGTCTGGGTATGAGTCTGTCGGTAGGTAAATATAGTGTGTGAAGCAGACAGTAGGGTGTTCTCGCATGTACATATGACCAATGGTTACAGGCAGCACCTGAAGAAAGCGTAGATGCTGAAAAGCAGTATATGGACGTATGGAGGTCCCGGGCATGGAGCGTGGTGACTGTAACTATTCGTTAGCTACTCTAAGTGTGGTTCACAGACCAGCAGCATTAGCATAACCTGAGAACTTGCCAGAAATATAGAATCTCATGACCTACCCCATACTCACTGAATCAGAATCTGCATCTTAGCCATATTTCTCTGATTTTCATGCACATTAAAATTTGAGAAGCACCACCCTAGATGACAGATACAAGTAGAGCAGGTGAATTGGGGCCAACTCGCTCATTAGAATAAACAGTGGCTAGAACCCGCAATATTTTAAGGCGCCCATGAAATCGTTTCAACTTATTTTAAAATAAGAATTAAGAAACTTTTATATAGAACCTGTTTTAATATGTGATCTTAATACATACTGCTTTAAACAAACACAAGTGTAAAATACAATTTTTCATATGATGTTTTTATGGAGGAAGGGACCCAGAAAGATAAAATTTCCTAGGGTACACAGAAGTCATAATGCAGCCGTGTGATGAAAAACAAAACACTTGCAAAATGAAATAAATCCTAGACGGTCACTTCAGTGGCATCTCTTCTTTCATCTCTGTCATTGTTTGATTTTTTAGAAAGGATATAAACTTCCCCAAAAGACCTTAGTGGAAATCAGTCATTTGTATACAATTAGTATACCTACTAATTCTCATGGATTCATTTTAAAAGGAAACCTATTGTGTTTAATTTTTAATATCTTCTGTTTTAAAATTAATATCATTTCACAGATATCTTCCCATATTAACAAAAACTTCTCTAAACAGGGTTTTGATGACTGTATGGAATTCCACCCTATAAAATAAATACTTTTAACGAATTTGTTGAGCATTCATCTAGTTTCTAATTATTGTTATTACAAATAACATTGTGATGAACAAATATCCTTGCTGCAAATTCATGATTATTCCGTTCAGAGAAATTCCTAAAGTGAAATAGTAAAATTATGGGTTCATTGGATATATACTTTTTATTGTTCTTTTGTTTTTATTAACTCTCAATTTTGACAGTTCAAACTTACAGAAATTTGTTAGGAATCATACAAGGAACCCCTTTAATATTCTTTACCTAGAGTCATCCATTTTCCCCTATTGGTCTTATTATTCTGTATTCTCAATCTCTCTCTTTCTCTCTTCCCCTCTATCCCACCCCCCACCCTCTCTCTCCTTCTCTCTCTCTCTTTCCCCCTTTCTTTCTCTCTCTCTCTCCCCCCTCTCTCTTTCTCTCTCTCTTACACACACACCACTTGAGATTAAGTTGATAAAATCCTGCCCTTTTACCATTTAATACTTCACCCTGCTTTGCCTAAGAGCAAGGATGTTCTACTACACATCACAATAAAACTATCAGAATCAGGGAATTACCACTGGTGCACTACTATTATCTATTACATAATCCATGTTTAAATGTCAACTGCCCAGCAGTGTTCTTTAGAGTTCCTCAAACCCCTCTCCTACCTCCCCACCCCAGAATCCAATCTAGGATTCACGTTGTTTTCACTGTTATTTAGTCTTCTTTAATGTGGAACAGCTCCTCATTGTCATTTTTGTTCTGGACGTTTTTAAGGTTATTGATATTTATAATCAAATAGCCCTACAAATAGTATTCCTTCTTTTTAAAATTTTTTTAAAATTAATTAATTAATTTATTTTGAGAGAGACAGAGATAGCACGAGTGGGGCAGGGGCAGAGTGGGGGGCTGTGGAGAGAGAATCCCAAGCAGGCTCCACACTGTCAGCGCAGAGCTCGACACGAGGCTCAAACTCAACAAAGCTGTGGGATCATGACCTGTGCCAAAACCAAGGTTTGGACACCTAACTGACTGAGCCACTGAGGCGCCCCTAAATAATATTACTTCTACTGAGAAAAATGACACATAAGAAAGCCCTTTTTTTCATATCTTAATAACATGGAATGCTAAGTGTTTCATTTTTCTAATCTGCAAATTGCAATATGAATTTTGTTTTTCCTTAAAATATTCATTTCTTAGATTAGAAGTTGAATTTTTTCATATATGTGACCATTTTCTTATTAATTACTTGTCTGTATCTTTCGTTTAGTCTTCTCTCAGGGTCTTTGCCTTGTCTCTTCGGATTGACTTATAAATATTGTTTATTCAATTTTTCTCTAGGTCATTTATGGTACTTGTTAATAGAAACCTTTCACTTTTCTGTAGTGATCTACATAAAAGTCTTTTAGTTGTTTTTGCCTTTGGAATTGGGCTTGGCAAAACCTTCCCTCCCCAGTGTTACCTGAATTTCGCTCTAAACTTTCATCTAACTATTTTATGACTTGTTTTACCTTTACTTTTAAGCCCTGTAAGATATATTTTGGTATCTAACCTATATTTGCTCAAACTTTAACCTATTATTCTATCTGTTTTCCCACCAATTTGGGATATCAGCTTATATTATACATTAATTAATATTGAAAATTAATATTTTTTCATCATTCTGATTATTTAGAATAATTAGTTATTCTAAATACTGACCAAAATAAATTCAAGCTCTTAGAAGAAATAGGAATCGTGGAACTCTAAACTAGAAGGAACCTTAGAAATTGTAGGGTACAATCAGTTTATGAAGATAAAGGAAAATATGTATCTATTTGGTGACTAAACACTGACAGTAATTTTCTTTGTTTCAATTCAGCCCTGTTATTTTTAAGCTGGGACCTCACATATAAAAGTTTAGTAATATCTATGAGCAACGGGGGAATATTTTTAATAGTTAAAGTTAGAAGTATACAGGCAATTTTATTTGCTTTTTTTTTTATATTTCAAATAAACTAGATAGAAATTAGTTTGTTTATTCATCTAAGTTCACTTCACTTTCAAGTCCCCAAACTTAAAATTTTGATACTAAACAGGGGAAATCTCTCTAACTTCCATTAGCAAGATATCAAATATGTTTGGACTACAGCCTACTACCCATGGTACCCTTCATATTACATAAGAGAGCGTGCTCGTTGCCAAACGTACAGTTTAGAAATGAAATAAATTTTAGTGTAAAGCTAGTTAATGAAACTAGCAAATTTAGACTTGTTTAAATGTCAGTATAATATTAAGTACCATATGCTCTGTGCCAAGCAGTTAAAATTGTTTTTGGAAGGATATGAAATTAATTGTTAAAAAGAGAATTTAGTGACCTAAAGTACTTCACAATCAGCGTTATCATTTAATGCATCTTTTGGCAATTATTAAACCCTCAGGAACGGCATGGATATCCTTATCAAGTCTGGAAAGACACTAATGGGGAGGAGAATGGAGTGATGCTTGCATTTACATGTGGGCACGAGCCCAGAGAAAAGTGAAGGGGGGGAAACCCATAAAAACGCCCTCAGGCTCAGTGCCTGGGGCAGATATATTGTGCAGCCACCAGAGTCTCCAATAGCACCATTTCCTACATTAATCCAGTGTTTTATTCCTTTTCTTCCTCTTGTATTTTTGGATGCTTTTCAATTTTAAGGACAGATAATTTTTTTAATTCCCACGCATTGTTTACTTCTTAGATTATTAACTCAAATCCATGATTAATAAGAAAGTCATATTAAGGTCAAAAGTGTGTTGGAGGGTGTGGGTTGGTTGACTTCGTAAGTTATTAATAACAATAATAGAAGAAAACAATGATTAAGTACTTATGCTAGGCACTGTTCTAGCATTTTACAATTACTATTTTTATCTATCCTCTAAATCATCTAATAAGATATTTACTAGTTTTGTCTCCACTTTACAGATGAGGAGATTGAGGCAGAGTGAGGTTCAATAACCATTTTAATTTTGACTTGATGGAAAACTATCTTAAATATCTACTTTCCTGACTTGGGAAATGCAGCTGTTGGATATAGTTGCACTTTTGTTTTAATGTCTCAATATCAGAAATGCCTCAGTTGTCATGTAACAAAAATAATAATTGTACTGCAAGTGGCAGCAGGCAAAGGAATTTATTGGCAGGACTAAATCCAGATTTTTGTTTATTTTGTTTTATTTTTTGCTTTGGTTTTAGTTCTGATCTTCTAGTGAATATCTGAATATTCAATCTGAAAATTTGATTAAAGAAGAAAAAAATCCCTTTCTGATACTTGAAGAATCTGAACAGTTTCCACTTAATATCGATAAATCAAATGTTGAAGGAGGGCAAGAAAACGGCCTATCACTTGGGGGATGGAGGTGAGGGTAGGAGTTCCAGTGTGGTTTGAGGGATGTAAAGTGGAAAGGCGAAAATGTCCCCCAGTGAAATGTTTGAGACAAACCAGTTTGTGGCAGGGAATACTTCCCTCTACATCCTATTTCTGCCATTAACCACATTCACACCATCACCTCCTACCCAGTAATATGAGACTGGGATCCTAGGATGTCTTCCTAAAACTGTAAGGGAGAGCTCTGGCTGATCGCTTCACCAAAAATGTGTGATTGTGAGAGCTTGAAATAGTCATTGCCGTAGTCCAGTAACCTATGTTAGCAGGTTTGCCAGCTTAAATTAATATTTGATCCATGGTTTTAATTTATTACTACATCACATAGGTCATGTTTTTAAGCGTTCCTGTGAAAACCATGGCAGGGTTATAATATTTCACTGGTATAATCACAAAGCTGTGCTTTTAAACAGTGGATGTACTGTGATTAAGCTAAGTAAAAATTATATAATTTAGGACAAGGAAGGATTTTTTTTAATAGGCCAAGTAGGTAAACAATAGACTTGGGTGAGGATGAGAAGTTCCAAAAAAGCCTGCTCCTGCTAATTCTAGTTCCCACTGAAGGTTTCATGTATCCCTTTTTTGTTAAGGCTCTGCATGTGAATGCTAAGGGGTAAATGATATGTTGGAAGGAAAAGAAAGAGGGGAAAGAATTCTTATTATCTGAGCATCTTCTACCAGCTATGCCTAGGAACCGTGAAGGTCTCTATAAATCCTCACAAGACCTGTAAAGGAAGTGTTGGCATCTCTTAGAGGTGAAAAAAATAAATTTCATGATGAGGTTAAGTAACTTGTAAGGTCACAGTGCTATTAAGTAGTAGAGACAGGATTCAAACTCAGGTCTTCTTGTTTTTTAAGGTTTATGTACACTTATGTTACGTTTCGAGCCATCAATTAAATAATTTATTAACTTCCTTAGCTACCTGGCAAAATCTAGGAAGAATGGTCATGGACAAGATAAATTTTGGTCACTGTGCGATAAAAAGGATAGAGAGGAAGGGAGAAAGAAGTGGAATTGGTATTAAGTTTTCAATGCTACTTAGAAGAAGCTGAAGAAGCTGTTAACAGATTTCCCTCCTCAGAGGAAACTATTTTTAATTTTTCTGGAATGTTGAGGCATGCCGGTTCAACGTTTGTTCATATTACTATGAACATACTATGGGTACACTATTCAGGTGAACAAAACCCCATGGAAATAGAATAGATAACTAACAATTCTATACATTTCCCTGTGTTTCTTTTCTTTTTTATACAAGTACATTTTCTTTCACAATTATCTTTGTTGCAGGAACAAAGAATTGAATGGGACTATTGAAATGATTCTAGAATTGCAATGCTAGAAAGGATGCCCACAAACATTCTCTGTTCTATAAAGTAAGAAGACGGTATAACATTTTACCAATTTAATTACAAAGTCCATTTAAACATAACTCCCTGGGGATCATGGAATTTGAATCTTTACAGTGTACAATTATCTTTACCCAGTCAGTGCATGAAATAACTACACTGTTCCCAGTTCTCAGTTCGAAATTTTTTTTAATGTTGTAAGAGATAAATATAGCATGTGAGCAAACATGGTTTGCTGCTCAATTGTTCAAAACTGTGTTCACACAAACAATTGTTGGGGTAATTATTAATGCTAAAAATATGTGAAGTTGCAGTGACTCTGCATTTGAAGTCTAGAATGTGTCATTTGTTTTATTCATGATAAACAGATCATTTAGTTGGAAAAATCCCATCTGCTTAGATATATCTCTTATTATTTATGAGAACCATGTTTAGGAATGCAGGCGGCACATGTGCATAATTAATCCTGAAGAGAATTAGACATTGTTTGATTCACAGCTGAATGCAATTAGCATTAGGAAGTTTACATATGTTGGCAATAACACAGATTAGCAACTAAAGTGCTTGTTAAAAAATTTAACCTGAGGCTGCTGGAGCAGACCTCTCTTAATGATGCTTTAAATGTTGTTGATGAAGTAATAATCAATTTTGTTTTATAAATAGTAAATCAAGAATTTAGGTCTAATTAGCAGTGCTACAGATCACTTCACTTACATATCAGATGTACTTGTGATGTGTGCTATGAACTTTTCTTTGAGTCTTGCGTGCAAATAGTTGTTATGGAGAAGACGTGATCCTTTCTTGGAGAAAGAAATCATTCTCCAGCTAGAGAGGAGTGAGGCATCCGCCTTCTGGAAGGACTCCTCTAGAGATGTTTAGTGTGAGAGTTAGTTCTGTCTTTGTCTCTGCAGCTTTTAATTGCAGGAGAGTTAAACAATGCCTTCTCTTTTGCAAGCAGAGCCATTAGCCAGCTTTACAGACTGTGAAACCGAGTCATCTAATGGGGAGGGAGGAGAGAATGGAAATGGCGAAAATGAGGCCGAAAGTAAAATTGAGCTATAATTGTTTGCACTTCAACTTTGAGAAGTTCACCATTAATTAAAATGTTTCTGCACCACTCACCACCAGACTGGCAAGAAGGAGGCAAGGCTACATGTGAGGCAGCCCCAGAACCTTCAGGAAAGCCAGCGAGGTCTTTTATGAGGGAGGGAGCATCTTCAGCACACAAACTCAACAGAGTCACGGGAAAGCAGGCAGGCCAGTGTCACGTGACCATTTTCACGCAGCCATTAGTTCGATTTTGACTCTTCCCATGCCTCATTATAAATTAGGATTATACATGTTTAGAATGAATTGGGAGAGAGAATAATTTCTTTAGGAAACATTTGCCATCTTTCATAGAGTCTGGAAGCCTCACATTTCTTTTTTTCAGATTTTAATATTTCTGAAATGTGGGTGCCCCTCACAATGATGTCCATAGTTTGGTTAATTGGCAACAGTTTTTCTTTAGTGTGTAAAGTAATGCTAATAGCATGTTAGATTCATTTAAATGTGGTACCCAAAGTTCTGTGCCAGGTACTGTGCTAGGGATGAGGAATAAATAAGACGTAATATAATGCAAGAAGGGTTATGTAGAGGTAGGTATGAAGAACCTGCTTGCTTTTGAACTTGAAGAAGGCTAACTTCACTTCCTTACAGTCCCATGAACCTGTGAACATAGTTTTGTAACAGGATCGTGAACTTACACCATCATCATTAGAGTGACTCCTTTCTGGATGATAAGTGATGATGGGGAACCAATGTAGAATGTAAGCTCTGTGCAAACAGGGACGTTTTCCTGTTTGTTCACTGCAGGGTTCCTAGCTCTGAGAGCAGTGTGCGGTTCGTGGGGTCACACAGTAATTTCTTGTTGAATGAGGAAGAAACCAGACCAAGGTTGGCTTTGCCCTAAGAGTAAAGGTAGTTTTTACATTTATAAATGGTTGCAAACAAAAATCAAAGGAAGAATAATATTTTATGACATATAAACATTACATGAAATTCAAATACCCATGTACATAAATACAGTTTTATTGGCACATATCCAGAGTCATTCATTAATTCATTAATTCATGTTTTGTCTGTAACTGTTTTCTCATTACAGAGGGAGAGTTGAGTAGTGGTAATGGGGATCTTATAGTGCACAAAACCTAAAATATTTATTGTTTGGCCATTTACAGAAAAAGCTTGCTGGCCTCCAGGCTAGGCTGTTGTCAGAGAGATCAAATGAGGAGCTTTGATACAGCCCAGTTGTCCTGTGCCTTCAGTAACGCATTCTTGCAAAAGTATCTCCTGTTCTTCTTCTCACTGGATTAGGAAACCTGAACATGATCACTGCTGACATGCTTGATGACAGGGAAGCTGAACCCCATCCTGAGCCCCCTCACACACACACACACACACACACACACGCACACACTGCAATTGTCCCTTGACCCTCATAAAATTAAATTAATTTTGGCTCTCCTGGTAGAAATGCATAAGCTGAATTGTATATATTAAAGCTTAATGATAATACCTCCTGGTACAGGATCAAATTTGGTACAACTTTAATCCATTTGGCTTCTATCCAAGAAGAGCCATTATAGAAAGAAAGTACCAGCTGAATTTCATTATCAGAATACTTCTTGTGTTATGTGGTCCTGAGACGTAAACCTAGAGAGTGTTACACTTTTAATTAAAGATTATCGGTTCTGAAGAGCCTCTCATTCACATCTGCTATGTGCTAGATGTTTTCACTTGTCCACCAGGAGTACAGTGACTACAAAAGAGTCACAAAGCTTGACAGACTGGCAGGGCGCCAACACAGTCTGAGGGTATCTGAGATCAGGGCAGTGTTGCTAGTGGTTCCACTGGACTTTGGTACAGTCACTGACAGTACACACAAAAGCAGCCTGTAAAGGGGAGGAATATAGGCATAGAGATAAAGCACATGTAGTGTTCTGAGTTCTCCTCCTTTTTTTCTCAATAGCACAACCTGCTAGAGACAGGAGTTAGTTTCTTCTGTATGCAGAGACACAAACTATCCCGTCATTATAGTCTTGCAAATCTCTAAGCACCACGAAGACGGGGTCCAGATCTGTCTTGCTCATGGCTCTGTGTACCCCCAGTGCCTTGGCATAGTGCATAGCCAACACATCTTGGAATGCACTTCAGCCAGGCCATAAGATAGCTGGGTTCTCTTAGATCTCTCCCTAAAGCATGCAATTCTTTGCCATCTCTGCACCATCTGTTGATGTTATGGAGTTTTTCTGAATGTGGGATAGATACAATTATGCAGGAAAACTCCTCTCAAAAGAATAAATGGGAGGGGACAGGGGACAATTGGTTAAAAAATAATAGGCTTTAAGATAATGTTAGTCACTGCTTTATCTTTAGGTAAGGAGTAAATCCTAGGCACAGACAACTACTTCTGCAGTATCTCAGTGAGACTGAAAAGAGAACTGGCCCCAAATTTCTTCCTTATCTGTCTGCATGAGGATCTGAAATTTTATATATTGAATTTTTACCAATTTAGATTTAGCAATTCCTAAATGTTTATATTAAAAAGAAAAGGAGTTATTTGGGAGTATTACTGCCCAGTGGCCACTAACTTATCATCTATTAATATTTTAGTATAAATTAATAAGATATTTACTCTCCAAGAACATAGAGCTGAGGAATGAAACAGGGTTGCAAATGACTTTGTGGGTTTTTTTTGTTGTTTTTTTAAATGCAAATGACTTTGAAGAGCTGGACCAAATATCAAAGTTCAGAATATAGGGTAATGTCCACATGTCCACAGGCCAGTTCTACAAAGTCATTTGTTGGGAAATTGTTAAGTAACCAAGAGGCACCTAGAAAGAGATGCTAAAACTGGGAGGAAGATTGTTTGTTGTAGAGACTAGTATGTCCCCACTGTACATTTCTCCCTTCTGCCATTTAGTTAAACACACCCCCCCACACACACACACGCACACACATTGAGTTGTAGCAGGAATCATGGCAAAAAGCTAGATGTTTTATCACCTTCCTTATGGTTAGGCATCCCCATATGTCTAAGTTCTGGACAAGGAGAAGTTAGCAGAGATAATATTTGGCATTTCTATATTACATCCTTAAAAGGAAGTTGCTTATTTTCCACTGTCTCTTTCTGCATTCCTTTGTACAAGAATGAGGACATGGTGCTAGTAATCTAGGGTATTAGTCTGTTAGGGCTGCCATAACAAAATACCATAGAGCGGGTGCCTTAAATCACAAAAATGTATTTTCTCACAGCTTTGGAAACTAGAAGTGCAAGATGTAGGTGCCATCAGTTTAGTTTCTGGTGAGGCCTCTCCTGGCTTGTAGATGGTACCTTCTCACTGTGTCCTCACAGGACCCTTCCTCTGTGCTCACATGGAGAGAGATCTCTGGTGTCTCCTACTCTTTTTATAAAGTCACCAGTCCTGTGGGATTAAGGCCTCCTTCTTATGAACCCATTTAATCTTTATTACCTCTTTCTGGGTCCTGTCTACAAATACAGTCACATTTGGAATTAGTGCTTCAACATACAAATTTGGGGAGGGACACAATGCTGTTCATAACAGCCAACTTTGATGACATCTTCCAGGTGATGGAGCACAATGGTGGAAGAAACCTGGGGTTCTGGATGACTTCTTTAAAAAATTTTTTTAATGTTTATTTTTGAGACAAAGAGACACAGAGCATGAGTGGAGAAGGGGCAGAGAGAGAGGGAGAATCTGAAGCAGGCTCCAGGCTCTGAGCCGTCAGCTGTGTAGAGCCCTACACAGAGCTTGAACTCGTCAACCCAACTGTGAGATCATGACCTGAGCTGAAGTCGGGCACTCAACCGACTGAACCACCCAGGCGCCCCCTGGATGACTTCTTAAAGTAGAAATATGTAACCTACTTGAACCCCTCTCAGAACTGTTCTCTCTCAGCCACTGCGTTCTGGATGTGTTTGTTATAGCAGCTGTCTCCTAACTAATGGGGTGTGAAAGAGGAGAACCCAGATGAACTTTCTCTTACTTCACAAATCTGCTTGGTAAACTACTCATAAGAAAACAAACAAACAAACAAACAAACAGAACAGTTCATCCATCTTCTTATCTGAATCTCTTTTTGAATGTGCTTTGACTCCATTTAATACTAATCTAATTACATCCCAATAGGCAAATGCTTAGAAATCACAGTCTCATCTTTCATACAATGACTCTATCTAATCTCTGGCAGTGGAATTCGTTTCGGTCCTACTTTGTGATAGATGTGAGGATACTAAAGTTATAAATTGAGATATCAGTTTAATTACATTTCTTGCCAAGTTCATGTTGCCAACTTGAAAGACAGCACTCATTTTCTAAAGTAGATACCTTTGTAAAAATAGAATTATTTGCCATGAAATTAAAGTACATTATGAAAATCCCTTCTTTAAAATGTTTGGAAAACAGAGGAGTTATTGCGTTTCTTTTAGGGATAGTAGAATGTTCTAAAAGTAGATTATGGTGATGGTCCATGCAACTCTCTGAACATAAAAAAGAAAAATAAAAACAAATAAAAACAAAAAGACACTGACCTGTACACTTTAGTGGGTGAATTTATGCAGCATATGAGTTATATCTCAATCATGATGCTAAAAAAAAAGAGAAATATGACGTCTATGGCCACACACATTGAGAAATCTTTCCCGCTTTATCCACCCTTGGAGAATTTATAGGTGCTGTAAGATATCAGCCTTTGAACAAACAAAAACTCATATAACTTTGTTTATCCAAAGGCTTCTTGAAATTATGTAACCCTAACTCACTGTATCACTTAACCTCTTGGAGCAGAGGTGTGTGTGCAGCTGAAAGAATAAAGCACTCTGAACTCCTGCTTTCCTGGCTTAACTAGAAAGGGATATAAAAGTTTCACACGATTCACAGAAAGTCCAAGGGGAGGGCTCCAGGGCTGGCATAGCAGCTCAGAAAGGCCCATAGTGAGACTCTTTCTGTCTCGAAATCCATTGTCTTCATCACATGGGCCTTTGTCATTTGGCTTGAGGTGGTTCAAGAACTTCTTTTCCATGCTCTGCCCTCTGAGCCTAAAGAATGGAAACACTCTGAAGAAGTGTCTGCTTACCTTTTCTTGTGCAGAGATCCGCCATGTGGCCTCTCCTAACTGCCAAGAGTGAGAAACCTAGAATTTAAGCTCTCCAGGATGTACTCTGCAAGAAGAAAGGGGAGAGGAGATTGTTAATAGCTTTTGACTGTTCAACATATACATAATACATATTTTTAAGTAGATCCCATGTAACATTGTTTATTGAGGAAAGTATTTAATGATTGAGCAGTATGTTATATTTCAGGTTTAAACACAGAATTAAATTAATGGTGTGTCAAATCCTCACCAACTATTTGGACATTGATTGAGAATTAAAATTTTGAAATTATAAGACTTTGGAAGTTGCTCCTTATATAGAATGCACATACACTTTCCTATAGGATTCAGTTCCCAGGCCATACCTAGTAACTGCATCCCGTCTGAAGTCTTGACTTTCCATGTGATATTCAACCTTCAGCATTAGGTCCTACATTTCTCCTTAAAATTCCATAAGCTAAAAATGACTTCCTCGCCCTGAGCCAAACCCAGACAACCTCTCTCAGGGACATATCTACCTATTTATTACTAGAATAAGTAATGGTTATAACTGGTCACCAAGTGTGACCATAAGGCAGCTTCTAATATACAAACGGCTCAAAACACACACAGATCTATCTCTGTGTATGTGTATATATATATATACCAATATAGTATTAGTATAATATATAAATCCTAATATAGGTACTCTATAGTATATATATATATATGCACTATACAGTAATATATGCCCTTACTATGTCAAAAACCCAAGCTATAGCTAGTTTTTCCTAGGTTCTACTACATACTACATACAGCCAAAACAAAAAATTAGATTGGAAAAAGAAAAAAAATTGAAGTTGAAAAGGGAAAAGCTAAGTAAAAGCCACTATAGCCTTCGGATTGTCTTTCAAGGATATATATTTGTGTGTTGGGGGGGCACTAAGATAGCCAAGTCAGCCTTTGCTCTGGATACAGTTATCCTGGTGGAATCAAACAGCTCTTTTCCACAAGAGGGGATACAGAGGGAGCCCTCTGGCATACGTAGGAGCTAGATTTAAAACCAGAGTAATGAGCATGCCTAGAGTTCTTCCTGTAGAAGTCATGAAATTAAATAGTCTCAAGATGATGAGAGACACACACTGATGGGGGCCTCTGAACCTGCATAGTCTGTGTTCTGCCTTCTGAGGGGTCCCTCACACACTGAGTACAGCCCCACACACATCACTGCTTTATTTGTTTCCCTCGGGTTTTTTTTTCTTGTATTAGTAAGGTAATGGAGATGACTATTAAATACTTTTGCCAAACCGATTAAATTAATTGGTCCCTTTTACATTTAGTTCTAAATTGGTACTTCTGAGTAAATGAAAGTCTGTCTGTCTTTGATGGGGAGAATCTTAGGATCCTAAACAGTGAGTCAGCTATAGGGATTATTCAGACTCATGTCTTTTGAATCTGAGTATCCAGTTGGCCTTACCTTGTATGTTCCTTTTTATTAGAGCATGGGTGACAGAGTTGGAGCATCTTATGAAGTTTCATAATTTCCACATTTTTACTGTATGTTTAAATTCTGTTCTTATGTCTTCTCCAGATGTAGAGAACAGTGGGTCATTATTTTTCTTTACTGTTCTTGAACTGTAGATACTGTTAGACCTTTCTCTCGGCTGTAATCCCAGTTGCTTTCCTTAAACTTTCCTTTGTACCTCCTATTTCTCAACACTTGAAGCAACTCTCATCGAGGTCCTCAGTTGTTATAAATAGTCATTTTTACGTTTTTCCTCTGCATGATGACTTGAAATAGTATTTCTAAGAAAAAATTAATATAACTCTAAGTGGTTTTACACTATGCACGTTACAGGGTCTAAAGAAATACACTCTTGAGATTCAAAAAGACTGGTGATTACTTTTGAAAACTTAGGCTGAACTAGGTAGTTCCAGAAAATGGGATAAAATAAAACATGTAGGTTTTATTTTTCAGAACAAAGAGATTTGCCATGATAATTATAATTTGGCAAGTCTATTGTGAGGTCCCTGGAGTGGGGAAAAAAACCCCTACAGCTTATATGGGATAATAGAAACAAGAGCAATAAGCAGCATGGGGTTTTATAGGGAGAAAAAGTCACTCAAAAAACAAAAGTCCTCTTTTCTTTAACAAAATTACAAAATTAGTAGATGAAGGAAAAGTATTTAGTTTAATGCACCTGGTCAGCTATAAAGCTTTCGATGAAGTTTGACCTCAAAATGCAATTCAAATTATCTTATGAATAAAGTATAACTTTTGATACAAGTGAAACCTTTTACTTCATAGAGTGCCTACCAAAGATTTGGAGCCTAATATCAGGCAAGGAAATATGAAAACTGGGCTTCAGTGTTTAGAGAACAAGGTGATACCGGTCACATACCTCTGGGGCTAGTTCTCCCCTATTGACCTTCCCCTCAAAGACCAGACCTTTAGTCTCTGGCGGGGGGGGGGGGGGGGAGGGAGAAGTACCAGAAATGTTACAAAGTCCAGGATGTCAGGCACTTTGAAGGATAGAGATAATGTGGGAGGGGGTACGGGAGGTAGACAATGATGCATGATGAACCACCCCAGCTCCCTCCCCTACCCCCCGAAACCCCTCCCACAGTGTCATGCCCACAGCTGGTCTGGCCGTAACACACCCCTCCCAGGAGATAAAGAGGATTCTCTGGAAAAAGTAAAGAGCTCTAGTGAAAACACCCACAGACTCAGACTTTTAAAGATCCCCTCACATAAATATCCATGTTGAAGTTTTTCCCATATACCAAGAGATGTCATCCAATGTTTTTCTCTTCAATTTATAAATGTGCCTCACTCCTAAGTGTGAAAGAACAGTCAAGAAACACCAAATATTTGAGGGGAAATTTTTAAATATGAAATACATAGTGACACAAAGAGAATAACTGGGGAGAAATGGAGACAACTAATGCAACATAAGGCACAAACGGAAGCTCTTAAAACTATAACACGAATTACTATTGTTACCCTGATTGTTAAGAGAAGATATTGTACCTAAAAGAAACAGGTTGCATTAGTAAGAAAAAATAATTAAAACATAAGGAATAACGATCAGAATTTACAATGTGATATTTTTCTTCAAGGTTTTATTTAAATTCAAGTTCGTGAACATACAGTGTAATATTAGTTTCAGAAAAACAGTACAGAGTTCCTCAAAACATTAAAAACAAAACATGATTCCTGGAAAAAATTCTCTGAAGATAAAAAAGATAGTGACACTATAGACGATGAAATAAATAGACAATTTACAAGATACAAATCCAGAAATACAGAACAAAGAAAATAGAGGTGACAAAATTATCAAAAATCAGTTCAGACACATTTCACAGAACTGAATGTCCTACGTCTCCAAATGGGAAGGGCCAAGCACAACAGAGAAAGATTTTCGCCAAAGCAGACTGTTATGAACTTTCTGAAAAACAGGGATGGAAAGAAGATTCTAAGACTTTCTTAAAGAGTAGAAGCAAGTCATGGAGAAATGACTAGGAATAAGAAATTGTATTCAAATTCTTAAGAACAGCCCTGAGTTCCAGGAGACTGCGGTTCAGCACCTATAAAATTTCACTAAAGGTGATTTTAAAATTATCAATCATACATGAGGGTAGAAGAAGGACATCATCAGATATTCAATATCTAAATTAAATAAATGTGTTTCCTGTGCAGTCTTTCCTAGGAAGATACTAGAAGATATGCTTTAGAAGTACAAGAGAAAAAACACTAAAGAAGATCCAGGAATCCAGGGTTCAAGTCCAGGACCCTGGCAGAGATAAGGACCAATGTGTCAGCTATGCACACCTAGAGAGATTATAGAATGAAGCAAGGGATAGAAAACTGGTGTGGGCACAGGTGTGGGGACAGGTGTGGGGATTGGGGAGCCTCCTTAGAACCATGTTTCAATATTTAAAATACGTTAATAGCTATGACATATTTTTGTAGTATTTATTTTAGTAAATTTATTTTGAAAATACCTCACAGGTAATATAATTAGGAAGTAGTTATAGAAAACAAACAAAGAAATAATGAGATAAAATTAATTTCAGCAAAAAAAGTTTTATTAGAAAAGAATTATAATTCCAGAGTGAAAACTATTTATGTAGAATATTTATAAAAAAAAACTATTACCTTAACCAGCAAATTATTATTCAACTATATTGAGAGACTGGGAAGAACAATAAGAGAGATAAATTCTATACTTCCAAAACAAAAAGTTAATATATTATTTCTATAATTGTTTAATTAAGAAATGTGTATGTATGTGATATATATCTGTGTCTACCAGAATATGTGTGTATACACACACACAGAGACACAGGATATATATATGACATATATGGGTAGATATATAGGATATATATGACATCTATGGATATACATATAGTATGTATATATATGAATGTCAGAACATATGTAATATGTAGATATATGGACATATATATGAATACCATAGAAGTACCATAACCAAGGAGAAACACTTTAATGGCATTGAAAGTGCGTGTCTTAACTGAGCAGTACAACTAAAGGTGGTCGTAAGGACTGCTGGATTGTGACATAAGCCTTTTTAGCAGTACATGTATGTTTGAGTGTCAGAAAGTTGAACACAAACTCATAAATGCTAATAGGAAGAAGTAGATTGAGAAGATTATACTAAGTTTTCTCCAAATCAGTCAAACCGGTTAGGTTAAGCAGTGACCTTTATCTTTTGACTGGTCAGGTTTTTTTTTTTTGTTTGTTTGTTTGTTTGTTTGTTTTTCGGCTGTTTGCTTGTTTGCTTTGTGTTTATTTCTGGGAGTGACCCCTCTAGACAAATTGAGATTTATTTGCAGTTACAACAGGTACATAGATTATATAACAATTTCTAAGTGCTCTTTCTTTTTTTTAATTTTTTTTAATGTCCATTTATTTTTGAGAGACAGAGAAACAGAGTATGAATGGGGGAAAGGCAGAGAGAGAGGGAGACACAGAATCTGAAGCAGGCTCCAGGCTCTGAGCTATCAGCAGAGCCTGACATGGGGCTCGAACTCACAAAATGTGAGATCATGACCTGAGCCGAAGTCAGACACTTAACTGACTGAGCCACCCAGGCCCCCCTAAGTGCTCTTTCTAAATATGTCATCTTATTAGTTTATATGAACGTAATTTTATTGTTAAACTTGGCTTTCTCAAGTGATTTTGTTGGGCATATAGAAGTACAAATCTCACCTAAAGAATTAAAACCACATATAAAATCCCTGAAGTTATTAGAGGAGTATATTTTTCATCTAAAACTTTCTGTCTTTGTGTTTTATGGCTTCTCATCTCTACTCAAGTCTTTCTTCTTCAAATTTTCTTCCTCGTTTCTGATACCTGTTTCTTTTTGCCCACATGGTGACTCAATTTCTCCTGGCCCCACAGGCTCTCTAAGGTCTCATGTAGCTACTGACGGCAATTATGGCCAAGAGAAAATAACGTGAAAGGGGCTTCAAGAATTGCTGCAAAGCACCAGTCCCTGCAAATGCTCCAAGGCTCTGCTGGCTTTGCACCTCATGAAGATAAATTTCCCAGACATCATTTGAGTTGAATATGGACCAGGACTGTTAGACATTTGGTATGGACTGATGTCTGCAGGAGTCAAAAGGAAAAAAAATTAGTAAGTTTGCAGAAAGTAAGCAGTCACTTAGATTTGGTCAAAAATAAGAATTTTCGCCAAGAATTGCATGAGACAGTACAAAGTCTCAGTAACACACAAGCGGCTGGTGTGTTAGTGAAAACCAATAGAGAGAAACATCAAACCAGTGATTTGGCAAATAGAATAAAATAATAACAAAAAAAAAGTTTGGCCTGGTTCTTTTTACCTTTCAGACAGTTTTGTTGCCTTCTCTGTTCAAACATCGGAAAAATAAACTGCTATACCTCAGCTTCTGGAGATACCTGTTTCGTGTTATTTTAGACGACTTAAAAGGGAGCGTACTGTTCCGAATTTCACAGTGGCCAGTGAATTTGTAACACAACGGTGCTCTTTTATTTCAGGAAGCAGCCCAAAGCAATTAAGGAAGACTGTCTTCATCACAGCAGAATGCATCCTGTTAAACTAATTGGAACGTTAGACACTGCAATCTTGGCAAAACGTACCAACTATGAAGAGCTGTCACCATCTTAATAATTCTGTGATGGCCGGAGGAGGACAAAACAGTTGTTGTTGACAAGTGTTTGATCTTCATAAGTCTGCTGCTGTGACAAACTACACACTGTATTTTATCCTCTACTTCTGTGATCCTTCACCCAGATAAGAACCAACACCTGGCATCTTTTCAAATTTTCTTTTTTTTTTCCCTTTTACATCAGTGGCAAAAGTTAAAAAGGTAACATGAAAAGAAACATGAAACAGGAATACTGTTCAATTTGAAGGACTGTAGTTTCAAGTTTCAATCCTGTATCAAAACATCTCCGCCTTATCTTCTTTTCCAGTCATCACAAATGATGAGTATAAAGGGATACACAAACATCAGTACAATGCTGTGTGTGTACTGCAATCCAAAAATCACAGCTACAAAATTATACCTGACATATCAAAAACCGACAGTCACATCCTCAAGATTTCCTTCTCTCGTTCCCATGGACCTTCTTGATTAATAAATCTGACACATAAAAAGCATCTATATGACTAAAGTGCCAGTTACTGGAAAGACCGTTTTGATCTATTTCTCAACTTTTAGAAGAAATATTCTCTTTTTCATGAATACAGGATCCGTTCACTGACTGCCAGCTTTCAAATGACCACCTCTTGAAGTTTAATTTTAAGTTTTAAATAAATATTGTATGCATGCAGAATAATTACGATGCTCTAGAGAGATACTGTATAATGACATTGATTCTTTTTTATCTGAAAATGCCAAGCCCTTAAGGCAGCAAAGTCTGCATTTGCTACAGATGTGGAAAGGTTCATTCCTGTGTTAAATTTCAGAAGAGGCATGCATGGCACTTTCATTAAGACGCTAGCGGTATTTCCTGAGTAAACTCCAATTTTCATGAGTGTAAAACTTATTTCCATAAGACTCATCTGGTCTAAGCTACAGAAAGGAGCTCACCGGCCTTCAAATGAATGTTTTATATATATGTACAAAGTATATACATATATATATAGGTATATATATATATAAAGTATATATATAAAGTGTGTGTATATATATATATATATACATTTAAGTGAACAAAATGTTTCTTCATTCTGAAATGAAAACTAGTTTAAAAACTAAAATATTTGTAGTGCACCTGCATGGCTCAGTCGGGTAAGTGTCCAATTCTTGGTTTTAGCTCAGGTCATGATCTCACAGTTTGTGAGTTTGAGCCCCCTGTCTGGCTCTGTTCTGAAAGGGCGGAACCTGCTTGGGATCCTCTTTTTCCCCTACCCTGCTCATGAGTGCTCTCTCTCTCTCTCTCTCTCTCTCTAAGTAAATAAGTAAACTTTAAAAAAAAACCTAAAGTATTTGTTAGGCTCATTTCTCTATATATGGTACCACAGGTCCCCACCAAACTAAATAGATATTACCCTGCTTTTTTTTTTTTTTCACATATTTAGAAACACGATGAAGAGAAGGCAAGGATCGAAGATAGACATCAGCATAATGTCTCATCTTTTGCATTCTCTGTTGGGATTCCTTGAAAAAAAATGCTTTTTATTTAAATATAACCATACTCGTAACAGCCCTAGGCATATATTAGGAAAGGATCATTCTATATTAAGAGTGCATCTGGATTCAGGAACTTGTTTAAATATGTTGGTTCATCAAAATATTTCAGTTAAGTTAGACCAAAAAAAAAAAATGAAAAATATTATTAGTGAAAAATATTGTCAGTGTCAAACTTTATTTGACATATGATTTTTTCAGATGTAATTTTTGATCAAGAGCTTATTGGGACTGACACCTTCCAAGTCACTAGCAAGTCTCATTGCTCAGTGTGCAACACACCTCTTAAATCTGATTGTTTCCCATCCACTCTACTGCTGCCCCCCCGCCACCCAGTTCAGCCTTGACCATTTATCATCTCGAACTTCGGAGCCTCCTAATGTCTTTCTGCTTCTGGTCTTGCTCTTGATGACACTATAGTCATAGTTCTGCCTAGCAGTCAGACTTAATTTTCTAAAAACAGAAACCAAATATTTTCACCCTCACAACCCCCCAGTGGATCCAGGTTTTACTTAGACTAGAATAAGATCCACGCCACTCGCTGCAGCCATGCTACACACCTCTGGTATGTCCTCCCACTCCATATCCCATGGTGTCTCCTTCTCTCACTCTGCTCCAGTCTGTGCTGCATTTAATTCCTTCAGTGACGGAATCTGATTCTCGCCTCAGGGGCTTTGAACTTGCTGATCCTTCTGAATATTTCTTCCCATGTTTTCCCATGACTCCTTTCTCCTTTTCCTTCAACAAAGAATTCTCTGACCACCCTTTTTAAAATGCCACTTTTCATACTCTAATTCTTTATCCTGCTTTCTTTTTCCTCATAGTGTTTGTTACTCTCTGAAATTTGTTATTTATTCGTGTATGTGTTTATGGTGAATTTTGACCATGCTAAGCTCCATGAAGCCTGGGACTTTCTCTCTCATGTTGCTATTTTTTTGCATCTAAAATAGTACGCAGACAATGAAAATAAAGGAACAGATATGTGAAAGAACGTAGAGGAAGTAAATGGCTGATCTTTGATTTATTTTTATTATTCAGACATGTTAGGTTGGCTTATATGTAAACATCTAGCTAAAGAATCATCTGTCCATGTGTACTGAGCACTGGCATATATTGCCTCCAATGTTGGATTGCCACATTTGTAGCTCTATGCTATGAAACTTGCCACACATGATTCTTTCAACTGTGTCCATGGTGGCACAATTTATGCATTGGAAACATTCCAGTCTAACAGATATATATGTATACTGATCAAACATTTCAAAGCATGGACATAATGTGATTAATGCAACTGATTCTACTCTTTTCTTCTGAGCCCCACATTCCTGTATGCAACTGGTGTCTGGTATCTTTTCATGTATATCTTGGAGGCACATCAGTTTCAACAGGTCCAACACTGAACTCATTATTTCCTCCCAAACCTTTATTACATTGTATTTCTTATTTTAGTAAAAAAAAAAAAATGCCATGAGCTTACAAGTCACCAAGTCAAAAACATGGGAGTCATCCTATAATCCACCCCCTCTACATCCCTCCTAGCCCCCAACCTCAAGTCCCTGTTTATTCTGTAGCTTCCATCCTGCTCTTGTGCTCCCTGCCAGTCTCTTGGCTGAAGATCTCACCCTCTGGGCCACTGTACCTTTCTGTTAAGTGTCTCTTGGCCTTTATATCTGAACTCTTTGATATTCACTGATATTTACTCCCTGTATAAACACATTGTTCTTTTAAAAATGTAAAAGAGATTACATTACTCACCTGCTTTGAACTCTTAATTCCTTCCCAGGGTCTGGAAGTCCCAATTAGTCAGCTTGGCTTTAAGAGCTTTTGCCTTCTGCCTCCAGCAAAACTCCTCTCCCACAGTGTTCACCCAAATATTCACCCAAATATTACTGTTCATCCAATGTGTTAAGTTCCCACAAGACACTCTATTCTTCCATACCCTGTGACACTGCACATGCTCTCCTTCCTTTCTGGAATAAACCTCTATTTTTTATATCTATAAAAAACCATACACTCTTGACGGCACCTGTTGTGGATTTTCTTGACTGTTCTCTTCTTGTATACATAACTCTTCTTATAATAGTTCCTATTTACACTGAATTATATTTATGTAATTATATACCTCTCTGAACTCAGTCTATGAGCAACTTGTGACTAGGTAGCATATTTTACTATTGTTTTTAAAAGTTTGTTCATTTTTGAGAGACGGAGAGACAGAGCACGAGCGGGAAAGGGACAGAGAGAGAGGGAGACACAGATTCTGAAACAGGCTCCAGGCTCTGACCTGTCAGCAGAGAGCCTGACGCGGGGCTCGAACTCATGAGCCGTGAGATCATGACCTGAGCCGAAAGAGGCTTAACTGACTGAGCCACCCGGGTGCCCCACATATTTTACTATTTTAATGTCAGCTACCTAACAAATATTGAATAAATATTGGCTGAGTTAATGAATAAACAATTGGATGAACGTATATTCTCTTTTCAAGTACTTCAGTAAATTGCAATTTTTGGCAACTGTTAAAAATATACACTTAACAGAGTTATTAAGTCATACATATATAAAATTAGAATTCTCTTGGTTCCTTGAAAGATAAACCCACTATTATTACTTATATTCAAGCTTTCTGTATGTATTATTTATTTCCTATAGAGCATGCCTTTCTTTCTAATTCATTCTGTATCCATTTAGTTAATACTGATTAAAATTGATGTTTTGATCTTTGTGTAGATGTCACATGGACTTTTATAGACATTCCATTATAATTAAACATACATTAATGGACATTTAAAACATGCCACTATTTTTTAATAAAGCTTGTGTCTGTGGTCCACTGGTGGTGAAATGACCCAATAATATATCAGAACACTGGCTTCTAATTTTGATAGAGAACACATTTGGCTTCCAAGTTTTTAAATCAAGGCCCTTTTCCAGTTGGTTGGGTACCAAATGCATCACAGAGATTCTCTTTACATATAAGAATATTATCTATTGTTGTGGGCAGATTTAAATGTCATCCTGAGGGCAACCTAATTAGATTAAGCCAGTACTTATTGCCCAGGCACAAATTTAAAAATTAGGTTAAGCCACTGTTGGAAAATTTAAAGTAATAATTAAAAATAAATTTTAGTCCACTATTGGTAAATTTTATTTTTAACTTGACCTTTATTGGTTTTATTTGGTTTTGCTTTGTGTTTTGTCTTTTAAAAAACTCATCTTCTTTTTATTATTTAAAAATGCTTATTTGGTATTTGTTTAAAAATTCTTCATCTGTTCTATCTCAAGATTATCCATCAATGTCTCAGACTGGACTATAGACATGTTTCACATTTCACATTTCAACCACAGAAGCTCCATTCATGTATGTTTTAAGTGTTAGTTATCTGCTTTATATATTGAGTATCTATTTTGGGGGAAAAGAGAAGTTCCACAACTAAATGAAGTTTTCAAACAATTACTCTGCAACTTGAGAATGTTTTTTAGTCACCAGTTCATAAAACTTTAAAAGGAGTATATTAGCTTGTTACGAATATACATTTCATATAATAAAGTCATCTGGCCTTTGGCAGAGATGTCTTTAGCTTTCATATTAGACTCTTTAGTAAATATAATCATCACTTTATAGAATCCATATAAACACATTGCTTGCTAGAGTCCAAATGAAGTTCCTTTTTTCCTCTGGAGAAAGCAAGTTCTTAAACCAGTTTTACCTAATTGCTAGATAGACAAGTTTCCACTTAAGTGCTTTTGGAGAATAAGAAATCACAGTTATTAAGTATATCCACCTTGCATGTTCTGAAAAAAGAACACTATATGAAATTGTCCATAAAATCTATTTCTAGAGGGGCACCTGGGTGGCTCAGTCAGTTAAGTGTCTGGCTTCGGCTCAGGTCATGATCTCGCAGTTCGTGGGTTCGAGCCCCGCGTCAGGCTCTGTGCTGACCGCTATCTCAGAGCCTGGAGCCTGTCTTCAGATTCTGTGTCTCCCTCTCTCTCTAACCCTCCCCTGCTCACGCTGTCTCCCTCTCTCTCTCAAAAATAAATAAAACATTAAAAATTTTTAAAAATCTATTTCTAGAAATGTAAACTTTATTTGCATCACAGGGCAAAGGAGTTTGGTTTTTATTTCTTTTATGTAAGTCCCTCGGAGAATGGCTGACAGTACCTGCTATGATTTACTATGAAAGGAGCATGGGAACCTTTTGGCAGAGTCATTCTGGAGATCCTGCGAGGTGTCACCTACCCTACCTTGTCCCATCTGGAACTGTTTAGTACTCTGGTGACCAGTTTGAATGGCTCAGTTACTGATACTTTAGGAAGGGAGTCTAAAAATAGGAACACGTATTACATATGTATATTTGATATTATGTATATATGTATGTATTTTTGGTATTATATACATATGTATATTTGATACATATGTCTTCTTCCTGCTGTGTGACTTTGGACAGTTTATCTAACTTCCCTGAACATGGGTTTCCTCCACCATGAGAAAGGAAAAAATAAGGTATTCAGGTGAGCATTAAATTGGTTAATGTATCCAATGATTATCTTATGGTCCAGGCATGAATTAGTTCCTCATTAAATTGGAGAACAGTTAGAGAAGAGCATTGTTGATCCTATGAAACACCCTATTAGGCCAGAAGGAGAAAACTAGTTTCAGGATGAGCTTAGTATCATAATAGCCCCAAATATTTCTTTCTGAATATAGTATGCTCAAATTCTATATGTATTTATTTAAAATAGAACCAAAAAGAATGACTGTAAGTAAATTTTTACTTGCTCTTCTGAAAAGAAGAAAACAACTAAAAATACCTAGTACACTTGATTCAATATACATTATAATTTTCCATATTCTCAGAGAACAACCTTCACAAAGTTATTTATCTAAGTCTTGTGGAAACTGGAACGCTGACATGATGTTACTCCCAGGAGCCTAGAGGAATCTTTCTAAAACTGTGAAGATAGCATATTTATATTTATAATTGTGAATGTGAAATCTCCAGCATTTTACTTAAATTTTGAGCCCAGTCTCTAGTTAATCTGTAGAGCTTAATTTGTAAAACAAAATTGCCCACAGAACTGCTTACAGGAAAGCAAGACCACTGGGGATAAAGATAGAAATCACAGCCATTAGCTAGAAGTTGTGTTCAATCCCTGACCAATCTTTCCAATATCAGTGTTTCTCTCTTCTCAAGATGTCCAGGGCCCACATCAAAGTGACCCTCACAAATATTTTCTCAACTAGCTCTATTCAATGTGCTATTTTACAACAACCTATACTATCTCCTTAGCTCCAGCACAACCTAATTCTCCTGAGACTCATTTTTTTTATGTGTGGATTATGTGTGCTACTAGTGCTGACTAGGTTTAGTCAGGCTTTTAATAAGACACAGGTGACATTTCTTCCCCATGCTCCCAGTATCTTCTGTTGTTGAAGAGTTGTATTTCTATGTTGCCTGCCTCCTAGCCTCCTTAAATATTTCCAGTGGCCTGGGAAAGTGTCAGCTGCAAAAAAAGATGACAAACTAAATAATTTGTCACTCTATGCTTTCTCCATATGGAAAGACAACCTTAAAAACACTTGTCCAATGAGATCGTGCCATTGGAGACAACATGGACAGACCTAAAGGGTATTATGCTAAGTGAAGTAAGTCAGACTGAGAAAGACAGACACCATGTGACTCCAGTCATAAATGGGATCTAAAAAATTGAATAAACAAACAAAAGGCAGAATCAGAACTGTAAATACAGAGAACAATCTGATGTTTGCCAGGGGGAGAGGGAGAGGGAGGTTGGGCGGAATGGGTGAAGGGGAGAAAGAGATACAGGCCTCCAGTTATGGGATAAGTAAGTCATGTGAATAAGAAATACAGGAATAAGGAATACAGTCAGTGATACTGTAATAGTGATGTAATAGGACAGACAGATGGTAGCTATACTTGTGAACACAGCATCGTGTATAAACTTGTCAAATCACTAAGTTTTACACCTGAATCTAACACTCTGTGTCAACTCTACTCAAAATTTTTTTATAAAGTCATATCAAAAAACAAAAACAAAAATCTTATCCTAAAATAATGGTGTCTTTTCTCCAGGGGAGCCCTAGTTGTCCCTGTTAACTCATGAAAAAAATGAAAAACAATTGGGTTAACTAGATAAAGATTACTTATGTATTTTTACTATTAATCAAGTTGTTTGTCCCTTCACATTTTAGTCCATTCAGAACTCATTCTAACAGTTGTTGTTTTTTTTCCCCTGTGGGAAAAGCTTGAACAACTATTTACTAAGAACCATCTTTTTGTGTTGTGCTTCCAAGGAATTTGTATCTATTGTTGAAATAATATCGCTATAATTCATCAGAGGACACCGAAGAAGAAAAGATATGGTACTTGCTTCCCAAAACAAGAGTTATAATTTGTCTGCTACATTCAGTATCTCACTTTAAAAAAATAGAATTATGTTGAAAATAGAATAAACAATAGAATCAGGTAGACCTGGGCTTAAATAACATAATATATTCTACTTCCTAGTTGTGTGACCTTGGAAAAGTTACTCTTAACTTTGTGCTTCTCAATTTCCACATCTGTAAAATGGAAATAGAAATAACTATTTCTCAGGGGATCCAGTAGGAAGCAATTTATAAGTGTCAGTTTCTTCACAGTCCCACTCCATTAATTGACAATTAAGTGCATTTTATGTTTAAATTTGCAAAGGATTTTAGTGTTTTTCAGTTACAAGTTGAAATCGCAATTCATAAATGTTTTATAACCAATTTAATATCAATCAAAATATTCTGACCATTAGATTCCCATGTTGACAAGATTTCATTTTAGATGTCTTTTTCACTATTAAAGAGCATATGTATGGAAAAATATTCCAAACTTTAGTTATTTTTGCTCAATTCAGAGAGATTTATGCTGCGACTGCCTCGATTTGGGTGTTTTGTCTAGATTAGCAACCTCCTGGCAGGGTCCCTTTTGACTACAGAGCCAATGCCACCATGTTCATCCTCTCCACTGTAGCCATCATCTTCACTGGTTATTCCAATACATCTGATTATCACTCTACCATGCCCCAGTATCTTTGATGGCTCCACATTACCAAATGATTACATGGCATCTAAAAAGTGATCTTTTTCAGCCTCCCTTTCCCGTCTAACTGACCCACATGTCATGTATACCCACATATTTCCAGATAGCCACATAAATAACCAAGCACCTACATTGGTGTATTCACAGTGCTACAATGTCAACACGTTTTGACTTTGTTTCTCACCACCATTTTACAAAGAATTCCTTTGGTATGGAAGCCCCCTAGGCACTCCCTCCCCAGTCCTGTTTTAGTCAGTGTCATCAAAGTCATTTAAATCTCACTACTCATTTGTTCTAAGTCCATTGAAGACCAAAGGAGGTTTTAAATCAACCCTCTTGTAGATAACAACTCTTCTTAACTCTGGACAAATATGTATACCAAAAACCAAAAGCAGGAAGAAACTGAGACTGACACTTAATACAAGGGAATAGTGCCTGGTGAGCTTTTATTTTTACAGCTTCCAGCCAGAGGCTAGGCTGCAATCTGTACCATGGAGCTGCTAAATTTCTGATAGAAAACCCATAGCTTTTATGGTTTGAAGAACCAATATAGAGGGCTCAGGGAAACCATGGCCTCTCAAAAGTAAGAAGGAATCCAGGAAAGAAGAAAGTCAGAGAAGAAGAGTCCCAAATTCTCTGTGTAGATTCTATTCAGATCTTTGGCTAAACCCCAAACGGTTCATTCACTGGACAGGAGGGGTAGCCCAGCTAAATCTGAAGAAACTGACCTGCACTTTGAGCTGCCACCCAAGAGTCTGAGTCTGCAGTTTGAGTTCAACCATGTTAATTGTCGGCAAAACAAGACAAAAATATGTCAATACTTTTCAGTAGTGTATAATCAAATCCAGAGTCTTCAAAGAAACCTTCACAGTGTCCAGGCCATAATCCAGAATTGCTCAAATAGGAAGAACAAGAAAATATGACCAATTTTCAAAAGAAAAGAAATCCGTGAAGACTGAGCCTGAGATCACTTACATGTTGAAATTAGCAGGTCAGATTTTAAATCAGCTATCATAATACTGTTTAATAGCATAAAGAAAAATATGTCTGCAATGAATTAAAATATAAAGAAGCTTGCAGTAGATAGAAATTATTTTAAAAGAGCCAAATGGAAGATTTTGAACTACAAAATAAAATACATAAAATCAATTATGCTTTTCCAGGAAACTTATCTAGATTCTCATCTTTTAGTTAAAATTAACCTTCTCTTCATTCATAGATTGATATTTATACTTTTATTATAGCAATTTGTGATCTATTTTCTATGATTTATTTATGTACATCTCTTAACTCTAATTAGAATTCCTGGCATTGTTCTTTGAATACTATCTTCCAGCAAGAGATATGAATTCTCTGAATTGACAACACTGTAAAATGATTACCATCTTGGGCACTGGAGTCAGCATACCTGTGTTCAATTTATACCTCCAAAAGTCTTACTTAACTTATCTAAGGCTCCATTTCCACATCTATAAAACCACAATAATAATATGGACTTAATTGTGAAAACTAAATGAAATAATGCATAGAAAGCCTTACCACATTTATTCATTTATTCTACAAAATGCTTTGACCAACCATTTTGGAACAGGCATTTTGCTAGGTATTGGAGATAAAGCAGTAAGGACTTGTAAGATCCCAACCTCCTTGGTGTTCACAAATGAGAGAAGAAAGAAATTAAACAAGTAAAGAAACAAATAAATTTGCTCTATATTTTGTAACTGCTATAACGGAAATAAATACTAACTGGATAGAAGGAGTTAATTCAATTACAGTTGAATGAATAGTGGTTATTTTGTTATTATTACATCAGTTTTTGTTCCCCACAGCACTACACCCATGCTTTGGAGAAAGCATATACCTAATAAACATTTGTTAAATTTACTTTCTCATTCCCTAATTTGCATTAGCTACATCTTATAATAATATGAAAGAAAGGGCCATGGGCGACATGGGATGTCCATAACCAGTCTGGCCCAGCCCACAACATATGTCATCTGCTACTCTTTCCCTTCCGAAAGTCTAGACTATTTTAGAAGGGGAAAGCATTTGTTTAAATGCAGTGTAATAAATTCAGTAATTAAATCTAAGAGAACTGAGATGTGGTGCTCAAGGGAGTGACGAATTTGAATTTGACTAGCCAGATTGTTTGTCCTTGGAGGAGGCATTAGCAGCTTAATCTAGGGAGAGAAATTTGTTGTTAAAAGCAAACATTAGAATATAATAACTAAACAAGTGGTTTGACATGTGGTGCATTAATTGTGATAATTGTAGGTTAAGAAGAGGTAGATCTCACACTGCTAAATGTTGATTACAAGCTGGAAATTGCTACACAGAAATTGTGTTTTTGTGCTTTAGCAAAGGAGTTTTGCTTTTGTTTGAGTCTGTTTGGGTGCGGGGTGGAGAAGCATTGCTAGAAAAACAATTAAGTTAGTTTGTGACACTAGACCCCGTAGGGAGAGTTTCAGAGGACTGCTGTGATTAAGCCCTTAAGACACAATTTCAAATAAGCCTTTCTCGGATTCAGGTCTCTAACATGTATCCCACTCCCTCCTTGCAACTTCCACGGCACACACTTACACTCACAAACACAAACAGAAACACAGACTTTTTTTTTTTTTTTAATAATGTGCACAAAGCCTGTGCGTTCCTGGGAATAAAAGTAAACACCAATGAAGAAACATAACAAACAGTGCTAATGTTTGCTTTCTTTTGAAAAGTACCAATGTAGAAACACCACTGAATTATCTCTGCCTTATTTCTGTTAAGGTCACTATAATTCCCTAGCTCTAAAAGAGGTTTTTGTTTGTTACTTCTTGTTTGCTTTCTGTTTAGTGCCTTCATGATATTCAGAAAATTTATAGTAAGTCTCTGTGACTAGAGACTGAAACTTTAAAATGGACCACAAGTTTCTTCTGAGTTTTTAAGTGCCCCTCATGTTCTCAGACTCATGTACATTTCCATTGTTCTAAGGGTTAAAAACTGCACTATCACAATGACAAGCCTTATTACTCAGTCAAAGTAAATGGATCACCGCATAACCTTACAGAAATGTTCTTCCTTAAGCTATTAAAACATTCCATGCCCTTAGATGACAACAATTTCTCTGCCTTTTGAAATTTCTTTTCTATCCTGCGGAGTTCATAGAGATATGCTTGGTTAAAATCAACTTATATAAAACTATGCACTGTAAATTCTGACACTTCTGTTTGAATCTCTTTTCAAACACTTGTCTTTGCTCACCATAATAGATGTCAGTTCTTCTGATGTAGTTCAAGCATGAGCTTCATATGAAGACTCAGCTATGTCTATTGCATTTCTGAAGCTACTACTCACTGAAGTTTTGTGCTGTTTGACATCAAAGATAGGCAAGAATCACCTGCTGAGTTCACATGCATGGAGCAAAACATCTTCAAATCACTTTTGCTAGACAAAAGTTTTTTTTTTTTTTTTTTAATATTAAGCTTTCACTATCGTGTGGACTTAAAGACAAATGCAGTCCTCGTTAAGGTCACAACGTTGTATTATTAAAATATGCATTGGAAGCTCTGAATTTAGCTAACTTTAAAACTAAAGATAATTTGTGTGGTTGCTTCAGATTTGAACTTAGCTGCAAAGAATTCAGCATCATTCAGGCATTCAAAATGTGATTTTTATTCAGGACGCAGTTATTTTGCTCAAAGGTAAAAAAGCACTTTAAACATTCACAGACCAAAAGAGAATCTTCTAATATTTCCAACTTTAATAGATGTCCTTGACATAAATCAAAGAGATAATTCCATTCAAAATAAATACTGTATACAAAGTATTTGAAAATTACACATTTTTTAAAAACTGTACTTAAATTTCAGAGTTACAACAAATAATACAGTGTATATATTCCCTTTAAAAAATAATAACAGCAATAATTTTGAATTTTTCTAAGCAGTGTAATTTGGCATTACTTTTGTTAAACATCAACATTACTTATGACAGAATAAAAATTATATTATTAAAGAGATGTGAACATAATGTTTTTCATGTTTGTGATGTTCTGGATTAAAGTTTTAAGATTTGGATTCCAAATCACTAAGTAATTAAACTCCACAGAAGGCTAAGTGCATGACACTAAAAATGGGGCAAAGGCTTGAGCAGGCCCAGAGATGGGGCCTTTTGTTAACTTGCTTTTTAGATTCTCTTTAGTTTTCAAATTTTGGCTTTCATATAATTTTTTTTAAACTTTGGGAGGATATCATATCATCTGTAAATTTTTGTTTGTGTATTTAGAATATATTTTTAAATGCACATAGTTATGTGGTTTAAACGCATATGATTTCCTACTTCTATTATATTAAAAGAGACATATATAATAGAGAAATATATACATATATATTATATATTATATATAATATTATATTAAGAGATATATAATAGAGAAATATATACATGCATATATCTATTATATATATATATATTATATAAATTTCCATATTAGGCATTTTAATGCCAAAAAACTGAAAACATCTAACTTTAAAAATAAGTAACTAGATTGTTTTACTTTGCCATGAATCAGTATTTACAAGTTCCTGCACAATTTTTTCCAACCAATACAGATATGCCCTGTGCTGATTTGTGGTCACACATATCATATGGCCCAAACTGTCTCAGTGGTAAAGGGTTTGAATATAGCACAAGGACAGAAGAGAAATATATAGAGTTTTTTTCCAATCCACAAAAAAATGCAATATAGAAAGATAGAGATAAAATGTCATGTCAGTGTAATCCCTTAGCTAACTAGTCAACCAGAGAATGACCACTCAAGTCCAGAGTACCCATGCCTTTCTTTATTGCAATCACATTTTGAATTATCTTTCTATACTATGAGAGACTCTGATTAAAGAAATATTCTCAGTTTTACATCCCAAAAAGGGTATGGTTAAGACTGGAATCAGTCCAGACTTTAACCAGTTTTGTAAAAGAGTAAATATATAAGGAAAGCAATAGAAGAATTGCTATATGGCACTTGATTCTCTTTAACAGTCACTATTAATAAATATACTGAATTTAATTTAAATGCAATGTTTGTGTTTGGGACAGAGATTGTTTGCTGCTCACAAAGTCCAACTTCTTTGCTTTTTCCTGGGTTTACAACTGTCCTAGGGTTTCCCTTTCAGTTAAGTATGTTTGTATTATTGAGTTCTAGCCAATAGAGTGTGACCAAAAAAAAATGTGCGCTACTTTCAGACGCATACCTGGCTTACAAAGTCCTCCCTTTGTGTTGCTCCCCACAATCTTCACCTCTAGTTTGAAGGGCATATGCTTCAAAACCCTAGAGCCTCTGACAGTCTGGGTCCCAGAATGACTGCATGGAGGAGAACCACACTTTGCTTTGTTTACCACCAAAATAGTTACATGAGCTGAAACAGACTTCTATTGTGTTTTTACCAGTATCCATTTTGGGTTCTACTTGTTATAATTGGTAGTCTGCCATTGACCTACATGTTGAGGTGTTCTAGTGCCAATAGTTAGCCTACTTATAATCTATTGAATTTTGTTTTAAAATTAACTAACAAACTTTTATTTTTTTAAACTAACACATGTGTTTGCTTTGTGCTGGACTATCTGTGAAAGATTAACTATCACATGGCATACCCACAGCTCTCTTCTGAGAAAAATGGCCTCCGAGATAATACTCCACCGGCCATGACCAACTGGATGGAGAATTGACACTGTTGGTAAACATATGCTCCAAGAAACTTGTCACTTAGATGAATGAGAGAGAAGAATAAGTGGAAATACAGAAAGAAAATTAGATATATCTAAAATTTAGCCAAATTTGGTATTCGTGCTGTACAGATTCTCCTTGAATACTTTTAAGTGCTAAGCATTTAGAGAAAGTTTCCTTTTTCTGTTGCTATTGCTGTGTAACAAATCACCCCAAAACTTAGTATCAGAAAACAACCACTTTATTATGCCCATGGGTTATGAAGTCTGGAATTTGAACAGTCATGGAAGGAATGGATTTTCTCTGCTCCACAATGCTTAAGGTTCCATATAGAAAGATGTGAAGGCTGAGTGTGACGTAACAGCGAGGGATTAGAACCATCTAGAGGCTCATTCTTATGTCTGGTACTCATGCTGGCTGTCAGCTGGGACCTCACTTGGGTTGTCAGCCATCATGTGGACTGCATGTGGTATCTCAGCATGGGTTTGATTGTTCAGGCTTCCTCCCAGAACAGTGGCTAGAGTTCAAGAGCAAACATTCAAAGAGAAACAGCTGGACACTGTGTTGTCTTACCTTACTTAGTCTTGCACGTTACATAGTATCTCTACCATCTTCACCAATCTGTCCAGGTTCAAAGGGAGGAAACCAAGATTCTACTTCTCAGTGGGTAGCATGCTAAAATCATATTATAAGAAGATTATGTGGAATGGGAGATATTTTAACAGCTGTCTTTGGAAAATACAATCTATCACAAGGTCGTTAAATGGAGGATATACATACATTTAATGTAAGATAATAGTTGTGAGGGCAACAGGGATGAAATTATACATAACAGCCAAGACAGAAAAATGGAGCAGTAATTCTGCTTCTGCCTATGACAAAGTCACTGCTGGTGTTAGTCCATAAAGTCCTTGCATAGTGAAACTACATATGTGTGTACACGTATATGTATACATACACATAGGTGTATATATAAGCAAGCACACACATAGGCATATATACCCCATGTGTGTATGTGTATATGTGAACTTAGGTGCACAAATCCTTTATATTAAGGATAAAGAACTACAAATCAATAATAAAAATACAGTCAACTCATGTTTTAAATGTACAGAAGTCAAGAGCAGACACTTTTTAAAGAAAGATACCCAAATGGCAAACAAGCTTAATTTCAGTAGTTATCAGGAAAATACAAATTAAAACCAAAATGAGGTGACATTGAACCACCACCTGATTGGCTAATATTCTTTTTTAATGTTTCTACACATATGTTTATTTTTTTCTTTTATTTAAGTTTTTATTTTAATTGCAGTTAGTTAACATGCAGTGTTGTATTAGTTTCAAGTGTACAATCCAGTGATTCAACAGTTCCCTACATCACCCAGAGCTCTTTTAAATGGCAATATAAAAACTGGTAAGAAAGTGGAACAACCATTGAGAATATACATTGGTATATTCGTCTCTTTAGAACAGGCTTGGTAGTATCTACTAAAGCTGAACATATGCCCATTTTGTGTTTGGAAATTCCAGTCCTTGATATCTAACAGCTGAAATGTGTGCATATGTTCATCAAAAGATGTACAAAAATGGTTATAGAAGTATTATTCATAATAGCCCAAATCTGTAAGCCACCTAAATGTCCATCAACAATAGGATGGATAAATTATTACATATATGCAATGAAATATACAACAAAAAAGTCAATCACTCTCTATGGCTACACAAAGTGACATGGGTGAATTTCACTAACATAATGTTGTCTGAATGAGGCCAAACACTAAAGACCTCATATGATGTGATTTAATGATATAAAGTTCAAAAACAAGCAAAACTTATTTATGGTTACACCTGAAAAGGATGAATTTTTGGTATGTAGCTCATATTTCAATCAGTTTGACTATAAAAAACATTAATCTTGTATTGATAGACTGGAAAGTTGCTCACCTTTGAAAAGTTGTTTACTGGGATAGAGCAAAATAATGAGTCTAGAGTGCTAATCCTATTCCTTATCTCTACCTGGATGGTGGTCATATGGGTGTGTTTCCTGGTAAACTGCCTTGATTTGTTTACTTAACTGTATGTATGGTATACATCAAAAGAAATAAAGTTTTTCTTAAAAAATTAAATGGAGGTATCACCCAGAGGAAGCAATTGAAGTTAGATTTTGAAAGGAAAGAAAGCAAGATGACTGGGTCAGGGAGCCCTTACTGCAGTCTGAGAGTTGTGATCGACCTCTGTGCAGCCTTATGCACCTGTCAGCATGGTGTTCTGTGCTTCTAAGAGGTAAGCCTAGCACAGCTCCCCATGCCAGGGGTACCTGGAATGCTCCTCTGTTTCTTAAACTTGAAAAAGCCCTAACAAAATAAAAATTTGTAAAATATGAGAAATTGTAGGATAAGAGAAGAGCAGTGAAATAACATGATGTTGTATGAGTAACAACTTAGAGACACAGCTTGAAATATTCAGTCATAATTCTGTGATTTTTTTTTTTTTGTGGAAGTTCAGGCATGAAGCTTTCCAATGAGTTGACTTGACTTGGTACAATGATAATCCTTAGCAATGAGAGCAGTGTTTTAATCAAAAATAATAACAATGAGTTAGAAGAATATACTAAGCTCTATCTTTCTCTGAAGCATTATGTACATATATACATATGAATGAGCTGACCCACTGGGCTTGATGAAAAATGCAATATAGAGGAAGAGTTTTCAGGAAATCAAATATGACCGGAATTTAAAATAGTATCCACCAAAAAATACATATTTTCTTGAAGTATTTGGTTGTGTTCAATTTGTGTTGACTCCTTCATTCCTTCCTTCCTTCATTCATTCATTCATCCATTCAATGTTTACTATGTACCAAGCAGTATTCTAGTTACTGGAGTGAACAAAAGAGAGAAAACCCTCTGCTTTCATAGTGGTTACATTTTAGTTTTGGAAAGCATGGGTGATATGTACTAATAGCATCAATTAGTGAAATATACTAAGAGAATAAGAAGATTTATGTAAAAATGTGAATATGGAAAGGGGATAGGGAATTCTTGAATATGGGTAAGGTTGCTGTGCTCATTACCATGGTCAGGAAAAGATTTCACTGACAAGGTGACATTTAAATAAAGAGCTGAAGATATGAGGCAGCAATCCATGAATGCAGATCCCTACTCTTTGTTTTGTGGTAAGCACTTGTTGTACACTAGTCAAGGCATTGGGAATACTCGGAATGGGCTTTGGGCAAGAGTCCTGTCTTTGATCTCAGCTTGTGCTGCACATTTCCCCACTGCTCCTATGGACCTATTCACTATCTTCTCTGCTCTACTCTGTGCTCACGGAGCATAACCACTGGGAACACCCTTAAGAGACTCCCTTGCCTTGGAGGCTAATGGATTCACTTGCTCTCTGGATGACATTGGCTGGAGCCTAATAAGAGAAAGAAGAACAAGTTCAGAGTATTTATTCTCCATGGTTTCCTTCATTTCTCTCCTGAAAGCCTTATGTTCTGTCAGGTGGTCAGCTCTTACAACTAGAGACCCTCACTGCAGGTTTTTATAAATACACCGTCCCTTTGCCACTTCAGGACTGGGGGACAAGCTGCTTACGACTACCACCAACCTCAGAGCGCTCAGCGTCCCTCCCTTGATTCCATTAACCCTGCTATCTCCTTTGTAGTCTCTTTATTCAGCTCTCCTCAGTTACTGCTATGAGCATGGTTTGTTTCCTGCCAGGACCCTGACTGTTACAAAACACTTTCATTTATTTTCTTAATTTTTCTGAAACTAAGATTCTTATTGGAAAGAAAAAAATGGGTGAAAACATACCTACTGATTTCTTAACCTTATGGCAAGGATTCATTGAGATGACATTTTTAAAGTCTTTTAACACATCATCTAGAAAATAGAATGCAATTATTGAATGATAGTCATTATTACTCTAAAGATGAATAAGACAGTCTCCCTCGGGGAGATCAGTCTAGAAAGAGATGGCTACTTCCATAAACAATATACCTAATAAAAGCAATATAAATGCTATTAGTTTACACAGATTATCATTCACTTACAACGACATAATAGCAATATAAAGAAAATACTACAAATTCTCTGAATCTGTCTCTCACCCATAATCCATTTTCCACATACCTGCCAGAGGGATCTTATCAACACACCATCCCTCTGCCCGAAATCTGTTATGATAAGTTCAAAATTGCTTAGCCTACAGTGTCTTCTGTGATCTGATTTACATCTTCTGCTTCATCACCTACTGGTCCTCTCTCCTTTTTATGACATGTTGCAACTTTGTAGAACTATTGTCCAGCCTTCCGTCCATGCCACATTCTCACTCCTCTCCTTCTACCTGGCACATTATCCTTTACTCCTGTCATTCTCTACCGTTTCCTTCTATCACTAGCCTCCCTAGCAAGTCTTTCTGCTGCGTCCTTCTGCAGGCGAATCTCCTCACCACCTCTAGTCTCATGGCATCATGTCGTATTTCTACCACAACATTCCTCAAATAGTATAGAAATCTTGTCTTCCCTTCCAGACCATAAGTTCCCAGAGGAAAAGTACGATTCTTTCATTTCTTTATATTCAGAAAAAAAGAAATGTTTACAATCTTTAAAAAACTGAGAGAGGGAGTATGCATTTTTTTACACATACATTTTTCTAGGTGCAAGACAGCTTATAATTCGGCTTGATAAAACTAGACACAGAATGAAGCATGTCTGAGAATACTAACCTTACTAAATATACTTAAGTTTTTCTCTTGCAAGATTTGCTTTGGAAATGTTGGCATAAAGATAGATACTCTATGTTTAGAAATATGACTACACAGAACATTTGGTAAACTTTTTAAAGTTTGGTGAAACTGAATGAAATGATCTGTATTCATTCCAACTTTAAGTTTTCTTCAGTAAACCAAGCCCTTCCCAGAGAGAGCTAAATGTAAATTTATAATAAAAACATTAATAATAAGAATAAAGAGTAATAATTTTATTGTATTAATTTTAATTGAGCATTTGCTTATTAATAATAATAAATAGTAATCATTTTTATTATATTAATTTTAATTGAGCATTTTCCCTGTATTCTAAACATCTCTTAGATATATACAATTTAAACTTCAGTAAACAGTAAACTATCAAATGGTGCATATTCCTAATGATGAGAAAGATGATGAGAATAATGGAAGCTTAAACATTCAAATAATTATTTTGTTTCAAACAGAGGGCTAGGTAACTCTATTCTCCTGTAATATGTGTTTCTGCAGTCAAATGCTCTATATAATATGTGTTTCTGTAATACAAATTAGTTCAAGAGTGGATCAGTAAATAGGAAAATGGTCTTAGTATAAAAAACAAATTACAATAGTTTATATGTGATGTGGGGGGGCATACATTAATATTTTACACCACAGATAAAAAGCTAAATATAAAATAAGCTAAGTTAAACTACCAACATAAAAGCTTCATTGCTAGGTTATTTCTTTAGTGTATTGTAAATTATATATCCTTTAAGGTGTATTAGTATCTTATAATTTTTTATGGTGTTTGTCAGTGATCTGGAGACAGAGATGCCTTAATTTTGAGTGGCTGACTCCTTTCCTTCTTTTTCTATTAGTACAATTTTGCTGAATGCAACTGTTTCCCAGAATGCCTAATTCACTTTTAATGAAAATGCCTAGATTTTGCATGTCTCATTTCATTTATATGTAATGGATAAATATATATAAGGAACGATGATCAACAAAACTGAATATCCAAAACAAATATATTAAGAACTTTGTAAAATTTTATGTTTTAAAAAATAATACATTTTTATTTCTTTTAAGTAAATATTCAATATTCTTTTGTCACTTATCGCTGAAGAGTGAATTAAACCAAGTCTGGATGTTTTATTTTAAAATTGTTTTCTTTTTTAAATGTTTATGTATTTTTGAGAGAGATTGAGAGAGAGAGAGAGAGAGAGAGAGAGTGCCTAAGTGGGGGAGAGGCAGAGACAGAGAGAGACACAGGGTTGGAAGCAGGCTCCAGGCTCTGAGCTGTCAGCACAGAGCCCAGCATGGGGCTCGAACTCACAAACTGCAAGATCATGACCTGAACCGAAGTGGGACACTTAACTCACTGAGCCACACAGGTGCCCCTGGATGTTTTATTTTAGATTTCACAGGAAAGATTCAATGGAAGTCATGTTTTCCAAATAATACCTATGATAAAAAGGATAGTATTCTAAATCATCCTGAGGCCATGATCTAGAATAAAAATATGAACAAGACTGCATGCACAAAATAATTTATCTCCTTGCTCTGGTCAGTCTTTACATTTTTATATACTTGCTTGATTCCCATGTAGTTCAAATTTACCTGGAAATCCAATAATTGCTTATATACTTAAATACAATAACATTGCATGAATTTTTTTGACAATACAAGGAGAATAATTTTTCCCATGTAACAAAGAATATAAATGAAATATGTATCAATCCTGCCATCTGCCCAAAAAAAGCACAATTCTGTTCTAGTCCTGTCTTATTGGCTCCAGACATGCCAAGTGACCATCTCTGAACCAATCATTGTAGCAAAGGGAATATATATGCAGATTCACTTAACCTAATGAGGCCCTCCTCTACCATGTAGGCTCAGAGTAAGAAGGTGGTCCCAAAAGTTATGAACTGTTAAGTATATAAAAAGATAATCATCCTCATTTGTAATAAGAGAAACACCAATTAAAACCACAATGAGATGTAATTTCTCACCTATAAGATTGGCAAAACTCCAAAAGTTTGACAGTGAGGCTGCCAAGAATCAGGAAGTGTCATACATTGCGGGTCAGAGTGCACATAGTTACAACTCCTGTGGGCCTGGTGATATCTTAAATAATTATATGTGTCAGTAGGCCAGGAAATTCCATCCCTAAGAAAACTTCCCTGACTGCCTACCTCTCAAAAATGTAGAACAAAATTTGAAATAATACAAATGCCCATTAATAGTTGTCTGGTTAAAAAACAAAACAAAAAACAAAAAATAATTGTGGTTCATGGGCACAGTGTAGTATTATGTGACCATTAAATTAAAAAGAATGGAAAATATTTCTATATACTGATATGGAGTGATATCTTGTATTATTGTAGAGGGAAAAATCAAAGTATGGAAGAACAATAAATAGATCATGGCACTTTTGGGTTGAAAATTGCAAACAGAAAAATAATATATATGTACATCTATCTGTCTATACATAGAGAGATATGCATTTTTGTAATAAACTATTGACTGATAGACCAGGATAAATAATAATAATAAAATAATAAATAAATAATAAAAAAGGTCACTTCTAGAAAAGGGAGTTGACAAGGTGGAGAGGATAGGAAGACAGCAAACTTCCCTAATAAATTGCTTTACATTGTTTTGACTCTTAAAACATACACAAACCTAAAATCTGAAAACACATTAAGACAAATAAACCTAATTGAATATCAAATTGGCAACATGACCACAAAGAGAATAAAACAGAACATTCTTCAAAGTGTCATCTAAATAGAATGCTCTTACTCTCTATCTTCAGTGGGATATATTCTAAAGACAAAAAGGGATTCTAAGAAATCTTCAAATTTACTTAGTAGTGAAAATGTAGATATAATTGAAGCAAATATGGCAAAAATGTTTACAATCATTGAACATGGGCTGTGGGTTTTTGGATATTCAGCGTAATCATTTCTTCACTTTATCTGTATATTTGAAATTTTTCATAATAAAATATTGAAAGCAAATTATGACCATTTACTAAGCCAAAAATTTTTGAGACATTTTGTGGGTTATCACTTTGTTCCAAAGTAGATATTTTTTAAAAGTAGAATAAAACATTCTTAAACCACATGCCTCAAAACCTAGAAGAAAATCTAAGAAACTCTTTTTATATCCTAAGTATATATAGAGAGACAAAAACTATAAAGCTATAAATAAGAGGGCTAAAAAATTTCATTGTTTAAATATATAAAAATTAAAGATTTCTCTTCAGTAAAGAACATAGAAAAAGGAAAATAAAAGAGGAGAAGATATTTGTCATATTAGAAATAACAAAGTAATAACACCCAGATTTTAAGGAATCACTGACAATCAACAGAGAAGACAAAAAATTTGAATAGGAAAATGAATGAAGGAAAGGAACAATTTATGGAAAATGAAACCTAAAAGGTGCCCAAGATTATTAGAGATATATAAATTAAAACCAGGAGATAAACTTGAATTCTTCTAAATTCACAAACACTGAAAGAAATATGGGGATATAACACAAGGCACAACATGTGGGGGTGTCAACTGGTCCAAACATTCCAGGGAACATGCCATAAACAGCATTCCCACTCCAGACTTTAGACCTCAAAAAAATATTCACACTGGGAATGTACACAGGGATATTCCTCAGAGTTAGAGCTATAAATCAGCTCTCACATACCAGGATGGCATAATTGTCTTCAAAATATTGACATATACTCATATTGATCGGTAAACCTAACCAGCAGGGGTTTCTAGGAACCTGCCCCAGTGCTAAGACTGGTGACTGTTCTGATTGGACAAGGATTGTGATGTACCAGGTAAATATTTCAACACCATGCCTGCTTACAGCATTATTACTTGTGATGAGGAATTGGATGTAATCTGGGTATCTATCCTTTAAAGTGGGAATAGATTAATATGGTGAAGAATCATGCAGCAATTAGATACAGTGGACTATGTTTGTATAACAACACAGATGGGTGAATATAGCATAGTTTATCCAATTAGTCTCCTGTAGATGGAGATTTATATGGTTTCCAATATTTTTCTATACATATAATCTTGTGCACATGCCATTGTGATTTATAGAAGTATATTTTAAGAGTAAATTTCTAGCAGGGGGTTGCTGAAACAAAGAATAAATACATATGTAGTATAGATTTCTTAGACACTTCAAAGTCCTTTCTTGAAGGGTTGTTCCATTTTGCACTCCCATCAACAATTTAAAGAGGCAAACTCATACACAGACTGAAGTTCTACCAGACTTTTAAAGAATAGATAATTTCAGTTATCTGATAATTCTTCTAGAAAAAAAAATAGAGGGACCAATCCTCAGTTCATTCTAGGAAGAAATATAGGTCTTGATTATGGTAGTTTTGTAGTAAGTCTTGAAGTCTAAGAGCATTGGTCCTTCAACTTTATTCTCCTTCAATGCTGTATTGGCTCTTCTGTGTCTTTGAGTAAACCTATGCTTCTGTACTGTAAACTAAAATATATCTCAGATTTGTTTCTCCCCTTGAAGTAGGACACAAGGGCTAGAGTAGCTGGAGTTGGGTGTTTCCCTTCTCCCTCATGAAAGGTTACAGCTGGCTGTAGTTGGATATACTCCTTCCCCAGGTCACTTAGGCTCTAATAAAGCCCCAGCCGGTTAGAGTCTGGTTAAATGGTTTCTCCTGTAGGCAGACTTTAAGAAGAGTTAAGAACAGAGTTCTCTGGTGTGTTTCAAGATGGCTCCTTTCCGTCTCTCCTGCTGAAAGCCTCAGAGGGTGAGGGGCAGTGGATTTTTTTTCTCCAGTAGTTACTATGAAACCTGATCAAGCTTATGGATGTGAAACTCTCAGAAGTGTGGGTCTCCTTCTATGACAGGGTTCCCCTGGAGTTTTTATCCACTGTGAACCTCCAGCAATTCATCTGCTACAGTGGTGGCTTTCCTACCCAGGCACTGGTTTCCACTGAAGTTTCAGCCTGTGAGATTCTGCTCTGGTGAGTTGTGATTCTCTGTATCTACTTGTATGCCACTCTAATTTTGCAAACACTTGTTTGCCCTGTGATCTCATTTCTCTTGTGGATCTAAGAGAAGAGCTGCTGATTTTTCAGTTTGTTAGGCTTTTTAGCTTGTTAGGCCAGAGTAAAACTTCCAACCTCTTTACGTAAGGAACCAGAAACTGGAAATCCATATTCTATTTTTTTAAGGCCACCTGGCAGGTACACAAGAGTTCAGTGTTATTATTTTATAGATTGTAGTTACACGTTTTATGAACTTGGGTATGTATTGTTTATTTCACAATGATATTTTATTAACAGCAGATGATTTCTTGATTGGGAGAATTTTTATTTGATAAAAATGGAAGTCATCAGTGTATGTGAAATGGATTAAAATCAACATCTTCTCATTGTGTTAATCTTCAACCTTTCAGTGACGTTTTACCTGATTTGCCTTAGTAGTGAAAAAAAATGGGCGTTTCTGTATACTTTCTTAATACTCTGATTCAGTTCGTCAGTGGTTAAAGCATGAGCCTAGAAGTTACCTACTTATAATTCCTCTGCCTTTCACGACTCTATAAAACTTGGGAAATGGAAATTGTCTTTGAATTTGAAAATCAATCATATTGTGATGATTGAGTAAAAGCACAAATACACAAATTAAATGCTTTCAGAACAATTTTCTTTATCACTCCTTTTTACAGTCAAACCCCCAAAGAGGGGGTCCGTATTGAAGGCTAATTGTTCCTCTCCATCTCTCAAATTGTATTTTAAAAAGTTTGTTCTTTGGGAAATCTGCTCCATTGCTTCCTACCAGTTGTGACTAAGAAGAGGGTCCAGTTTATCTCTCCTTACTTAAAAAAAAAAAAAAAAAAGTCAGTGATTTGTATTGGAATTTGTATGTCTTTACAATACAATTTCTATAAGCAGAACTTGGTGTTCATCTTGGAGAATTTCATGCTTATGAAATGAAATATGTATTACATTTATCCTACTAGGCGAAGTTTCCAACAATCAGCTATTTGTAGAGCTTTGATCTAGAGCTTTGAATTCTTTATTAGAAGACATTCTATCAAATTTCTTTTCCATTTCTCTGTGAATAAATAGCCCACAAGTATCATTCACTTACAAATAATTTGGGTTATGTGGATCAGTATTCTTTCTACTCTGTGAACAAGGTGGCTTACATAGACCACGAGAGAGTGCCTTGAAATGCAGGAACACTTGTGGAGGTTCATGCTCCTTTGCCTCAGGCAATGTCAGTATCCTACCATTTTTATCGCACTCTCACGAAAAGCCTGCTCTGAAGCCTGTTGCTGCCAGCTTTAGCAAAGAGACCTTATTCATAGGTTATTGGGACAGCAAATTCTCTGTGGCTCAAGCCTCCAGATTTCTTGGTCTTAGTTAATCATACAGATTGTCTCCTGGCCTGTATGTTCTTTGCCCACTGGTGTGCAAAACTTGAGTTCCTTGGTAATAAGAAAGAATGTTTTGTGGAAATGCATTTCCAGATTGTATTCCTCCCCTATTTTCTTTGATAGTTCCAAATGCATTCAGGTTTATGGCATATTTCTGTGTATAGAACATAACTTATTTCAGTATCATGGGGACTCAAAATGATTGGTGCTTACTGTTTCTGTAGTAAGATCTCTACCACCAGGAATTAATTTTCATCTTTCTCTTTCATGATGCCTAGGCCTAGCTTCTGCCTAAGTGGTCTTTTGCCTATAATCATCTTTCACAAAATAGTTTTCAATTAAGAGAATGTGGAGTTGACTTCTATTTAGAATCAATGATAGAATTGATTATAAAATACCTAAATGAGCGGCACCTGGGTGGCTCAGTGGGTTAAGTGTCTGACTCTTGATTTTTGGCTCAGGTCATGATCTCATTGTTGTGAGATTGAGCCCTGTGTAGGGCTCTGTGCTGATAGTTCAGAGCCTGCTTGGGATTCTCTCTCTTTCCCTTTATCTCTCTTCCTCAAAATAAATAAATAAACCATGAAAAAATACTAAAATGGGTTCTCTGATTTCTTCCAGCTACATTCTCTCACAGAATGCTCATCTTTTCTCAGAACCTTGATTATCATCTCAATAGAAGTATATGTCCTCTCCCATGGACTCGGATTCTCTCTTCAGCACTTGTTTTCTCTCATGAGAACTCTGTAGTTCAATTTATTGTGTTACACTGAGCTCCTCTTGGAGTCCCCTTAAACTGGACATCTGCAAGCATTAACTCGTGGTTCTCTCCTACCCACCTCAAAGTGGTCCTCACTGTACCACCTCTTTCAATTACACCATCATTTTTCTTACCACCACAACTGTTCTAAATGATACCATTATATCTTGTATATTCTTCCACTGAACTGTCTCTCCTGGCTACCTCTTATTTCTTCCCACTAACAGGACTGTAATTTAAACATTTTTTATCTCATTTGGAGTTTTTATAGCTTTCCCATTGGATCCCAAGCGCCCATTCTTCTGGGCTCTGAGACAGTGTAGACAAAAAGCAGAAGAGGTAAGTGATGGAGTCAGATCAGGCAGGCAGGTTTAGAGGCCTGGCATTCAGAGTCAGACTGCAAGAAAAGCACTAGTGAGCAGACTTGAATGATCATACTGTAAGACCATTTGCAACGTTCCCAATTTTTTATCATCTGGTGATTCTAGCCATTCCTTCCCACTAGTTACAGTCAGAATGAAGAATAAAGTTAGGTTTTTCAAGACAGTTCTATTACTGGTTGAGAAAAGGACGGAAATGCAATAATCATATTATATCCAGTTCTTTATTGCCAACTGCATTAAGTCCAGACATTTTTGTTATCGATTTATGGGTCTGGATAAGTTAGCTCAACTATCATGTCCAAATCTGTTGCAACTTTTTAAAATATATCTTCCTCTAAATCAATTCAGTGTCCTTAATATCCCACAGAATACTCCAATTTCCATCCTTGCATCCATTTATAACTCTTTTCCCAGGATGCCCTGGGATTTCTCTCCAACTGAATATACTCTTCAATGCTCAAATCTAGAGTCTTTTCTAATACTTTATTATATCCAATATTTGTCTCATTTTTATTTTATTTTTAAAATTTTTATTTTATTTTTTAATTTACATCCAAGTTAGTTAGCATATAGTCCAACAATGATTTCAGTAGATTCCTTAATGCCCCTTACCCATTTAGTCCATCCCCCTCCCATAACCCCTCCAGTAAACCTCTGTTTGTTCTCCATATTTAAGTGTCTTATGTTTTTGACCCCCTTCCTGTTTCTATATTATTTTTAGAATAAATTAAAATAAATTTTAAATAAATAAAAATAAAATAAAATAAATTTTTGCTTTCCTTCCCTTCTGTTCATCTGTTTTGTATCTTAAAGTCCTCATATGAGTGAAGTCATATGATATTTGTCTTCCTCTGACTAATTTTGCTTAGCATAATACCCTCTAGTTCCATCCATGTAGTTGCAGATAGTAAGATTTCATTCTTTTTGATTGCTGAGTAATATTCCACTGTATATATATACCACACCTTTATGCATTCATCCATCGATGGACATCCATCGATGGACATACATTGGCTATTGTTGATAGTGCTGCTATAAACATTGGGGGGGGGTCCATGTGTCCCTTTGAAACAGCATACCTGTATCCCTTGGATAAATACCTAGTATTGCAATTGCTGGGTCATAGGGTAGTCCTATTTTTAATTTTTTGAGGAACATCCATACTGTTTTCCAGAGTGGCTGCACCAGTTTGCATTCCCACCAGCAGTGCAAGAGATCCTCTTTCTCTGCATCCTCTCCAACATCTGTAGTTGCCTGAGTTGTTAATGTTAGCCATTCTGATGGGTGTGAGGTGGTTGTTTCATTGCTATATGTACCACTATATTATTTTGTATTATGTAATGAATACTGTTGTTATTCAGCCACTCCCTGACTATTATCTGGGACTATTATACAAGATTCTGAATCTATATAATCAAATATAGAATCCTGGTTCTCAAGGAGCTAACCATCTCTTTAATGAGGAGAGACATGTTAAACAAAAAGAACATAATGAAGCCAATTCTACTTCTATGGGTCACAAAACTATTCATAGAAATATTTACCCAGTAACTGAATAGTAAAGAGTGAACACAGTCTTTCCAGGTTCATGAGAGAAGTAAAAAAAGAACTCCAGAAAGAGTGAAATTATTTGTGTGCACGCTATAGCTCCCTATCTTCAATTACTAATTTTCTAAATGACTAACAATAAAGAGAGAACTGAGCACACAAAATGGTACTCTGAGTACTTTTTATTTACAATGAATAAACTATCTGGCCTCTGGCCTCCCACAGAAAATGAATGCACAAAAAGGGAATGTACTGCTGCTTTTGACTGAACTGATGAATAAATGAACTGATCAGCTACATTAGTCAAATTAAAAATAGATATGGCCAAGAGAAGCTTGCTGGTCATCTGCAAGTAACATTAAAGAGTTGGAGGATGATGGTGATGAGGAAAGTATGTTTGTGGAGTATCTTCAGTAGTGGGCAAAAACCTAGCATTATTTTGTAGCTCTTAATTATTCTCTCAGTTAAATTATCAAGTACATGAGCAATGAAAATCTCCAGTTATACATAACAATAAGGAGGAACTATTTACTGAATTTTAGGGTGTGCTTGGACAGTCAGTACAGCCCAGAGAGGGTGCTTTCTCTGAGATTAGGAAGCAGAAGGGCTGGACTCTTCACTCAAAAATTGCCATGTCAGAGGGTTCAAGTACAGGAGGATGGAGTTTGGAAGGCAATGGTTTCAATACAGTGATTCCCATAACTTATTAAGACTCCAGTAGGGTTACTAGAACCCTGAAATACTGTCTGTCATTGACACTCTCAAAGAAAATGGAGAAAAGACTGGGGTGCGATTTCTATGTTTGCTGTGCAGTAAAATCTAGACAATATGCATAAATATGTGGCCAGAGAAAGACATTGGAAATAAGATAGGAGTCACTAACGGAAATTGTTGGGAGGGATATGGGCTCACATAGCTCTAGAAACAGAACTTGGGAAAGTATTTCCACATCTCCAGAGGCAGGAGTATGCAGCCAACACTAGGGCTATTTAAAATCAGACTTAATGATTATTGAGGCAACAGTGAAGATGAGAAACATTTTTGCTTGGTATTCCTATATTTGTGTCTAAGATTCAACATACTGTTGAATTCTATATTTAAACCAGTGCTTGTTGCTACTTCTATTATTGCTAAGAGGCCAAACATTTTAGTGATGAGTTTCAGAAGACCTCAGAATTACTTGAATATTTCGGGAAGTCTGTCTAATGAATATTTCAGAGAATAGGCTTCAGAAATATACTACAAAAATATGTTTATATGTTTGTGAGGAATATTTAAAGCTCTTAAATGAAGGTAAAGTGAACATTCAGAGAACATTTTCCTTCATTAACTTGGCTGGAGAGGTGGCTGGCATAGACCATTATGCCCCACAGGAAAACCTTTTAATAGTGATCTGGATTATGAATATAGACATTAATTGTTTTAAAGCCCATTATCTACTTATATCTCAAGATTTCAAAAAAGGCTATTGTGGAGAGAGACAGATGAGCGAGATGCAGAAAAAGCAAGCAAGCACACGAGCTAAATGAGCTCTGACAAAGTGATACAAATATGTCTTTAAAAAGGGATATTTGTTTTAAAATGAAAATTTCAAAATGCTACAATTTAAAAAAAAAACACTATTTCACCATGTTACCTCATTTAGATTCTCAAAGATACATAAAAAGTAAGCTGAAGGTACTAGGGGTTTATAATGTGTACCCCAAACTAGTAATTTTCCCAAAGCAGACATAACTTACTGGGAATCTGGAAACCAACAGAAGCTTCCAGTCATCTTCCATCTGGGCAATCCATTCTCTATGCAGCCTTAAAGAAAATTTCAGTGTCATTATATTTGATTTTTCTATAACATTATATAATTTTTAAACATTGAGGAATAATTTTCTTTCAAACTCATTATGTAACTATTTCTCCTTCATCAAAACAACTTTATGGATGAGAAAATGAAATCTTCATATTAAACCTATGTTCTACTAGGGAAATTAAAACCTAAAAAAATAAATGCCTAATGTAATGTCAAACAGTGTACAATGCCATGAAGAAGAAAATAAAGCAGGATAACTGTATGCAAATAAAGGAGGTAGTTCTACTTCAGATAGAGTTCTCAGAAATAACCTGTTTGAGGAAGTGACACTTGAGCAGACATTTGATGAAGTGTAGGAACATTCTATATGATTATCTGAAGAAAGAACAGTCAAAGCTAAGGGAATAGCAAGGGCAAAGGCCCTGAGATGGAAGTGACTCTGCTTTGTTCAGTGAACGGCAGGGGGATCTGTATAGTTATAGCATACAGAATAAGCATGATAGGGAATTTGGTTGAAGACATAACCATGAAGATAGAAGTATATGCGGTCCTGTAAGCCAAGAAAAGAAGCTTTCATTTTATTCAAAGTGTAAGAGAAATAAATTGGAGGGTTGAAAATGCAGAGCATGACATAATCCGATTTACATTTAGTAAGATACCCCTGACAGTAATGTGGAAGACATGATTCTAGAGAGTTAAGAAGGGAAGTGATGAGAACACTTAGGGAGCTATGGAAATGACTCAAAGAAGAGATGACAATGTCTTGAATTGAGAAAATAGTTATGAAGTTGGTGAGGAAAGGATCAGATTCCAGACATGTATCTGAAGGATGATAGTACCAGCAGATTGATGCTGTGATTCCTAGTATATTATTGGTGAAAATAAAAAACAAATAAGAATTTCCACTTGTGAAACAAATTTATCTTCTCACATTATGCAACTAGGGAATTAGACAAGATGAATAAAAGACCACTTTTCAACCTTTGGGAATAGGTTATTCATGAATATCATCCCTGAATGAGGAAAAAATATAAGGTAAGCCCCCAATTTCACTGGGGCAGTTTCCAGGCAGCCACTCAGGAACAGGAATCCCAGAGTTTCTGGATATGTCAACGTATTGAGAAATCAATGTTGGAAGATCTGGGCAGACAAAACAACTAAAATATCCAGGAAAGACTACTATAGAGGAGGGAAATTCCACAGTAGAGAACTCTGGATTCTACATAGGGATTCTCTCTAGTTTCTGGGTTCTTGCTGCAATACAAGTGTTTGAGAGAAACTACCCGAGGCTGAGAAAAGAACCAGTGGAAAGGAATTTGCAGAAAAATTTCAGGACCTGAAACAGTGTTAGGAGTAGTTCATATTCCTACCAACCTGACTGAAAAGACATTGTAACATATGGACTATCAGATAAAATCCTCAGAAGGATATCTCCTTAGCATAGAGCTGAATTAGTCCAAGATTACAGATGGCTCTAGACCTATACTAATAAAACTTAAAGACAAGCCTTAAGTGCATCCATCTGATTTCAAGGCATTTAACTCCATGCCAGAACAAAACCCAATGCAATTTAAAGGCATGTAACAAGGTAAAATTCATAATGTCTAATAAAAGAAACCTGCCATGAATTACTAGGTATGATCATAACCAAGTGAGAAAAATTACTTAGTAAAAACTAGTACAGAAGTGAGAGGGAAGAAGTGCAAGAAAAGAACATTGAAGGAGCAACTGCAAACATGATGCATTTGTTCAATTAGCTAGAGAAAAACATGCCCGATGAGAATGATGAAATACATGAAAAAGAGAACATCTTGAGATTTTTTTAAGTGTAATATTTGAAATTAAAAATATGCTGGATGGCTCTAGCAGTGTATGAGACACTACAGAAGAGAAAATTAGTAAATTTGCAAACATTATAATGTAAATTATTCAAAATGAAAGACTGAGAAATTACTGAAAAAAATGAACAGAGCATCAATGTTCTGCAGAACAACATTAAGCATCTAGCTTACTTGTAATTAGAGTTCCACAAAGTAAAAGCAGTGAAGGCAGAAAGATATTTGAAAAAAATAATGGATGAACATTTTCTAAATTTGATGAAAACTAAATTAACAGATCAAAAAACTCAACAAATATCCAGCAGAATAAACATGAGTAAGCCATGACAAAATACATTAAAATCAAATTGCTAAAACCAATTATAGATGAAAAATCTTAAAAGCCACCAGAGAAAAAGATGCCCATGTTGAGAGGAGGAAAAAAACAAAAAACAAAACTAAAACAACCCAAAAAATTACAGCAGACCTTTTGCCCGAAACTGTGCAATACAGAAGATAACGAACAAACATTTTTAAAGATTCAATGAAAAAAAAAAAAACCTTGTCAATCAAGAATTCTTACCCCAGTAAAAATATCATTCCAAAATGAAGGTAATATAAAAACTTTTTTGGGCCAGAAAAGAATTAATCACACACAGATATGTATTATAAGAATGTTCTGGCAATTCCTCAGAGAGGAAGCACATGGTACCAGAAGGAAATTGCAATCTATACAAAGATAAGGAGCACTACAAATGGTAAATACAGGACCACATAAACCAGTTTTTCATTCGTAATTTTTTAGAAGATGATTATTTAAAGCAAAAATACTATCAATGTATTTACGAGTTTTATAACATTTGTTTAGACAACATCGATAAATCTCAAAAGAATCAAACTACATGAAAAAGCCAGAAACAACAGACTACATACTGTATAATTTCATTTATATAACATACCAGAAAATGCAAAGTGAGTGAAGATAACTGATCAGAGATGGCCAGGGGTGGGCATTGGATAGAGGATTGATTGCAAAGGAATGTAAGGGGAATTTAAGGATGCTGGAAATGTGGGGTTTTTATTGTTGCTAAGAATTTAGTGACAGTTAATCAATAATCATAGAGTGAACACTATATGTAAAGTATTCTTCCAAAAGCTGATTTTAAAAGAATAAAAAAAAAACCCAAGAGTCATCAATCAAAAAAGAAAGTCATTGTCAAGTAGCAACTTTACATTTAAAAAAATACTTGACAACTTTTATTTTGACTGGCAGTATTTTTGATTGGTGTCTGGTTTGGGGGCTGATTTGATTGTCTTCCAAACTATTCAAACATTTGTAGATGTGGACATGACCTTAATTCAGAATGATCTTTTCTTAATTTATGCTTGGGTTTGATAAATTATGAGTGGACTAGATGTAAATGAAGAATATAATTTTTAAAAATCTTATACAGGATGCTAAAGCTAATACAGAAAGTGATTTCTAGCTCTGTTCTTACCTCATTCTTACCTACTTTCTAGGAATATTAACAATCCTTCTACAGTCTGTAATGCCAACATATTCTTAATTTCTTAGGATGAGAATCTTGTATTTTACCATTGCGCACCAAAGTTTTAACTATCTGATTCATTTATGTTTTCCCAGAGTTGTTATAGGGAACCATACATATTGAATTTAGTCCTTAGTCAGCTAAGAATATTTATCATGCTCCAAAAAGAACTGATTACCATGTTTCATTAAAAAAAAAAGGAATCCAAGTGGCTATTTTTCATTGTGTAGGGAAAAAAATGCAGATATTGTCAGAATTATGCTTAATTGTACGTGTCATGAGATGAAGAGGAAATTAATGGGATTTCAGTCAGAGAATTTGAAATGAAATAAGAAATTGCATGTTATTATCTTTTTAATTATAGAAGCTGCACTTCTAAACATATTTATAAAATATTTCCTTTATGCCTCAGCATAACAAACATCCTCACAATTTTGTTTTTCCAAAATAATCAATTTACAAGTTGATTCAAATAGAAAATCTACTTCAAGATAGCCACATGAAATCTTACAAAAGAATCCAAAAACTAATAAAAATTTCCCAAATCACAAAATCTAAATTATATAATTCTTCCTTTAAAATCTAACTTTACCACTTCTCAGAGAAAACAGATGGAAAAATATCTAAATCTAAACAATTGTATACATTTTCCTGCCAAACCATTACTTACATATGTGAAAGTTTTCACTAATATTCTTATCCAAAAATTTTCTTGGCTTATATAATCTCATAATAGAAGAAATTTAAGGACTTCATAGCTAAATTTTCACAGAGAAGAATAAAAGAAAGTAGGCTTTCTAAAAAAATATTTGAGTAAATGTCATCAATTGTGAATATCATTTATTATGTTATTTAACAATTTTGAATACTTATCTATATTGTCATTTAATTTTACCTACATTTGTTTTCATAGAAAGCCTCAATAACAATAAAATACTGTACTGGGATATAGTACAATAACCCAAAATTATTTCATAGCCAACATGCAATTTATTTTTTGCATATTGACCTAGTAACCAAGGCTTCTCAAGGAGAAATAAGACACCTAGACAACACTGGTATTGGCCTAGAATATTCATGACAATTCTTAGCCTTGCTGTTAGTTTAGTAATAGATTTCACCAAAAGCAATTTTTTAAACTGATCCCACACTTAAAAGATGCATTTTTATAGAAAATATTATATCTTTTAAATGATAGTAAAAAAAAATGTGTGGAATAGCATCTGTTACCACCTCCGGGGAAGGAATCCCACTGCTTAGAATATAGCAAATAACTTACCGGTATCTGCCCGCAGGGGCAGCAGACCCATAATATCAACTCATTCCATGGTTTTCAGGTGTTGATGTTGCCAAGAAAGACAACTCACACAAAAATGGATGGAACAACACCTTAGTCATACAAAGAAGAGACAGAGCAAGATAAGTTTAGTGATTGTTGGTAGTGAGCATCAGTCCTCCATGACCAGTGGATGTCACCCTGCTCTCGAAACCTGTAGTTGATCTGTGCAGATAGGCGAAGGACCTCATTACCTTTCCCCTGGGAACAGATAGAGCAGTGAGGTTGGCTGTGTATCATATGACACACTTGCTTAATCAGAAGAGAGAAATACATATCAAGTCTGGATCAGGGTAAGATAGTCCCAAAGAAATCTGTACCTCACAGGCTATGAAGGCTCTTTACTATTTTGAAAAGGAAAAATTCTGTATCCAAAGAACATTCTTCCATGACCATGTAGGAGTTGAAAGAATGTATACATGTGACTGCCTTTCCCAGGAGCAAATTTGTCAAAACAGTGGAATAGGGGTCAGCAAACTACTGCCCCCAGGTCCTGACCCACAGCAGGCTTTTGTAAATAAACATTTATTAGAACAGAGTCATACTCATTCATTTCTGTATTATCTATTGCCCGTTTTCACAGCACAATGTAGAGCTATGCAGTTGCTACAGGGATCTTGTGGTCACCATTGCAACAGAGACCATTTGGCCCTTTACAGAACAGGTTTGCTGATCCCCACAGTAGAATATTACCAACTACAAAAGAATGTGATTTATGCATACAATTTTGCTGGTTAGAGATAAAAGCAGTTGAATATATATTTGCCAACAATTATTTTGATGTAAATCCTATTGCAAGAAAGCAAGCCAGAAGTTTATTGAATCACCAAGAAATAAAGCAATTACAGAATGTGCTTCATGGAGAGCTTTAAAAATTTAGAAGAGGGGCACCTGGGTGGCTCAGTTGGTTAAGCATCCAACTCTTGATTTTGACTCAGGTCCTAACCTCATGGTTCATGGGATCCAGCCCTGTGTCAGGATCTGTGCCGAAAGCATGAAGTCTGCTTGGGATTCTCTCTCTCTGCCCCTCCCCTGCTCATGCATGCAAGTGTGCTCACTCTCACTCTCTCTCTTTCAAAGTAAATAAATAAACTCAAAAAAATCAAGCAGAAAAATCTCTTCTATTTTAGCTGAAGGCAGGAGACAGTACTCGTTGGTCTCTTAAAGTCCCTTCCAGTCTTGAGTCAGTGATTCTCAGCATGGATGAGGAGTTTTGCTTTTAGTCCAGTCAGATACGTTTCTGTTAACCTCAGAAAATGCTTCTAAATGTGCAACGACTGACATTCTTAAAAGTAAACACTGTGTCTTTTCTTCTGGAAGATGCTATTGTTCAAATAATGATGTTTCCTCTGACATTGACAGTGGCAAGTGGAGTAGAATGTCAGACTAAGATGAGAGACTATGTTCCAGTGAAAAATTGGATCAAGAATCCCCTGACACCACGTCAGCATTTAACAGGCCAGACTCACCTGCCATTCCAGCGTATGCTAAAGGACAGGCAGAGAATCAATGAAACAATCACTAAACAGAATTCGAGGTTTTTTCTTTTTAACACCAATAGACAAAAAATAAGAAAAAAAGAAAACCTGGCTCTTACCTAATGGTAGCTCATAAACAAAAGGAAAAGCATGCCAAGGCCTAAGAAACAGAAGAAAATATATATAATAATTTGAAACTAGGAAAAAACTCTTCCCCAAATGTTTTCAGGATTATAGTCCACTTTTCCCCCTCATTTTTAATTCCTTTTGTGACATTCGAGTCCTACAAAATGTTTTAGAAAGCAATTATATTTCTAAAGTAAGTTTTCCCAAACTCCCACAGCTTAACTTTTCAGCTTAAAATATCATGTTTTAAAAGGTGTTGGCATTCAGTTTTACCTAACAAATAGGTGGGTCTTAGAAAAGAAGAAAATCTGACAATTTAAAAAGAAAAAAAATCTGTGTGTGTGTGTGTGTGTGTGTGTGTGTGTGTGTGTGTGTGTGTTGCTTTAAATCATTAACTTGAACAATATTTTAAAAACTTATGTGAATTACAGATTAATTTTTCACATCAAATAATTGAAGGACACTAATTCTTATTCTTTAGAAACTATTCATTTGAACAGGAAACCCAAGCCATCTCTATGTATATTCAGTTTTGCTTTTATATTTTTTAGATTTGAGAATAATTAACACACAATATTATGTTTAAGGTGTCCAATGTAGTGATTCAATATCTCTATATTACACTGTGCTCCTCAGAAGTGCAACTACCGTCTGTTACCATACAACACTATTATAGTATCACTGCCTATCGATTTTACTTTCCTAATTGTTAAATGCAGCCGACTGTCATGGCAATTGCAAGAATTGGATTCCCAAAAACAAAATAAACTTTTGAAGTACACTGCAAAAATGTCTTTCTTAAAATATCTTTTACTTAGAGCTTTGATGTATCAGGAACCAGGTGTTACTAAAAAAATATTAAACACTATTATCAGAAATTGGGCTGTACAGGACTGTTAACTATGAAAGGGGAAAAAAATGAGGTGTTGTCTATGAATACTCTTTCTACCTGGAGTTATATTCTAGATCAAGGTGGAGAAAATGAAACTCCAAACAGAGCCTGGTATTCTTCCTATATTGAAGGGACAGAGATTTGAATTTCGAGAGTCTGAAATGATTAAAGCTTATGGAACAAAATTATCAAAGAACAGAAGAGAGACTCCCCAAATTTGTGGAGGGGTCTGTTTGAATCTTCATCTAAATACTAAAGTATTGACACGTTCAGAAAGTACTCAAGACCAGGCAGGGGGAAAGAAGAGCTGACAGTGTGCTGAAAGCCACACAATTTCCAGAATACAGATTGGAGCTATTCAGGTTCTTAACAGGCAATATGGAGATGTTCTTGAACACTCCCAGTGTTTAATAAAGTGCCCAGAAAAGGATGACTTAGTGGTAAACCAACCCTAGAGGACAGGTCCCTTGAGACCCATTTTGTAAGCTTAAACACAGAAATGACCAAGCTGATCTGTAAATAACTTCAATGCCTGCCAAAACAATATTCAACAAAATTCAGACACTTAACAACATAGCATTCACAATGTGTAGTATCTAATCCAAAACTACTTGATAAAATAACAAGTTAAAAGAACAAAGATTGCCTTTTCAACAGATGAAGCTGAAAAAACTGAAGTCACATGCAAAAAAAAAAAAAAAAGAATCTAGAAACAGACCTTAGATCCTTCACAAAAATTAACTCAAAATGAATCACAGACTTAAATATAAAGTGTAAGACTATAAAACCCCTAGAAGATAACATAAGAGAAAACCTTGGGTTTGGCAGTGATTTTTGGATAGGACACCAAAGGCATGTTCCATAAAATAAGTAATAAGCTGGACTTCATTAAAATTAAAAAAAAAATACGCAATGTTGAGAGTGAGAATATAAGCCATAGACAGGAATAAAATATATGTAAAATATATGTAAAAGACACATCTGATAGAGAACTGTTATCCAAAATATACAAAGAACTCTTAAAACTCAAGAATAAGAAAACAACCGGATTTTAAAATTAGACAAAGTTCTCAACAGACACCTCGTCCAAGAAGATACATGGATGGCAAATAATCACGTGAAAAGTTGCCTCACAGCATATGCCATCAGGAAATGCAAACTAAAATGAAATACAACTACACACCTGTTAGAATAGCCAAAATCTGGAACATTAACAGCACAAATGCTGACAGGGTATAGAACAACAGGAACTCTGATTCATTTCTGTTAGGAATGCAAACAGTGTAGCCACTTTGGAAGACATCTGGCAATTTTTTTTATAAAACACCTTCTTACCTTATAATCCTTCAATCATGTTCCTTAAATTACTGAAAGGGCTTGAAAATTGTGTCCTCGCAAAAACCTGCACACAGGTGTTATTCTTAATTGCCCAAACTTGGAAGCAATCAAGTTGCCCTTTAGTAAGTGATAAACTGTAGTGCATTGGGAACTTGGAATATTATTCAGTGCTAAAAAGAAGTAAGCTATTAAGCCATGAAAAAAACAAAACAAAACATGGAGGATCCTTAAATGCATACTATTCATTCTAATAGGC